>JACDJE010000434.1:15422-158793 GCA_016647715.1 Pavo muticus
TTTTTTTTTTTAACCCTAGCATCTGCCAGATGGGATGGGAAAAATGACAAGTGGCTGTATTTTGGGTAGGGCTTTTCCTCTCCCTCTTTCATAAATGTGCCATGAATGTAATTAACCTACCAAATTCTTCAGCTCTCTCTGTGTGTTGATATCGCAGTTATCAGCTTGTGAGCAGGGAGCTGGGCAGAGGAACTGGTTGGCATGCAGCTTGTTCACCTAAGTTTGATGTTAGCCAAAATTGCTGGAAGTGATCACTTATCATTTATCATTTTATGTACCATCACTAAGACTTAAGCAACTAAAATGAGAAGTAAATAAGTTGGTAGACGCTGCTTCTTTAATTAAGTTCCAGGTTTCAGCTACTTTAAAATTGAAGGCACTCGTGTTTGTATTACGTTTAGGCTTAGAGAGGAATGTGAAAGGTCACTATAAATCACTGTGGTATGGAGTAGAGCTTTGGAGTGGGGGCACAGGAGTACATTAAACTGAGTGCATAACCGATTGAATTCCAAGTGCTGTGATATAACTTAGGATAATACTTCATGTAACTGAAAAAATGAGAGCTTGTAGCTTATCTCTGCCTACTGGAAGTAGGAAAACACAGTTTTGATATAATTAGTTGTCTGATGCTGGGGAGCAATGGTTTTTGTTTATGAATGCATTCATAGGAAAATAAGTGGAGTGTTTTGATATTCTGCAACTTGGACTCTTGGCTCTTTAGTTTATTTCTTCAGTTAGGAATCCAGAAAAAAAAAGGCTGGCATCATAGCCAAAATACAATGAAGCTCTTCCAATGAAGCTAACACAGTCTAATGTAAAAAGACACAGTCCTAGTCAACCCATAGAATTTGCTTTTAGTACTGCTGAGAAGAGTAGGTGTTGAATACTCATTTTGAATGTTACAGTATTAATGTTAGAAAATGTGTTTTAAAAATGCATAGATTCTCTATTGTCCTGGTACTGAGGTAGGATGAAGTTCCCTATCCCATACTCCTCTCATAGGAGGGTGTTTTGATGAGAGTTTTGCATCTAGATCCAATTGGTAGTTCTGAAACTCTACTGTCTGCACTTTGTGTATCACAGGAATGCAGATTAAACACACTGTTCCTCCCCCCTTCTTTAGTAAAATAAGCAAAGTCTGGTTTTTTTTAATATATTACATGTATTTATATATATATATATATGTTTATTTTATGAATTATAAACACTGGTATTTAATTTCTACAGTGGACTCATAGGTTATTGTGAATGCTTTCACATCTATTTCTTGGTTGCAAAAAGATTATTCTCAACAGGCCTTGCAACTCCAGTGCCTAATGTGCTTTTTTCCCACTGTTCCCAGGCAGCTGTCAATGATGCTGATGTTGGCTCAGTCTAATCCTCAGCTGTTTGCCCTCATTGGAACAAAAGCTAATATAAATAAAGAATTAGAACGCATTGAACAATTCTCTAAGCTGCAGCAGTTAACAGCAGCTGATTTACTCAGCAGAAATAAAAGACACTGGACAGAATGGCTGGAGAAATACAGGTAAGGTTTATCAGTGTCCATAGCAGTATTTTTGCTTTGCACTTTGAGAACGATGTGGATGTCTCGTGAAAAAAACAGGGTTTAGAGTAGACTGAGGGGTGGAGGTGGGGTGCAGGCAACTGAGAGTGTTAACCAGTGTGTAAGTGTTCACTGCAGGCTGTCAGTACAGAAAACGTCCTGTGGAACATTAGTTGTTTCTGCTGTATGGCTTAGGTCAGGGCTTCTTTCCTCACCTGGCTGGCTGGGATCTTGTTTAACAGTGGGTCTGAGAGTTTTAGCAGGCATTCCTGCTGACAAATCAAACAGCTGCAGCTGTATTGCATCCCTTTTATCAGAATGTGAAACAATTCCACCAGTAAACAAGCACAGAAATATTGAAAAGCTAAGTCTGAGTGTGAAGGTTTTTGCAGAGCAGTGCATGACATCCAGCCAGCTATAGATCTTCAGACAAAGAATCACATAGACTTTTACATCTGGAAGCAAACTGGTTGTTTCTGCATGCTTAATTTCAGAGCCCGTTTACACAAAGAAGTAGAAAGCATTAGTGATGTTGATGCCTGGAATACTGAACGTGTGAAGGTTATGAATTCCAACAATCCAAAATACATCTTGAGAAATTATATTGCCCAGAATGCCATAGAGGCAGCTGAAAATGGGGATTTCTCAGAGGTGAGATTGCTACTTAACAGCTGTGTAGGTTTGCATGGATGCGTAGTACTGCTGCTCTTTAACATGATGCTAGGTGAGCTTCATTCTGGCTGCTTTGTCAGTAAAGGGATTGGGAATGTCCTGTTTGGAATGCTTGTCCTGTTTTTGAGTGAGCTGTGCTTTTAATGACTGCAGAACAAAGAGGGGAACTGAAAATCTGAGTCTGAACTTTACCTGATCTTAAGACACTTCACTATCTTGAAGACAGTGAAAGGAGACAGTTGGGGATTAGCTTCCACCTGGTCCTTGCTGTGCTATATGGTATAATTAAAAACTCCTGGCTTTCATCTGTGGAGTTCAGCATGCAGATTGTTACATTCAGAATAAGGGTCAAGTGATGTATTCTGAGAAATATGACAAAAGGATTTGTATACAAGACCTGCATTTTAAGTCATCTGAGCTTGAGTTCCATGCAGCTACAAATTCAGCCAGGTATTACTTTACAGTTTTTGGCTATTTCTGTAGATATTGTTCACCTATTGCCTATTTGGCTTGCCTGGAGTTTGCATATTAAAAACAACATACTCAATCATCACTTAGTTTGACGTTCTTTTCTACATCATTTTGTCTTTCTAAATTCTAGTAACTGTACTGTTTTTTCTGTAGGTGAGAAATGTATTGAAACTCTTGGAAAATCCATTCCAAGAAACAGAAGATTCTGCAGAGGTAGACGCAAAAGAGGAAGAAGCAACTGCTACAGCAGCTGCTTGTGCTCAAGCAACCAGAAGCAGGCTGCCATATTGCAGTAAACCTCCACTCTGGGCTTCAGAGCTCTGCGTTACATGATCTTCGTAACTGCCTTGTTTTATTTTTTGCTGTAAACTGAAGACTGTGATCCTCCTTCAGCAGTGAAGAATTGAGCAAGGCAATCATCAAAGTGCTATTAAGTTATTGAAACAACCCTACATTTGGATGCACCTACAACAGTCTTCAGCTGTGCTTAGTTTAGAGCAGTCTCGGATCCTTGGAACAAGGTGGTAACACTGGACAGTCTGTACAAATTGTTTCTTTGTGTGTTTTGAGACTGAAAGCCTTTCCTTTATTCATATCACATTGCAGTATTTTCTGTTGAGACACACTGACTTTTGAACATCCAAATGGAGTTGTTATGTGAAGACAAAAGTATCAAGTCAGGAATCTGATCTGTTTTTGTCTGATGTCTTAACTAATAGTACTTCTAACATCTGCTGCTTTTTTCTATGCAGGGATATTTCTAGTCCTCTTTAATGGAGGAATAGATTCAGTGATGCTTGTTTTAAGCCATGATTCAGTTAATTAGTTCATTTATTGTGAACCTTTAGGTTGATATTTAATCTTTATTTTCAGAGAGTCTGCAGGCAGGGGCTTGAGGGGGAAACGAACGAACAGGTGGGTTTTGTTCTTCTTTGTGTTTTATTATAGATAATGCATAAGGAGCAGAATTAAGGGAGACCATATATTTGCACTTGAAAACCTTGGTGGTGAAGTCACTTCAGATTCACAGTGTTTATGTACAGTGTACACGTGTGTAAATATTTACGAAAGCCATGGGTGCAGTTTGTAAGCCAGTTGTAAGTTGACTCAGGCAAATGCAGTTGCCTAAATGAGCACGAACTGTACAGATGACCCCAGTACTCAAATACAGGTTCCTTCTGTTGATTTGTGTACTCTTGTCACAGTTCTCCTTGAGAGAAGCACGCAGCTGGGATGCCTGTTCACAGTGGTCAGTGAGATGCTCCTATTCCTACTGTGCTCTTGTGTGTCTTACTTTGCTTCTGTGGCTTTGAGAATTTTTACAGTGTGAAGAGAGGGCTGTACGATTTTAGGAACGTACTGTTGGAGCATTGTGTAAAAGAGTCTAGAGGAGGATGGGAGCTGACTTGCTTGAAAATGTATTGATAATATTTCAGTTGGTTTCATTTGAGATTTTAGGGGGAAATCTGGTTCTTCTCTTGGCAGCAAAAATGAAAGAAGGTCCCAAGTTAAAGGTTTGACTGAGCTTTCTGAACTTAGTTCTGAAGGGCTCTGGTTCACATATCCTTCTGCAAGTCTGATGTAGTGCAAAGGTTTCTCTTTTCCAAAGAGGCCACTGTCTTCCACTGTGAGTTTAAGAGCAGTCTAGTAAATAGCTCTTTGCCCCTGTACAGGTCAGGTATTAGCTCAGGTTGAAATGTGCTCTTTTAAGTCTTCCTCAAATCATGAGCTATCAGGAAACAGGGAGAAAGCTGGGCTGCTGCTTGTCCAGTCCTGTTAATAATCAATTTGTTCTTGCTGCCGCAGTAAGTAGGTGATGTTTTGGATGCAGACATGAATTCTGCCTTGCCTTTCACTTGGAGAAGCTGATGCTAAGTAACATCTGTGGCAAATGAGAATCTGACAAACACGGCACCTCCTGTGGCATCTCAGAGTCCTTACTGAAAAGGATAAAGTGAAGAAGTGTCTGTCCAGTCTGGGGCAGAATGGTGCATTTGGAAGAGGATGTGCCTTTAAGAAGGCAGCAATAATGTGGGGGCTGGATGAATGATCCCTTACAGCCCCTACAGTTCTGTGATCCTGTAATACCTGCTGGTGCAGCTGGTTGTCTCCTAGAAGCAATCCATTTCTGTAGGAGTTTGACTGCTGAAGTGACCATCATCAGGCATTATCCTTCATTGGACTTGGGGACTTCTGAAACCAAACCATCCCTTAGTGCAAGGCAGTGCTGGGTAAGGACTGCGCCGGGGGAGGGACGGGAAGGGAGACGTGCTGGCAGATGAAAGACTTGTGAAGCATAGCCATGGCAAATTTGCAGAACCAGTGATCTCTTATGCTGTGCTTTGACCAGAAGGAATTAATAGGAAGGGAAACAAAAAGTTGCTCCACAGCGATCATAACTGTGTGCTCGTTTTGTTTCTCAATTTATGTCTTGGGAGGCAGAAAGGAGCGGTGTTGTGGTGGAGCTCTGCCTAAGCTGTTGATTTAACAAAGTGGTCTATAGTAGTGATTTTAAACCATACCTCAGGGATTATGTATTTTTAATGGCATTCTGACATTACTTTATTTTGGGGTCTGAGTAGATCTTATTAATGCATGGAGAAGGAGAATGGTATTATAGCACTGTATTTGAACACAGGAGATGCTGAATTAACTACTGAATTAATTGCCTTATAAAGAAGCACATTAATTTGCTGTTGTAATGCCAAACTCATGGAGAGAGAGAGGGAGGTGCTTTGAAATAGTTTGCTAGCAAATTTAAAAAGGGATCCTTTAAATCCTTAAAAAGGGATGCCAGATGAAAAAGTGAAGAATGAAAACGTGGGGTACGTTTCCCACTAAGTGCGTTCTTAAGTGTGAACCAAGTGCAGATGGACTGGAAAGCTTGAAATCATGACTAGAGAACGTTCATCATGTGGCTGCTTTGGTGTGCCACCTAAAGCTGTGTTTGTAATAAATACACCGTGCTCACCGGCTGTGAGTACGCTCTCCATGTTTCTGCCAGGGTTGAGCTGTTGGTGTTGCGCTGCCTGGTTTCTCAGTGCATGCAGTAGTATCAATGCTCTGTATTTGAGTAAAAGTGACAAATGGAAGCCAAATAGAACAATCGTGCTCTTCCAGCACCTTCATTCCAAAAGGCAAATGAGTTTCAGCCCATCGATGGTCAGTTTGTTCTGTTCCTGGAGCAGTGTGGAAGTGGGAGCTTGTTAAGGACAATTCAGCTAAATTTAGCCTAGCTAAGAACTTCATCTTTTAGGTCAGCTCTTCAGAGAGAAGGAAATACAGCTCGTAACATGTGAGAGTCTGAATATTTGAATCATAAATCGCTGCTTGTTCTTTTAGAGCTGATATGTGCTATGCTTAGGCCTGAAAATAATTATTTCTGATCGAATGTTCTGCTTATATAAAACGACTTTTAGGCTGAGAATGAATTTGTGACTCTTCAACACCAACAGTGTTCTTTGGAAACCTTTTGGTTGCACTTTGGTCCTCTGCCTATACAACCTGACCCGCCATTGCCTGAAGGCAGGTGGAACCCAGGGGACCAGGAGCCTCACATGCCAGTGGGCTCCTCTCATGACAGAGATCTCACCATCACTGCTTCCTGAGCTTGTAGAGCTACGATTGCCTGATGTTTAACTGTCACTGTTCTCTTTGGAACGTTTTTGTTTGTTTCTCTTCAGACAAATGCTGCTACAGTCTTTAATTCTTTTATTAAAAAAAAATAAATCCAAAATAAAATATAATTTTAATATCCTGCTCTGTGCCTGTTGTTTCCTGGGAGGCCTTTCCTGTTAACGGTGCTGTTCAGCAGCCTTCTCTGTGCAGAAGCAGGAGCACTGGGTCAGCATCATGTGGCCAGATGGGATCACAGCAATCTCACTTGATATTTTTGCAGTGTTTGCTGAGGAGTGAATGATGACAGCTGCAGCCTCCTGCCTTGCCAGCAATGCCAGAAGTGTGTGTGGGGCAGGTAGGGACCTTTCCCTCTTAGTTACTTTGTCCGTAAGGCCTACACCAATGCCTCTTTAATCCCAAAGATTTAAGAAGGAAAGGGGTGGAGAGAGAGAAATACAAAACCCAGCTGCCTGGTGTCAGCAGATACGGGATCTGAGTTTTAAACTCTGCTCAAAGGAGTAGGCCTTGGAGTCAGAAAGGAAGAAGCATTATAAAAAATATCCCTGTCAGGAGTCACTGGGAGACAGACACAGATACCAGCCTGCACTTCACCTGTCCAGAGCCGGCTGATACTTGAGGCAGTGGATGTAGAAATTCAGAGGGTTTCTCTGTACTCCCACATCTTGGTTAGGAGCCTTAACTGTGTTGCATTCTAAATAACTAATACCTGTGTTACATCATACAGTATCACTAAGTTGAAAATAAGCATTAGTTATTCTATTTTGAGGTGGTTCTTGCTATTTCCTAACAGCTGGTTCTACATAGGCAATGTTTTCCAAATCAAAATGAGTTTTACTTTCTTACAGGGCCTTGGCAGGACCTGGTTAACTCTCATCCTGGCAGCCCTGCAGTGCAGCTTTGGCTCTGCAGCTCAGCTGCCCTGGCAAGCCCTGTGTGTGGGCTGTTCCTTGCTGTGTTTTCACAGTCTCAAGGCCTTCTCTTCTCCTTGCTCTGCCCCACAGCCCCAGGCTGAGTAGTGGGGGTGGAAAGGGAGGGGGACACACACAGCTGCTCCAAAGTGCCCAGAGGACTCCTCTGTGCCTCATATCACCCTGCGCAGCCATAGTAACATGGGGGTTCCTCCAAGGGAGCCATAGTGGCTGGGCTCTGCCCTGCTAGTGGGATGTGAGGAGCGGCTGCTGCAGCATTTCCCACTTCCTGGGCCTTCATTTCTGCTTTTCTCCTTTCCTCTGCTGTCCAGCGTGCAGTGTGCCCCATCCCCGGAGGTGCTCAAGGCCAGGCTGGAGGGGCTTTGGGCAGCCTGATCTAGCAAGAGGTGCCCTGCCCTGCATGGGTGGCACTGCATCATCTTCAGGGTTCCTTCCAACCCAAAATGTTCTATGGTGGCAGTGAGGTGAGTGAGCAGCTTAGCTGGAAGCCAGGGGTCAACCCACAATCACTTCTGTACTTTTTTTTTTTTTTCTTGTTGTAAGACTGCACCTAAAGGCCCAATTTTGCTGTTAGATCTTATATTTTTTTTTCAGAAGTTGTATCAAAAAGCACTAATTTGGATACAGACACTCAGTATTACAGAGCTGGAGGCAAGGACTGGGAGAGCGAAGCAAGCAGTGGGAAAATGATGAGCGGTACTTGTGCTTTGCTTTGAGACATCTGTGATGTCTTAGTTCTTGCTCATGTTCCTCTCGTTTTCCTTCGTCACACTGTGCTCCTTTGGAAGTCACCTGACTGCTACACTGTGCTGGGGAGCTCTGAGGTCCCAGTCCGGGAGCTGGAAGCAGCTTGGCTGCTCTCTAGCGATAGCTGTGAGTAAGGACAGAAGTCCCAGCAGGAGGCAAACACACAGACTTTGTTTTAGCTGATTTCTGCACAAGCACATCATGTAGACAAACAGCCCATGCAACAGAGCAGCTCAACCTGCAAGCCATCTGCCCTTTGGATATCTTCTTCTGCAGGAGGAAAGGAGTCTAAGTCTCTATCTAAAAGGAAAGGAAAGGAGTCTTTATCTAAGCACAGATAGAGGAAACAGAGTAGATTTGTTAGAACTGTGTAAAATGGTCTTTTATACTTACTTGGGACCAGGGCAGCTTTACAGCTGATGTATTCTGACTCCAATGTTTCATTTCCATTTCAGGGGAAAAAAAACACCACCATAAATATAATTACAAAAAGTCGTATTTGGTATTCCATATTACTGAGAGTATGTGGGCAATGCCTGTACCTTTAAGTGGCCAATAATCGGAAAATGAGACTCAATATATCTATGTTTTAAGTAAATGTGACTTCATAATCTCAAAAGTGAACATACTTCAAACCTGAGAAATGCAAAGCAGAATCCCCCTCTGCAACATTTCATACCATAAAGTTGAGAGTTCCTCAGTTTCTTTTGATAGTGTTGAGGTGTAAGGTTAATAAGTATACAGATGTTTTATAGTATACAGGAGAGCCAGGCTAGTAAGATTACTACGTTAGAAAAGATAATCAAATATAAATGAAGGGCACTCACCGGTGTTGTAGGCTCAGACTCCACAAGGAGCAATCTCAAGGAAGAGATCCTTCCTTAGTGGAAGTCAGCCCTTAAATGGGGTCTAGGAGAGGTGGAGCTTGGCTCCACCCCTTCTGGGCACACAGGTGAATTGCCTTCACCTGTGCTCCCATGGCTGACTCAGAGCTTGCCTCAGGTGGTCAATCAGAGGTTCAGGCTGTGATTCAACAGTTCCCATATATGAGGTAAAAAAAAAAAAAAAAAAAAAAAAAAAAAAAAAAAAAAAGTGAAAAATGTGATTGTGCAGCTGGAAGCAGCAGGTGGAGCTGTGTTTCACTCCTGTGATGCTGAACTTCTCCTTCTAGCTCACATACATCTCATTGTGTGGTGATTACGTAGAGCCCAAATCAGGTGTAAGGAAAGCATATCAGTGATACGCGATCCGGCAGTTGCTGAGTGCTTGAATAGTCCAGTACTTACCCTCTCGCCAATCACTGCAGTGTTTCATCAAGCCTTCCTCTTCCACTCCAACTACCAGCCTTCAAGAGGCTGTTATGTTTAGACTGATCTTATTTCTCAGTGTGCAAATAAAACACATCAATAGGTTCTGTCTGAACAGCCGCACCTCACACTCAGCTCACCAACTTTAGAAAGTATCTTTTAATTTATTTCACATGTACGTATTTACATTGGAGGAAATTCACAACACTGAAAATACAACATTTACACATTCACAGATGTACAGTTTTGCACTCTCTCCCCTGTTAAGATGGGGCCTCCTCTATCTCTGTGATAATGACAACATCGATTCTCAGTAGGTGGAACAACAGGAAGCTGTTACAGAGAGAGTGATGCATCTTAAAACTATG
Source organism: Pavo muticus (assembly GCA_016647715.1). Lineage (NCBI taxonomy): Eukaryota > Metazoa > Chordata > Aves > Galliformes > Phasianidae > Pavo > Pavo muticus. Next base: position 25,102 of record JACDJE010000434.1, read on the forward strand.
TGGTGGCTATATTCAAGCTATCAGAGGATGGGTTATTTAATTGACAAAAATGCTTCTTGCATGGCATTTGCATAAGCTTCTATACATTACAAGCATATAGGTTTATCTGTTTCTGCTTTACCATGCTATCAGTGATCTTTACGCTGCAGGGCTCAGTTATCCTTGTAGTAGTTATTAAAGTTGATTCGCAGTAGGAAGTCCTCCAAATGTGGCTGGTATCCTCTATTTACAAGCTTTGTTACCACTGGAAGAAAAACAAAAGGCAAAATAAGCTTCAACCAAGATTAATATTGTAACGAGAGTCAGTATCTGCATTTTAATTTAGGGGAAAAAAAGCAACAAAACCAGCCTGTTGTAGAAAGCTGAGGACAATGGAAACAAACGTGCAACTCTGTATGAGAAAGGTCCAATCTCTCTCACTGTAATTACAAAGAACTGCAAATTAGATGCAAGTTCCAAGTGGAACTGTATTATGCTTTCCCCAGGCTGCTTTCCCAACAAGAGGCTGCGTTCTTATCGTAATGCCAACTGACCAGGAAACGTGGTTAGGCCTGCTGCTGACCTCTGAAGGAAGGAGCTCTGCTGAAGCTCTCCTGAGCTACGTCCACGTGAGAGAGGAAATCAAAGAAACTCCTAAGACAAACCCTTCAAGCTCCACAAATCAACAAACTGACTTATTCTTCATATCCTTATTTAACAGAGTAAAAAAAGGCAACAGAAACTCCCTAAGCTCTCCCATGCAGAAAGGGAATCAGCAAGCAGCAGTAACATGCAGGGAGGAAGGGAAGGTGGACAGTTAGAAGTCAGGGCCTGCGCAAAAGCCATTGAAGTCCAGACTACTTTGTATTGGCTTTCAATGGATACTGGATCAACACGTTGTGAAAGAGTCCAATACACAGTGACTGAAGGAACACGTGTAGATGAACAAGCACAGGTTTGTTTAGTAGTGCTTAATAAAGAGGGTCACTCAGCAAATTTCCTTACGGAATGGTTTATTAATCTCTGTCCATGAAGCAATCATAGATCTCGTAGTATGGGCTTAGGTGGTTCCCAGAGGTGTTCTGACTTCCTGTAGAATTTGGAAGCAGCCATTCTAACTCATCCTGAAATATCTGTTTTTGGTCCTTTGACACCATTTTTGGATACCCTTAAAGAATAAAAAGGGCGACTCATTTCCCAAAGAATATAACCTGACTAGAAACTGTTCTAGAAAAATAGGCCTAAGGAGAACAGTGACGCTTCCTTCGGGAACTGAAGGGTTTCTGAAAAAAGAAAAACAAACAAAAAACAACCAAACCCCATGAACTACCTTCGTATTCAGGGGAAAGGTAAGTGCCTTCTACTAAATATACAAGTAAGGCCTGAAGGAGAAATGGAAAAAAAAAGATGGTTCAACCATTTCTTGACATCACAGGCTAAGCCGATAGCAAGAAGAAATTTTATAACGTTAAAGGGTAGAACATTTGGCAAATGATCCATGCAGCTGAAAAATACATGCCTGGAAAACTGGCTATAAGCTCCAGGCAGTGCCAGGGGGGCCTCACTGGGCCTCAGTCTAACACTGGAATTAGAATTTTCAAATCACACAGCAATGGTAACATTCAGCTAGTTCAGACAGATAAAGCTTCCCGTTACTTTTAGATATAACTATCGCTCACTGCTGCCAATAAAAAGTTCCAGAAGTCAACTGCAGAGAAAAGAAAAATATAAGCACATATAGAGAGAGCTAAATACTAAATCTTTATTTTGGAAATTAGCAAAGATTTATGTTCAGTTTGGGGATATCTGTTAAGACTTCTTATGTGGATGTTTTAATTAGAATCACTGAATCATTAAGGTTGAAAGAGACCACTGAGATGATCTAGTGTTTGCAGAACAAGATGCAGCTTTCATTTGAGAACTCCATGTTCTAACACACAGTAAGTACACACATCTTCCTGCTGTATTTCCAAAACCTCTTAACTATTTTTTCAGTTGTCAGTTGAATGCTTTCTTCTATTGCTGTCCCGGAATGTATGCAATTTCTTACCTTTGAATAAGAAGTGAGAGTAATACTTGAAAGTATTGTACGACTGCTGCATCAAACCAAAGTTGGGATGAACAGCCATTTGCTTCCCAGCATCAAAGCTCCACGACTGAGAGATCAGCTGGCTGCGGAACTTCAAGATGAGGCTGAAGATGCTGTGTATGATGTTCATCACTGGGGCAGCCTTCTCAGTCAACAGACCCCTAACAGAACAGTAATGATGTTAAAAATGGAGTTGACGTTATTTGTGTTTGTAGGAAGAAGAACGCAACAATGGGGTGACAGTCCTTTAGGTTTCCTCTTTAGTTGCTTTAAATGATAACAAAAAAAAATACAAGTCTGCAGTCAACTGTAATGGTGATTTTATAATTCCTGTTCTTCCCATCTCTTTTCTGTCTACCCACCATCATTCCAGTGTAAACACTTTACGAAGAAATCAAATAAACTAGTTGCTCTCCTCTTATTCTCACCACCACCCTTCCCCATACAAAGTAACCAAAAGGCTCTAAGTGTAAGATTCCCAAAAGACACGTGTCTCTTGCTGTGCTCGTGAATCTGGACGGAGGAGTCACATCACATTTGTTCCCTCACAGCCTAGTCCTGGGCACCACACAGCATCAGGGGCACACAAAATGTACACAACAAGCATTTCACATTCTTGAGCCAGAACTGCTTGTGAACACTACTCACACAGAATGAAAACAACGCTCATTAACAGAGGCTATGACAAGGATGGGCTGAAAGAAAAACAATTGTGGCAGAAGTGCCCTTAGCCTTCAGGTTAGAGCTCCCCAGCTCAAGGGGATCTGAGGCTCACAGAGGCAGAGTGGGAAGCAACTGCAGGGAGTCTGGGGGAATAAGAAGATGGGTAGCTGAAGAAAGTATGGGTCTTGCTATGTGGCACTATGTTTATTTCCCTTTATAAGAACACTTTGACTCTAGGCACTTTCATGTCTAAGAATTACGTAGCAGTGTTTATGGTGAGGGAGAAGTCAGTTCTGCACACATATGCTGGGCCAAACAGATGGGTAGACTGGCAGGTGCATTAACTTAAATATCTGAAATAAACATAAGCATGCTAGCTTGCCTGAAAATGGCTTTGTTGAGGTACTCAGCGTGTGTTCTGTGGATTTCTTCCAAATTGCCCACAGAAGACAGTTTGTTTCCAAATTCGCACCACGTAACATGAAGAATCTGATTAGCAATGTAGCCTTGAATAACTTTCACAAAATGCTGCATTTCATGTTTATACAGCTGGAGCTGTCGAAACTGAACAGAATTCGATGCATGACTCACTAATGCTGAAAGGAAAAACAGAAAGGTATTACCAGCAGAATCCAGTGGGACTGTCTAAACCAGGATTTATAAAGGAATGAACAGTTCTATTAGTAAGACCTGTTTAAAATGCTAAGGAAATTTCCTTATTGTGACTTTTGAAGCTTGACATAATTGCTTTAAGTCATGTTTATAATCAATTGACAATCTGAGATTGTGGAGTCTCCTTCTCTGGAGATATTCAAGACCCTTCTGGACACCTACCTGTGCAGCCTGCTGTAGGGAGCCTGCTTTGCAGGGGGGTTGGACTCGATGATCTTTGGAGGTCCCTTCCAGGCCCTACAATTCTGTGACCAACACAAGGTGCTAAGCACGTTTTTAACAGCACACCCTCCAGCTCACTTGCTATACTTACCAGTGCGTTTTAAGTGAAACCACACATCCTTGAGAGTCCACACCATGTGCTTCAACTGGAGCAAAAAGGAGAAGATCTTGTTGTATTTATTCATGCAGCTCTCCGTTATGACAATATTCAGAGGCCAGTCAACCTAAAAGAAATAACCGAGCACTGATCATGCTGCATTTCTGTGTTAGAAATTATTACAATATTTCAGATACGAGTATTTCAGAGACGCATACATTGATGTATTTTAATAATGTAATGCAGTGGCCAGAATATGTGAGTCCTGTAATTTCAATTATACAGTTTTTCACTCCATTCTTGACAGTATTCCATTATTAAGATGTTCAGTCTACCATAGTACACAAGAACCATGCTATACTTGCAGCACTACTGCCTTCAGACATACTTTCTTACCTTGTACCTTAGTTCTAAGCAGCTCAGAGCATCAGGCGCATTGGGCTTGAACACTTCTGGAAGGTACTTGAGGGCAAAAGAAAGATTGGAAGCAAGCTGGGTGTCACCATGAAGACTGTACTGTAATGCTTTGTTTAGGATAGAATTAAGAACCAGCGGATTCAGCAGTTCACCAGGTGTCTGTCCTGATCCAAGCTACGGGAAAAGGAAACTCTAATTACACATTATTAATTAAAAGAGTTGGCTCTTGCAAACAGGTGAATTAAAGCAGAATGGTAAAGTGATGACTACCTGCCTTGCCCCACCATTCTGACTGGAAGTTTTTACTTTTGCAGAGGTTACGAAGAAACTTTTGAATAATTTACTGTCCACACCAACACGGTAATCTCCCACGTGCACTGATTTCTTTTGATGTGTGGGATCAGAGCTTGCTATAGTTCAGGAGCTGTTTAGTATCCCTGTTGCAGGGAGTACAGCCTTCAGGCTTCATAGAGGCAGAAAGCCAGGGGCAGGGCTGGCATTTGCTACCTGACTCCAGTCTGCCCATCTCACAGTGCAGCAGCCTCAGAGGCATACAAATCAAGTTATTCAAGGAGTCAAGTGCTCTTCCTAGTTGCACCAAAAGCATTCTTAAGGGGACAGAAAAAAGCATTAACTGTCCTGCAGGTATGTTCCTCTACTGACAACCAGATACATGAGAGCTGCTCTGAAAGTAATATCTCCTATTTTATTGTATTAGCCCATGACGACACAAGAAGAATGCAGTTTCATCAGACAGTGCAGCACTCTCTTAAAAGGCCCCCCTTCTGCTCTATAGGACATTTGAGGAAGGAGCTGTTATTTTACAACACAGGCCTTTGCACCGGATCTCAAGTAGCAACAGACTCTTCCAGCTTTCCTGCTAGGAGACGGGGGTAGACAGAGTACAGCAGCTCTCACAGGAAAGAGTGAAATTCCCTTCCTTAACTGCTGATCTGTCAAAGTTAGAAATTACTACTCTCCATGTACCAAGTACTCTATTTCTGGGATTACCTGTAAGAAATATTACAGCCTTACTTGGAATTTCCCTGGGCATGGGCATCCCTTCTGAGCAAAGACCTTCTTTTGCCTCAGTCCTTACAAGCTTAACAGAGTTCCTCACTTCTTGACATGGCACATAGAGGAAAACAGCACAAGCTAGGACTCTGATTCACACTGTTCCCTTATTTCCATCCAATTTCATTCACAGGTGTCAAGATAACCAAAAACCAAAGGCTAAGAAGACGCAGCACATACCTTCTCAAACAACAGGTCACTGAGCGACTGAGCAAACTCCCCATCTTCCATTAACAGGAAGTGTCTCAGTGCTTCAAAATGCTTCTCTACATTCAGTTCCACGAAGTAGTAATCAACTATTGCTTTGTTCACAAGAGAAACACTAAAAGAAAAACACAGAAAAGGTATTATTCTTACAAGGATCTCCTTCTTAATGTTAACATTCAGCTACGGCTACATCAGGTTAATGCTTCAGTATTTTGATATCCAAGACAAGAACACATTCACATAAGCAAAAGAAAATGAGATAAAGCTCATGCTCAAAAATCTTCACTCAGAATACGCCACAACTAAAACCTACCACCTCAGTGAACTGGGCTTTGAACTGTACTGCAGAAGTACTTTAAGGCTGGCTACACATACAACAGGCTGCTGACCCTGTAGCAACATTTTATCAACAGTCTTCTGACTTACTTCTGTCACCTAAACAAACAGATCAAGGAGGACTCTTTCACCCCTGAGAACATCCTAACTGGTAAAGCACTGACACCAGGCGATGAAGGCAAGTCTACAGTACAGTTTATGGTTTCGTGCTAGTACTCAAGCTAGCTTTAAATAATGTAACTTGTGTATCGGGGATAGACTAATTCTGCCAGAACACAACTCAGGCATACATATTTTGCTTTGCTGAATATATGCATCTGTATACACAACTCTGGTAGACAATGGGGATGTTCAAAAATAAGGTAATTAGATCTTTCTACCCTGAGCTTAAAAATACAGCATACACAGAGTTAGTAAGTGGAAACCCAATTTTGCAAGAAAGAAGATTCTAAAATAGGAAGCATTTCAACCTATCTGTGAATAACTGTTTTCACAACAGAAGCTGGACTTCTACACGTTAACAAACTTTTGTTTAACATAGCATTCGATATACTCATAAAATAGCCCCACACACATGTGCATTCCCTCAATATTCCAACAGCAACAAGAACAGACTCCAGTCAACTTCAAATCAGCCTTGAAGACAATGGAGTTCCCATAGAAACATAAAACACATTCTGCTCAAGATGCATGAGCTTTCATACAATCAAAAGATTTTTTTTCCCCCTCATCTTTTAGCTACCAAAGAAAACACATCTCTTGTAAATAATACATCTGTTTAAAAGAACAAGGAAACCAGTGGTGTGAAACACACTGTTGTGAAATCCAGGAATGTGAGAGCAAATTCTTCCCTTTAAGCCCCCGTCTTCCAAATAGACCACACGCATCTATGTGCAACTCTTGTCTCAGAACAGAACTAATGAAGAACACTACATTAACTGGTATAATACAAATTACATTATTTCCAATAAGTACTCACTGAGATACCAGTGGAGCAGTAATAGAACGTTTCATCAGCACGGGCAGAGATAGGAGCTCGCTCAGCTGTACAGCTGTTTCATCCGTTGCTGACTGCACCATAGGATCCACAGGAAAAGTGTATGATCTTGGTATCACGTGGTGCAAGAGATGGGAAACTGGTAGTTCTGCTAAATTTAAAAATACATAGACGTTGTGAGTTGCTGTACTTAAGCAATTTGATAATCTATTTCTGTTAACTTCTGCAACCCCCTCTACATCAGAAAATTAAAGCTTGTCAATGTGTAATTCTCATCTTTGTGCCCAGAAATAATTTGTTAAGCTATTGCAGTTCATAATATTGATAATTTACTGGAAATTCAGATACTCTTTCCAGCACTCGGCTTTCTTGCTCAAGTTTGCTACACCTTCCTCTTCCTACTCCTCCCAAGTGCTCTACTCACACATCAAATCGTAACTATCCTGGTACTTTTCGATACAGTACTGATCCGATAATGCTTTCAAATAAGCTTGTTCCTTCTTCCATGAATCTTCCTCTCCCCCTTCCTCATCCTTAGTCTTGGAAGCACTAGGTTCAGAAAGTAAAGTTTCTTGAGGCACAGTATCCTGTGGAATTGCTTTTTCAGGTTCTTCTGCCTAAAAGAAAAAGCATGGACAAATTGCTCTTAGGACAGCTGCTGGTTTTGGCCGTTCTCACTTCATGTGCTCTTACAGGCAATTGACAAGTTGTTCCATTTGAAAATAAGACAGCTTACTTGTCAATTCTTTTTTGACGTGAAAAAACAATACAGTGTTACAGATTAGTAAATTACCACAGACCGACACAGTACCTTAATTACTACCTTAATTACCAGATCACTCAATTCTTTGAAAGAATAGGAAGTCATCTGCACTACCAGTTTGTTTCTTACCTGTAAGCTCTGTGATGAATCTGGAGAAGGGTCCTTGTCAATCTCAACTGCAATAACTACAATTACAAATAAATTAAAGACAGCAATTACTCAGACCTGGTTATAGTGCTTAGTTCATACTTCAGATCTGTCCCCAAAGTTGTTCAAAATTTCCCTAGAGCTTATAGACAGCCACAGTCAGAGTTCCTCCCTAAAGTCCAACATTGCAGCTTTGTACACATTCTCTACTCAAGATCACTTGAGGTCCCATTTCACAAAGTTTCAGAACCCTTTTATTTTTTTTTCCCCTCAATTCTCTATTTCTTGTATATAGGAGAAAAGAATAAGTAGAATTCTTGACTTTGGATTCTAAAAGCATTTTAAAACTTATATAAGGAATTAAGAAATAAGTAGCCATTTTGAACATAAACATCTACAGCGACTTTCAAGATCTCTTAAACAAATGCTGACTGAATAAACTTAATTTTATTTTACCTTCTTGCTTCTCTTCCGTTGTATTTCCCTTTTTGTCATCTTTAGTGTCAGGAGAGACAGGATCAATGTCAGATAACTGTGACTGTGGTGAAATACTTTCCTTAGCTTGTGATGGTTTTGTTTCCTTTCTAATCTCTTCAGAAGGAGATAATTCTTCATTATATAGAAGTGTCTGAACTGTCGAATCAGACGAAGGACCAGAAATTGCTTTACGATGAGGTATGGGATCATCCTCTGTAGATGGAGTCCACTTCCCTATTTGGATGCTTGACTGGGATGCATGACCAAACGGGCTCCAACGAGATTTCAGAGGCTGTGTATCTGAAACTAGCTCTCCGATTTTGATGTGTGACTGTGAAGAATGCCCATGGATGTTCCAACGAGGTCTAGCTGAGACAACCTCTGACACATTCTCACCAATCTTAATATTGGCATCAGACACGTGACCATGGATGTTCCACCGAGGCCTTGCAGGAGAGACATTTGACACATATTCACCAACCCTAATATTGGCTTCTGAAGCGTGTCCATGGATGCTCCACCTAGGTCTTGAGGGCTCTACCTCTGAAGCATATTCTCCAATTTTAATATGAGCTTCAGAAACATGCCCGTGAATGTTCCATCGGGGCCGAGTAGATTCAACTTCTGAAGTATAGCTGCTGATTTCTATATGGGAGTCTGAAGAATGCCCGTAAGGACTTGAACGTGGCTGGTAAGTGTCCAGCTCAGGCACATATTCTCCCACTCTAATGCTGGCATCAGATGCATGCCCATGGATGTTCCACCGAGGCCTTCTAGACTCCACATCAAATACATTTTCTCCAACTCTAATGTGCCCCTGCAAAGCAGCAGTTGGCCTGAGAACAGTACTAAAATCATATTCGTTTTGCTGATGTAACAGTGTATTACCTTCTCCTTCAGAGACAGGCTGATTTTCACTCATTTGAGAAGTCTCTGACAGATCTGAGTTAATATTTCTAAGTGCTTCATCTAGCAGAGATCCTTGTAAGCTAATGGCAACAGGCTGTTCATCTTTTGGCTTTGGTAAGAAATCTTCTATGTTCACACTGGATTCAGGAGAGGAATCAGCATTGCATAAGGGGCTGCACACTTGCTCTGAACTCTGTAGACTGCCTTCAGACCCTGCAGTTTTAGGCTGAAAATGCTGATCAGCATTAGTATTTGCCAGCTGTGGAAGAGCCAATGGTTTGTCAGTAGATGTAACATATTCCAGTCTAGATTCAGATTCTTTCCTGCCAACTCGTTCATTAGAATGCAAAGGTTTCACAGATGACACCTAAATAGAAATAATTATTACACTGTATGGCTAGTCACATAATCAAGCTACTTAATAAGGCATCATGTTGTTACATGTAAGACTTTAAATTTTCCAATTTCTCAGATGTATTACAGATACAGTGATAACCACTCACGCTGCTGCTACAGCAAACCTTCTATTTGATGAACTGAACTACGAAATGAATTCCCCTTAAGGAAACTTGGGACATCTACCTGGCGTTTATGTAAGCAAATAAACTCACCTGTGAATGTGGATCTTCCACAGCAGTGTTTCTATCCAAAGCCAGCTGGCACTGTTTATAAGGAATAATATCTAATTTTCTCCTGTAGCTTCCATCTGGAAGTTTTTCAAGCATTTCCTGTAAGCAAAAATGACAAAACCACAAGTCTTTAACACATCAAATGCTAGGTTTTCTAAAGATCATTTATTTAAATCTTTTCAGAAGATACCTCGATACGTTTCTGATCTTCAAAGAGAAACTTAAGACGAGCTGTTTCCAACTTATGTCGCTGGATTTTCCATAAAGCTCTTTGTTCCCTCCGGGCTGCGTCATCAGAAAGTTTGCTGTAATGGTCGATTAACTCTTGCCTGAACAAAAGTAAAAATAAAGCTGAGTTATAGATTTTCACATAGTAATTTTTCCTCTTCCCCTCTGAAGAATTAGATCTTACCGCATTTCAGAACTGAGCGAAATAACAAGTAAAGAAAATAGGACTGCAGTCTTAGTTAATATGCTCCCACAACTATGCTTAGTATGTCATTCGTTTTTGTAAGTATTTCTGGATATAAGGGAAGAAAATGAAATACCACTGGATACGTAACAAAAGCATACCAAGTAACTGATCATCAATATACCTGCTATCTCCTTTTCATTTCTGTTTTGACATACGTATGGCCATTTTTGCTATGGGCTCACATTTTAATTGTAAGATTAACATTTTTACCCAAACTCTGATCAAAACAGAAAACAGACTGGATAGAATGGGCACAAATCAGTTGGTCCCAAGCTTCTAGACCACTAAACAATCCTACACTCATCCTACAGCAGTGAACATTACCCTTGTAGAGTAGTGCCTGAAAGCTGCTAATGCCATAAATTAATTACAAAATAAAACATTTTTTCCTGAGGTCCTCATGAGCTTTGGGAGACTACTCAGATAGACTTACCTTGCCTTTTTTTCTAGTTCCTCTTCCAAAGCTTTCAGCCTTTTTTCTCTTTCTCTGAGCTCTCGGGCATAGCTGAAATCATCATCAATCTCCTCTTGCTTTATAGCAAGGCGACGCTGTATAAATATTTACAACTTTTAAAAGCCACTCAATACTAGCTGTGATGTACACATCTGCAAAATGTTCTTATCTGCATTTCAGAAGTATATAATCATAGAATGGCCTGGGTTGAACAGGACCACAGTGATCATCTAGTTTCACCCCCCCTGCTATGTGGAGGGTCGCCAACCACTAGACCAGGCTGCCCAGAGCCACATCCAGTCTGGCCTTGAATGCCTCCAGGGATGGGGCATCTACAACCTCTATATATTAATTCACTCAAATTCAGTACAATAAATCAAAATAACCTGACAATTATTTGCATAAGAAATACACTTAGCCTTTAGAAATAAACACAGAAATACCTCTTGGTCTTTTGCAAATTGCTCTTTCAACTTCTGAAACTGTTCACGTTTCTTTACATCTAAAGCCATTCGTTCTGATTTCTGCCGATCTGTGTTACAATAAGGATACTGTTATTTTACGTTAACAAACCCAATGGAACACACAAACACGCCAAACTCCACACAACTCACCATTAATGGCTTTTAGTACTTTGCTAGCAGTCTCTCGAGCATGAACAATTAATTCTTGCTTGGCTATTTCCATGCGCAAATCCTGAAAATACCAACCAACCACAAAGAGCAGGTGGAAATACTCCAGTTATTTTAGACTTGAAAATACAGCTGCACATGGTTATTAATCCATGTAACCATACCATAACCAAAAAATGGTTATTAACCCACGATTACAGTAAGCAAAGAAGAATAAAAACAATTAATTAAACTGTGAGTCTATAATAAGTTAAAATTATTATTGAAAACTTGTTTGTACTCTGGACCTTACATCAAAACACATCAGCCCAATATACATACTACATTAATGCAATGTGTAAGACAGAACTACAAGTATTCTAACAAAACAACTAGCCATGCAAATTATAAAAAAGAGTATTATCTGATTCCTAATTAATTTCTTCCATTAACTAAATAAGAATCTAAAATCTTTCCAGCACTTGTCAGTAGCAAGGCAAATCTTTTGCTGAAAAGAACTAAGATGGAAGCCCAAATCTCCTTTAAAATGTGAAAATGCTGACAAATAACAACACACTGCCTAATGTTTCAAAGGTTGCATTCAAAGTCTGTTAACTGCACTAACAGGTCAAACAGCAATTGGCCAGTAAGAAAATTCTGACCGTCAATGCAAATTCTGTTGAAGTTACAACAAAAATAAAGAGTAATTAAAGGAAAGAAATCAATCAAACAATAAGTCCTTTACTCTTTCATTCATTTACCTTCTCCTCCTTGCTTATAGAACTGTACCGAGCAATTCTTTCCATCCGACCTACGTACACTGCACAATCTCTCTCTATTTCTTTCAGCTCCTCGAGTGAAAAAATAACAGAAATGCGGGGTACAGGTATATCCGACCAACAGATGTAATGCTGAAAAACAGAGAGAAATTTACTTCCACATACATTTTAAAAATTGCAAAATGTACAGTGATGAACTCCCGTGCCAGTACTGCTGGCGCACCCAAGTCGTGGTTTGAAAACGATTATCAGAGCAGATCTAGCAGAACTAGCAGAGGGTCATCTTGTTTACGATAATCAGGCTTATGACTTGTATCTGACATGGAGCTGCCCAGCTCTGGCAAGACACGTCTGACTTAAAAAGAAAGAGAGTACTTTTTATTTAAGAATGCCCACAGACTTCAGACAACAGAAGCTGTGGTTGTTTCCCTGTTAGACACGCACAGAATAGTGTGAAGACACAAAGTAATTTAACCAGTTTTTCTTGCTAAGGACAACACTTGTTCTGCAAAATAAGAATAAGAGGAACTATTCAAGCTCTTCTTGGAAAGGCAGTGGTACAGCTGACATACAAGAGCTATGTAGAACTGAGCCAAAACCTAGTAACTAAGGTATGCGGAGTGAAAAATGGAAGGCACTGGCTTGGAAGACTAAAACATTTCTGCTTTCAGCAGAAGGAAAATAAGAAATCTAGCATGTGCACTGTGTACAATAAATCTGATGCTGTTAAAAATGTGCATTTCCGCAGTTGAGATATTAGCAAGTAGAGTGGATAATCACTTCTTGAATATCTGACATTCATGCATTAGCCTCCTGCTTATGCAATACCGGTTGTAAATGAAGGAGTTCACTTGCTAATAACACAGCTAACCAACTCTGAAGAGACACGGTTTTCTCAATAAAATAGGGAAGAACCAAACTCATACTTACCCTGGGACAACACAATTTCAGCAGGTTTATGGTTTTCCCACATATATAGACGTCGTTAGCAATATGCTTAAGAAATACAGGGACACAATCTTCTACTTCTTTTGAAATCAAGACGTAACCATGAGTCCAGTAATGTTTATCTGCATACCAGAGAAAAAGAAGTGTATCTTTTTAATTATTTAATTAGCAGCACAAATTGTGTAAAATAGAAACGCTCAATATGCATACTGTACCTCTGAAACAAAGATAATCCTCGTTCACCTGGATCATAAACTCTCCGTAAACATCCCTGAATACACCACTGTATACCCAATCATAGATAAATCTGAAAGAAAGGTAATTAAACAATATTGAAAATGACTCCTCTCACTTTCTCACCTTTGTCACAGCCAACCAACCAGCATATTCTTTACAACACCAAGGCACACAAGCCACAGGAAGAATAAAAACATGCAATTAAGTGCTGTCACACTGATACTTAAAGTAGACATAGGACTTCATCTCCACATTTTTCTCAAAATAAGCCAACTCTATATAGCACATTTAACTGATTATTAAGATCAAAGATTGCCCCAGTTAAAAGTCTTTTTATTTCTGCATATAAATTTACTAAGGAAGTATTAAAAATCTCTAGAAACATTCCAGTCACATCAAAAGAGTAGGGAGAGAGAAGCAGCAGTCAGATGTAACTTTGTCAGGAAGAAATGGACAGGCTATAAAACAAAGACACAGTATCAACCCTCTGTACCTACAGACATTTTTTAACATATATGTAATAACGAGAACACGTATGTCGGAATATTTATTCATGCTTTTACATATTTCCTCTGTGCAATACCAAGCCTTTAAAGAAATACAAAACACAATTATGTGAACCTACAGATAAAATGTTCAGAGCACCCTGAAGATAGTCTTCTTTTTTCTTAACAGTTCCAATATTAACACCTTTTCTAGAAGTTTGGTCAATGCAACAAACAGGAAACCTTCAGTGCAGGAACCACAGTTTGATTTTGAGGTTGTAAATAAAAGTTAAGAACTTTCAGTGTATTAGAACTGGCGTTGCTATTATCTATTAGAGCAATAACTTTTATCAGTGAATTTCTTTCATGTTAACAATACTTTCTTCACATGACGGATGCCTCCTTCCATGGCAGCCCTGATGACTGATGTTTTGATAAAGATCTGCAACAAATTATTGTTGTTATTATTACTGCTTATTTAGAAGCCCACAAACACAGTGGAAATAAGCATTAACTTTCCCAGACTGTAGAACTCTAGGAGAAAGGCATGATTGCCAGTTTCAGGATTTTACATAAAACCAATATATGGTTACTAATCTGGAAAAGAGAGGGAAAGAAGCATTCAGCAAAAAGAATGGATTTTAATGTGTACTTTGCAGAAACAGCTGTACCTTACATCTTTTCTGAAAATGTTAAAAGTCATTGTTATGTTAGCAGGTAGCAGAGTTGTTAGCAATTAGCAGTTACTCACTAGACTGCTAATTCAAAATTGCTCTTAAACTCAATTGTGCAGAGAACAGTTATGGACACACCTTGTGTACGGTTCACAACTTGTCTTTAACAAAGACAGAAGGACTGGATAATGCTCATTGCTACAGTTGTTCAGGGCTTCTTTGTACAGATATGAAAGCAATTTCACACCCTAAAAAATGAAAAATATTACAATGTTAGATGACAAATTCCACTACAACATTAATAATAAAAATTGATGAATACATACATTTACATCAGTTTCACTACACACAGAAGGCAGGATTCATCTTACTTTAGATGTCCGCAGTTAAGATCACTTTATCTGAGCTAGCTTGTGAATGCCCCCTCCTCCCAGGAGGCATTCAAGGCCAGGCTGGATGGGGCTTTGAGCAACCTGGTCCAGAAGGAGGTGTCCCTGCCTCTAACAGCAGGTTGGAACTAGATGATCTTAAAGGGCCCTGCCAACCCACACCATTCTATGAGTCTAAGTTTCCAGTGATCTCATTCTCACTTTATAATCACTGGAGAGTTGGATTAATTTCATTTGCTACAAACATCTCCTTTACAATGAAATGAAATGCACCTTAGAGGTCTGAGGTCATATCTTTGGTAGAGACTAAATACATCATGTACAGTCCTGTCTATTTTTGAAAAATATTGTAATTGTAACTGAAATGAAACATGGAAACAGAAAATCTGTTATCACCGTAGGAAAAGAAGCACCAGCTCCGCCACTGATCCCCAGTGCTGTTGTTCCTATGCCACAAAGTTCAGCCAGATATCTAAAAAACAGTATTAAAGCATATGTAAGAATTTCAGACAGAAGTCTCTGAGATCACAGTGATCTGAACTTTGCTATAGTTGAAATTCATGCAACAACCCTACGGTATTATCTGAATGATAACAAGGATAACAAAGTAACTGGAAGTAAAGACTTTACATGTTTTCCCTAGGGAATATAAAGAAATCTTTATGTGAAAATGCTGGAAAAATACTGAGAGATTATGTAAGAAAGGCTGTCTAATATTCTCCTGTAGTGTAAAGAAAAAAACAGACTGCAGTTTTTGCTCTATGGAAAGCTTAAATATTTAATGCTATTCTCTTACCTCAACTGACGACCCAATTTCCTGAAGAGAAAGCTGATTGTCAGAAGACTTAAAGTAGGAGGAGTAGACAAAACACAGGCTCGGTAATACTGAAGGTACTTTCTCAGACCACTTGTGAAAGCCTATTATCAACAGAAAATATTTACAAAGCCTCACTGGTAAAACTGTTAATAGTTACTTATATCTCACATCAGTTGCACCAGTATGAAAACAAACCTTTAATAAAACAATTTGCATCTAAAAGTAAGAGGGGCATGTGTAGGAAAGTAAGAGTCCAACTTCAGGCACACAAATAACCAAATGACTCCTTTATACTCTTTCAACGTGCCATGCACAAAGCCTGTACCCAGGCACACTCTGAGCATTTTGGTTCATTTTCCTTGAATTGCCCTTTTGAAGAGCTTCTAATTCTGTACCAGTTCCATTATGAACTCAGGGAAACCTGCTTCCTTACTTCCATACCTAAATTAAACAGAGGAAAAAACTCTTATAAAATATCTAACTTTCTCTAGCGTGACTAAGAATTGAATAAGAATTTTTTATTCAATTTCTATTAAGTTAACTATAAATGAAATATTCAGAAGGCATATATTTTCATAACTAATCCTAGAAGAACTATATGCATTAGAAAGGGAAATTCACCTGGTATCATGCAGGTATACACAGTTTAGAAAAATATAAAGAGGGTTGACAAGTAAAATGAGCACTCAATTCTGAACTAAGAAAAAGTTATTAAAGCTATTAATAGCACGTTTCTCTATTTTAGTATCAAGGTAACATACACAATGTTATATATACACATACTGTATTAAGAAAGATATTGTATTTTAAAGTTATACATTTTAGAATCATAGAATCACTCAGGTTGGAAAAGACCTTAAAGATCATCGAGTCTAACCACAACCTAACCATACTACCCTAACTCTAACAACCCTCCGCTAAATCATGTCCCTGAGCACCACATCCAAACAGTTTTTAAACACGTCCAGGGATGGTGACTCAACCACCTCCCTGGGGAGCCTATTCCAGTGCTTAACAGCCCTTTCTGTAAAGAAGTGTTTCCTGACATCCAGCCTAAACTTACCCTGGCACAACTTGAGGCCATTTCCCCTTGTCCTGTCACCTGTCACCAGTGAGAAGAGACCAACCCTGCTCTTGTGTAAGCACCTTTCAGATATCGGAGGAGAGCAATAAGGTCTCCCCTCAGCCTCCCTTTCCTCAGACTGAACAGCCCCAGTTCCTTCAGTCTCTCTTCATAGGGCATATTCTCCAAGCCCTTCACAAGCCTTGTTGCCCTTCTTTGGACCTGCTCCAGCACCTCCGTGTCCTTTCTGTACTGAAGTGCCCAAAACTGAAGACAGCACTTGAGGTGAGGCCTCACCAGTGCCAAGTACAGGGGCAGGATGACTTCCCTAGTCCTGCTCACCACACCATTCCTGATACAAGCCAGAACACCATTGGCCTTCTTGGCCACGTGGGCACACTGCTGGCTCATATTCAGCCGACTGTCCATCAGTACACCAAGGTCCCTTTCCATAGTCAGCTTTCCAGCCACTCCTCCCCAAGCCTGTAGGGTTGCCAGGAGTTGTTGTGACGAAAATGCAGGACCTGACACTTGGCCCTATTGAAATTCATGCAGTTTGCCTTGGCCCATCGATGCAGTTTATCCAGGTCCCTCTGTAGTTCCTTTCTCCCCTCAGGCAGATCAACACTCCCTCCCAACTTGGTGTCATTTTAACATATGAATGTTTCTAAATTCTGTCCCTTCAGACCTCAACAAAACAACATAACAAATCACAGTTCAGGTAATGAAGAGCTTTCATTTGTTGCTTTGGGGCAGGCAAACCCTAAGCACACACAGCTCCAATTTAAACAGGGCTCCACGGTGGCACTGTTCCTTGCTGACCTGGGATACATAAATATACATATTTGTATTGAAAATACTTTGCAGTTCTGCAGAAAGCAGAAATTCCTGCCTTATATGAAACCAAAGTTGCGTTCTCTACCTCATATAACCGGCCCATTAAATGTAAGTGATTTAACACAATGGTGCTACCTGAAACACAAGCCCTTTGCTGTACGAAGAATCTAAGACTGGCTGAAGAGAGAAGCGACTCAGCCGTGTGTAGTAGGTTCCATATTCTGCAACTTCTGAGAGCAGGTTGTGCATCGTCTCTGGCGAAGTCCCAGACACATACACCCCCTCCTTTATTATAAACGTTTGAGCAGCCTAAAATGAAACGGGAGAGGAAAAAAAAAAAGGCTTCAAATATTACCCAGCTGCAAAAACAGCAGACATTTAGAGACAAATTTTCAGCATAGATACTCTGATAACTCATACTATCTATGTAGGAAAATAAAATAAGAGTATTAAATTGTAGCACAATTTCAATATTATTGAAATATTATTATTCAATAAATATATCGAAAAAGATTAATTATCAAAATTTGTCATGAAAACCCAGTCTACAACATTACTTAAACCTGCGTTTTCCATAATTCACTAGCCTCTTTTTGCAAATTATTTTGACAAATACTTCTTCCCTGCCTCTTGCAGTAAGTCGTTATTGCAATATACAGATATGACATTACTGCAATTAGGTCACACTCATCCTCTTAACACAACTGCAGGATCTCAAAATAAATAATGTATTGAAAAGGAGGTATCTAAAAAAAAACGCAACTGAGAATTGCAGTTAAATATCTTTCATACCTGGTTGAGTGAAAATGTAGTGGATACCACACCAATGAGGACATTCAAGACATCCTTCACCAGCTCAGGTTCTCTCATCAGCACAAGCTGTGGAAGCTGAAGCACAGTACTACTGAAGAGCTGCATTTCCCCTTCTCGGAGTTTGTAGAATCTGTCAAAAGCTTCTCTCCCAGCCTCAGTAAGGTACGGCTCCTCCTTCTTACCAGGTGGGCTGCCAGAGTAAACAAAATATTGGAAGGTGATTATAGTATGAGAAATAGATCTAAGGAAAAAAAAATAATAAAAAGGCATTTCAGAATGTTACACAGCTGCTAATGTGTGCTGACCACAGAACGCTAAGTTTTCAAGGGATGGTGCCACAGACAATGAAACTCTAGCCCTAACTCAGGATGACAAAGAAGGTAGCAGATAATTTGAACATCACTTTAGAAACACAGGCTTGGCCAGAGAAATTCTGCTTTCTTTTGCGGCTTTCATTGCTGCAGTTTCCATTTTAGGAAAAGGAGAGCAATACAAACTTGATTTCCAGGATAATACTAATATTTAAACACATTCAAGAGCAACATGCTCAAAGTATAATGACTTGTACTGACACATTCTATTGCCTCCTAGCAGGGATTACCACCCCCTCCAAAACAAATCTCCCATCCAACTCTTCCAAACTGTTCTGGGTTCTAGTAGCACTTCTTACAGGAAAGCTTCAGGTATATGGCCTGCGTTTGACTTTTAAGATCCTTAAAATCTAAATGGTAAGAAGAAAAACTGTTCTTCCTACTATGAGCAAAGCCAGAGCGTGCTACAGTGGGTTTGGGAAATCAGGGAACAGAAATGAGCATAAGATCAGGCTTGAAAATTTCAACACTATACGGCACTGCAACAGATGCATCACTAGACCATTACTTACAACTTCAGAACACATACACAAGTTTTGTTGAGAAACAGGTGTGGTGCCGATCACCAGGAATGGAAGAAAGAAACTTGCCACTTTTTCCTTCCAACTTAGGGAACCAAGGAAGCTTTTAACAGGGCTGCCTAGAGCATTCTTTCAGGAGGGGAAACTCTTTCAACAGCTGGAAGAACTACAAGTCAAATACCATCAACTATTGGTTAGCAATTCCTGTTTGGGTTACAGACCCAAGGAAAAGGAACACAATACTGGGAGGTAAGGGTTTAATTCTTCTAAGCGCTTTCTCTTCTGAAACTGAAAATATGGAATCATTTTAGGTTGAAATAAATTGCACTGTGCATATAGAGATACTAGTTAGGAAATGCTGCATTTCACATGAGCAGAAAGTGTTGGCAGAACTCCTTCAGTCCTTAGTACAAAGGTGATTTTCTCTCTTCCTATGAAATAGATGCAATCTAAAGACTAGTTGGCTGAAATAGCATGATCTTTTTTATTCTCAATAATTAATACAAATATTGAATTCTACGTATTAAATATGCGGTATTCCTACTGCATATTTAACTCCTATACTGAGGTCATTCAGAACTAAGATGAATTGCACCTTCATACATTTGCATGTGATGCACAGGAAGTTTGCCAATAACATCAGACACATACTATCCAATTCTTTCCCAGCATCTTCGTTTGCTAGGCCCATATGTAAGCACTGCATCCCACAGATCGATGTCTGGAGTCATGCTTGGCTCTGACTGAGAATCAGGAGTCAGATTGGATGCTGACTGGAATCCTTCATCTTCTGACTGGTCTATGCTTTGAGGAACCTGTCGGAGAGAGTTCAAGCTTTACATACAAAAACATTACTGGAGAAACATATGCTGACAGAGATTCTGCTATCATTTGTGATCAAGTGAGTCAATACGACTCAGCCAGTGCCCACTCCTTTCATCTCTAAGTTTCTCCTTAAACACTCCTTCATTTGTTCTATTTCCACAGGCACCAATGCCTAAATACAGAACAACAATCAATCACCACTGAAATAATAACACTGAGTTTGTTAATGTTAAAATTGAAACTTACTCCTTTGTAAGCATATAGTTCTATAGCGAATAAAATGGCGCTGCTCAGAATGTCTTTTAAGATTATTAATTCTAATTGTTAAAATTCGTACAAATTTTGTTAACAGTTTGTTCTCTTATTCACATGCAGAAAACCTGCAAGTGTCCAAGCTCTGCATGTGCCACACTCTAATCTCAGCAGGAGCTGTATGTGCAAAACAGTACCCAATTTTAGTAAGACATTCACACACTGACATCCACACAAAAAGCACAGCATGTTCTTCAAGAAATCTCAAATCCTACAGTCTGATGGAGAGTACAGCACCTAACAAAACATGTCTGCCTCCTCACAGTTAAGACTTACATCTGTACGTGTACAGGGTTTTCCTTTTTTAATGTCTGAATTCCAGTTTCAGTTAGGACTTTGAGTAAAGGAATTGCAAGAGGTATCCGTATGTTAAGTAGAGAGAACAAAGGAGGATTAAAAAAAGAAAAAGTAAAAAACTTACCAACTGTAACAAATGGAGAGACAGAAAAAAAACCCACAAGTGCATTTATCTAGTACCTCTATAAAAATATAACGTAGCAAAAATGAATAGATTGGACAGTAAGAGATACAGTACAAACTACAAACTGCAAAGGTAAAAGGATAGCAGGACGCAGGAGGTTTGATGAAATATAATAACTGAAAAAATGGCTCAAGATACAAAAGTCACGAGGAAAATACACACTGGGTCACGTAATCTGAAGAGCAAAGCACATATATTCAGGCAGGAATGCAGTCAGGAACAGTAACAAACAAACAACAATGCAAAGAAGTTCAATACACAAAGCAGGCAAAAAATGTAAGCAAAAGATTACTGGGGTGGAAAAGGCATAGATACAGCTGATGGCTTAACTTCATACAGCCTATAGCCAGCCACATGACTTCTTTACAGTTCTAGGACAAGACCAACATCGTCATTATCATACATCTCTGCAGCACGAAAGGAACAAAGGATCCCTGCTCTAGCTTAAATTCCAACACTTTCTATTACACATGAAATTACTACCTATGTTCAAAAAAACAAGTTCAAAACGCCATACTGAAAGCATGCATAGACTCTGAGTCCAAAACAAATGATACCATACTTTAATTGCAAGTCCAGACAAATCTGCATTGTCAGGCACTGGTGGCAAATCCAACTTGATGTCCATGTCGTAAGTACGGCTATGGACAAGAGCACCAAAGAGCGAGACGCGTGTTTCTCTCTCAAACTTGTCCCCAGCAGGATAGTTCTGTGAGAACAGCCCTATGGCAGGGAGTCCTGTTCCAGGGGCAGCCTCCATGATCTGAAGCGTCTTCTGAATTGTGTCATTGAACTGACATTCTTCATTTGTTATTAGAGACTGTATATCAGCTTCAAACACACTTACATCGTAATAATCGTAACCCTGATACTTGACATTTCTCCCGACATATTTGTTGTTCAGAAAATAGTCCTTTTTTTGTGGTACAAGCTGTGGAGGACCTGTTCCAGCAAGCTGTACCAAGAGATCCAGGACAGCATTAACCTCAGTAAATGGCAAGCCCTCGGCTGCTTCCAGCTCCTCCACAAGACTCTCCAGCCTATCTGCCTGAGCTCCTAGGCCACCGACTCTCAGGTTGAAAGACAACATCAAAATCTTGTTTTTAACTGGAAGCCTGGAAATGTTTGATTGCAGCTTACGAGCTTCATCTTGAAAAAGGTTTATGAACAGAGTATTATATGCAACCCTCTTCAGGTTTTGCTTAGCCTTCCTCTTGCTGATCTTCCGCCTGCCCAGATGCACCTTCCATGGCAAACCCGTCAGGTGTGCCTCACACAGGTCATTGAACAGCTGTGTAATGCTCTCCATTTCTAGTCAAACCATGAGGCTATAGCAATTAGCTGGACAGTGGGTCTCTGGTTTCACGTGAAGATCTGGAAAATAACAGGAAAAAGAGGAGATGCTCGTGACATAAACATGAGAAGCAGGTGAGCATGTTTTAATTGAAACCAAGGCAGCCCACAATCAAGAATAATTAAGGTTGATGATCTTAGAGATCTTTTTCCAGTCCAATCATCCACCTAACACCAATACTGCCTGCTAAACCATGTCCCTATGTATGATATCTACATGATTCTTGAACACCTCCAGGGACAGTGACTCCATCACCTCCCTGAGAAACAAGTTCCAGTGCCTGACCACTCTTTCAGAGAAAAAAAAATTCCTATATCCAACCTGAACCTCCTCTGTCACAACTTGAGGCCATTCCCTCTCATCCTATTGCTGTTACCCAGGAAAAGAGGCCAACTCCCACCTCGCTACAACCTCCTTTCAAGTAGCTGTAGAAGGTAACGAAGTCTTCCCTGAGCCTCCTCTTCTCCAGACTAAACAATCCCGGTTCCCTCAGCTGCTCCCCATAAGAATTGTGCTCCAGACCCCTCACCAGCTTTGTTGCCCTTCTCTGGACATGCTCCAGGGCCTCAGTGAGGGACCCAAAACTGAACACAGTACTCAAGGTGCAGTCTCACAGAGGGATGGATGATTACCTCCCTGCTCCTGCTGGCAACACTAATTCTGATACAAGCCAGGATGCCGTTAGCCTTCTTGGCCACCTGGGCACACTGCTGGCTCATGTTCAGCCAAGCATCGACCAACACCCCCAGGTCCTTTTCCCCAGAACAGCTTTCCAGCCACTCTGCCCCAAACCTGTAGCACTGCCTGGGGCTGTTGCAGCCAGAGTGCAGAACCCAGCACTCAATCTTAATAAGATTTCATCCCACTGGCCTTAGCCATCGATCCAGCTTGTCCAGATCCCAAATGAGAACGAAAAAACCTGACCCAGTACATATTTAGGACACGAGCTATAAAAACACTGCCGTAACTTAGACCGCAAGCTCATTTTATAGCGATGCTAAACTCCAGAAGCCTGTTTTTGCACAGAAGCCCGCCTGACCCAAGGCCTTTGGGAACAGCTCCAAGCGTGCCCTCCAGCCACCAGCCACCGCCCCCAGGAGCCCGCCGCGCCCGCAGCACTGCACAGCATCTACGTAAGGGCACAACCGCTGCGGCAGCGCGGCGCGCAGCCCGCCACCCCCCAGCTGCACGCACCCTCCATCATCTCGCGCACCCCCCCGCCCGTCGGGGAGCCCAGCCGCCCGCGGCAGCCCGCCCGGCCCCATCGCAGCTCCACTACCTGCGGGGGTCCCCCAGCGGCGAACGCCGCCCGCACCTCGGGCCACCCCACGCTCCCCTCCCTCAGCGCGTCCGCGGCTCCCGGCGCCGCTACGTCACGGAAACGCGACGGCCGCGGCGAGAGGGGCACGGCGGCACCCGCGGCACTGAGGTTGCTGCACCGCCCCCCTCCGCCAGCACCGCCCCCTGAGCGCCCGCGTCGGCTGTTCGCCAGTAGCGATCGGCGCTGCAACGCCCCTCCTCAGACCGGCCGCCAGTAAGGACTCAGAAAAAACGAGGGGTCCCGAGGCACCAAATGCAGTTCTGCAGAGTTCTGACAGTACTTGCAAAGTTCTTTTATTGAAAATACAGTTTTGCATTCTTAGTCGTGTTTTAATAAAGGTAATCTACAGCTCATGGCTTACTGAGGGCAGCAAAACAGAACAAGTGGGATCCTCCCTGGGAGAGAACGCCTTGGACACAGAGTTGTCCAAAAACAGTCCTAAAAATAGGACTATAAAGACTGATGTAGTTAATCAGAGCGTGTGTAGTTGATCCCAGTACCAATGGCAGTAGGAATGCAGTCTAATGGATATGTGTAATTTTAAGTGTTTGAAAGTGGAATGTTACATGATTGAAGCCACAATGACAGAGACACACAGCTGGAAACGAGTACAGAAAGGTGAGTGCTGAAAACCAAGGCACAGTATGGCTGCTGCCTCAGGAAGTCCATTTTTTTTGAGAGTTCACAAGCTGCCAGCCCAAGGCCACCAACAAAACGTAATAACAGTGCTTTTTATTTTTTATATAGAAAACTTACATCTGAAAGGAGGGCTGACTGAAGCCCGGTAGCCCCAGAACATTCACAGTGCATATGTATGTCATAAATGTTATTTTAGTCTTTACACTGCTTTACTCAATTACATATTGATAATTTTACATATGCAAAGTATTATATTTTTTTCTCCTCACGCCCTGTGTAGCTCAGATTAGATTTCATCGTAACCACACAGCTAGGATGTGGGAAATGCACACACTGCCGCTGTGGGGCTGCTATCCTTTACTGTTCTCTCATCAGTCAGTTGCAGGAATTAAAGAAAAAGGATTTACCAAATATGGTCTTAAGTCCAAGGAAAATATCATTAACCTGAAGGACCTGTTGTTAAGTTCAAACTCCCAGTGAAATGGTGGTAGCAGCAGCAGTGCAAGCACTTAGGTGTTACACTGAGTTACTCTGAAATGCTTAACTATTTTAAGTATTTTAAAAACAAGAGGCAACTGCAAATGGCTCTTACTCTGCTTAGACATCAACCATCTTTTTTCCCCGGTGACTTAAAAGGCAAAATGAAGTATCACGTTTTCTTCTGCTGCATGAAATGGTTTTATACTGAAGTCAATTTCTTTAAACTCCATTGTTCACTGAAAAGAACGCCAGCAAGATGAAGTTATTAATCACGCTCATTCCCAAGTCCATAAGAACAGTTTTATTGGAGCTAGACCACTGCTCCTGCCCCTTTCTTCTGAAAGCATTTTCTTTCAGAGAGAGATACCCACCTTTACCACTGCTTATGAATATTCTGCTTAAAAACAAAAGGTTATTCAGCAGAAAACTGTTTGTAAATAAGTACTCTTTGAAAGCCCACATACCTTCCTAGTCTGATTTCCTTTACCTGGTCTTCAACTACATGTGAACGTACTTTAATCAGAACTAACCACTACTGAGTTAAGGAAAAGTATTTTTCATCATTTTAAAATGCCACCTCATTCTACACTATCTTCAGAAAACACATTAGCAATCAGAGCCTGTGCACATCTTAGTAACCATTATTTAAACTCATAGTATTATGGTAGCTTTATTTCAGGATAAATAATGTACGTTTTTGGAGCAACGATACTCAGAGTTCCGAAGTGTACAGTTACACTGTGCTATGAAACGCAGTGCTTTCAGGCTCAAGAGGCAGAATCAAGGGCATGCAAGTTTCATACTGCTCACGTTACATCAGTGTGCTCCCACTGACTTCCATGTCCCGCTGACTTAGAGGATCCGGTTGTATTGTATCATCTTTCTAAGAACATATATATTAATAAGAACTAAAGACTACTTACCTGAGCACTGAAGCATTTTCCAGTCCTGCTGAAGCTGGTTTCTTAATTTTTTTATTTGATTTACTTTTTCTTGGGTAGGAGGCACATGAACTCCAAAGTGAGGCACAGAAGCACCTGCAAGTGCTTTGGCTACACTTTGGATTAGATTTGTGTCTGTGTCCTAAATAAGAAGAAAAAAAAAACCCTAGAGTTGTACAAAAAACAGAACAGTGGGCTGCTTTCAATCACATCAGACGGGAAAAGGTCATAAAATATCTTTAGTCAGAACACAACTCTAAGCCACACATTCCAAATGGAAAGCAAAGCCAATCCCCAACACGAGGCAAACTGCTGGATCATCATCTGCTGCACATAAACACAACCATTAGCTCAGGCCTTGCATTCATGCCCTAGCTTCTCAATCATGCAGGCTGCCTACAGCTCAGTATTGTGTCTGCCTGCTTTTGTTCTCAGGCCAGACAGAAACGTGGGCTATTTATGTCAACAGCTCAGGTGTTCCAAAGACAGTATAATAAACACAGCCGGAATACAGCAGCTCAGAGCAGTTCACACCAACACACTGTTGCTTGAATTGGGTTGTCCTAGGTCACCTGAAGTACCACGGTGTAGCACCACTTCTTACCTCAATCACTGCAAGAATTCGAGATTCTGCCAGTCCTTGTAGCAAACCAAAAAGAAGAGAAATCCCACTTATTCCAAGGCTCCTGTTTGGTCCAACAGCTATTACTATCAAGTTGGGTTGGTAACTATATGCTACGGGAAGAATGAATCCAAGTACAGCAGAAAAGAAGTCATTCCCATCAGCATCCTTTAACAGCAATGAAAAGCAATTTAGAACAAACATAAAGCTGAAAATGCTCATAGGTAGGACTGGAAAAAAAAAAAGGCAAAAAACCCCCAAACCCAACATAACACGAGATTCAAAAAGCTTTCTGTTGACCTTGGAAACAGAATACTGATCTATTTTCACAGCTATCCTTACATTAAACATGCAGCTTTGTTCAGCACTGGTTATTCGTATTTTCCTTAGCGCCTCTGCATTGCAACTCTGCCTTCTCTGACATAAAACAAAACAGCCACTGCAGGCTTACTCAAACTATGCACTCTAATTCACATGAAAGGTCTGTGAAGGAGCAGCACCATTGAAAGGGCAAAGAAAGGAATATTTTTTTAGAAGTCCCAATTGCAGTGAGAGGTGTAATTCTCAGCGACATTTTGTGAATTTACAAATCTAGTCTATTCATTTAAAAAAGCACTTTCTATCTTAGGTTGTTTTCACAAAGTGCACCTTACCTCTTTCCAGTTTAGCACAATATAGTGTTTAGAGCTGCTCTTTCCAGTCTGTTCTTTCTTGCAAACATGTATGACGAGTATTTTGCTGTAATTGAAACCCACATCCAAGTATTTCACCAACAACTTCCAGTGAGATAAAAAGCTCTGTTCTATCCATGATTTCAATATAATGTATACTTTCTTCCCTATTTTGTCTTACCACTTTAAAATTCCCTTTTAAATAATTGCCTTCTTTATTATTTTGTATATTCAACATTGTATTTTCAATCTTACATTTTCAGTAATATTCCAAATTTAAATTGATGTAGAAGGGTGATACTTCAAACCAACCACTAAAGACCTAATAGAAGGTTGTTTTCAGAAATACATTTTGGCTTGCTCTGTATTTTGCTTCAGGTTAAATTCAGTGAAAAATCAATTCACAACTGATTTCTCAGTGCAGATTTCATCATACATATGGGCACTTAGGAACATTTATCATCCCTGGGATTTGATTTCCTAGATTAAAAGGAAGCCTCACCCATCTTCCGTGTTTGGCATGATTTGCATGTCTCCAACAAAGATGCAGAGCACTCTGTAGAACACAAAGGAAAATCACGTATACATTCATTTGTATCTGCAAGTAATTATTTGCAATTAGTGCAACTTGTTTAAAGAGTTTGCATGTGGATTAAATAAATAAAAAAAGAATATACACCTCTCTGAACTTGGCCTGTTAGAAGTACAAAGAAATTTGTGACATCTCAAGGGAAATCTCTTCTCCCACTACTCCTGGGGAAACTAAGCCAAGAAAATGCTCTTAGGTCAAAGGCAGCCAAAACCTGGCACAGAAAACCTAAGCTTGTACAGCATTGATCCCTCCAGGTGTTCTGCCTTTGGTAAGGCAAAAGGATTTTGTCATATACAACACTGCCTTTACTGCAAATCGAAAAAGCTATGCACATTTGTTTTAAAGTGAAGCCTTTCAACAAAAGCAACTTGACACATTTTATCCACGTTCACCTTATTTTTACATTTCAAGTACCAAACGCAAAAGAAAAATTCACCTTTGAAACCCAAAACGAAGAGAATGACTCAGTGCAACAGCAACAGAAGCAGAAGCTGCAGGTGATTCTGCAATTCCACTGCATACCTACAAAAGATGTTTTTTTAATTCAGAAGTAATTAGTGCTTCACAAGATCGTGTCATTTCTTATTTGTACTGATTGTTTTTTACTTATGTATCATTCAAACAAAGCCACAGCTGCAGGGAAGAGATCCTAAGATTAAGATGTTATTAATTCATTTACAACACAAAGGTCATGTTTGATTATTACACCAAAAGCTGTTGTATTATTTCAAATGCGTGGTCCTGCATTGAAAGTCAACTGTAAAAGTAGATTATTAGGTGAAGGTCATCTTTAGTGGTTCTCTCAGTAGTCTGCAGATTGGACACATTCAGTGTGCCAGAAGGCAAAACACACTGGGAAGACAGACACTATGAAAAGAAAGCTGTCTCCAAATTCTGACCTTTCCTTTAACCTAGGTGAGCCACTGCTTTCTGGAAAACATGGTGACAGTATTAACCAGTCAACATTAAGTGCTGGTTTGTGTTGCGCAGTGCTTTGAACCTCACACAAAACATAAGGGAACAATAAGCAAGAAGTGTGCTCTTCCTCCTCAGTTCTCCTCTAACTGTGAACACAAAATCTCAGCATAGCCTCAATATAATCTCACGTAGTCATTAGTTGCAGATGCTATTTCCTTTTGCCAGTAGTTTGTCTAATCTATTTATAGGCTCTCTTAGAGGCATGTGCAGTCTATAACAATAGAAATTTGTTCCCAAAATCTACAGCCATGACTGCCAACAGCAGGAAGACGACTTACCAGAAAGAGGCCATTCTGACAGTTATTAATCCTCACTGGCTTCATACTTTAAAGAGAGCTTTTTATTCAAAGAGAGACTGATTTAACAGACTGTTTGCGTGATATAAATCTGGCATTTTATTTTTAACTTGCTTGTTGTTTTTCTCTTTGTTTCTCAAAATTTCAATACATAAATACAATCTTGCAACCTCTAAGTCTGCCTCATCTTCATTCCCAACTGCAAGGATCAGAATGCTGAAGGAATGGTTGTTTAGAATCATAGGGCACAGTGGTGTCTCAAACCGCTCTACAAAAGCAATCAGGGTGAAGGGCCAGGAAAACAAATGACTGCATAAATTATTGTACATATAATGATAGAGAGTACAGCTTATCATGCTATGCTATCTTACAGGGTACTGCAGAAGTTAACTCTCTCCTGAAGTCTGCAGGCAAAACTCCGTGCAAAAGTTTAAATCTTTCTCAGATTCCTTGCTGCTCACTGGTGCTTGATACACAGTCTTACGTGCACAGCAACTGGAAGAATGAATATCTGGTTCATCCTTATGTTTGAGAGCAATGCCTTATGAGCTGTGACTGCAGAAGAGCAGAATAATGTCTTGCCCAATAATAATTAGAAAGGTATCTTGAGGTTAACTACTCCTAAAATGCTTTCTCATCTCATATCCACTCTCGTCAGCTAAGCACAGACTAGTTGAGATCAGCAGGGTTACGAGCTACACGGTAACTAATATCCAGACAATAGTGTAGTAGAAGCAGAAATCAGGAAGGCAACCCCCAGCCCCCTCAATTAAACAACATTCTCTTTACCTCTTTCTTAAGTATTTTATCTACGATGGTCAATGTACTGCCAAGAGAGGGCAAAGTTTTGTTTCCTTTCACGAGGTCCGCATGAAAATCACTGTAAAACGAATCACATGAAGCAGAACTAGGTTAGGTATGATAGCGCTTCTGGAGAGGATCCTGATAATGGTGTTTTGCAGTTAGTACCAACAGGAATACATTTTCTATAAATACCACACACTCATTCTCAAAGACCCAGTTCTAGCAGGAAGATGACAACACTCCTGCCTAACAGCCGGGAGCTCTCTAAACCTGTTTCTATTTGCACTAGAAAGAAAACAAAGAACGCCTGATTCAGGAAATAAAGTTCTGTCCAAATGAGACTTTCTAATTTAGAAAGTTGAGTTTCTGAAATTGTAATACCAGTCAGGTATTTTTTTTCCAGCTAAAAGCTAACACAGATCTTAAAGGCATTTTCCTTCTAAATTAACACATTTTCACTGACTGTCCTATCTCTCTTGAAATAATTTTCTCTAAAAATATTCTGATTAGTTATATAAAGGAGTCCAGAGGAGGGCCACTCAGATGATCAGAGGGCTGAGCACCTCTCCTATGAAGAAAGGTTGAGGGAACTGGGCTTGTTCAGCTTGGAGAAGAGAAAGCTCCAGGGAGACCACATTGTGGCCTTCCAGTACTTGAAGGGAGCGTATAAACAGGAAGGGGAACAGCTGTTTACGAGGGTGGACAGTGATAGGACAAGGGGGAGTCGTTTTAAACTGAGACAGGGGAGGTTTAGGTTAGGTATTAGGAGGAAGTTTTTCACACAGAGGGTGGTGACACACTGGAACAGGTTGCCCAAGGAGGTTGTGGATGCCCCATCCCCGGAGGCATTCAAGGCCAGGCTGGATGTGGCTCTGGGCAGCCTGGTCTAGTGGTTGGCGACCCTGCACATAGCAGGGGGGTTGAAACTAGATGATCATTGTGGTCCTTTTCAACCCAGGCCATTCTGTGATTCTATGACTTTAAGGATACGAATGATAATTAACACCAATGTCTTAATTTTTCAGTAGTAATTCTGCCTATGATTGAGGAGACCGATGCCACAGAGACAACGGCAGAGAAAGAATAAGGTTATAGTTTATTCTAAGACCTCACATCCTTATAATTAAGTTGAAAATTAATTAAATACGACCAACCTGACAAGAGCTTCTATTTCATTTTTGTCCATTTCCTTCACAACATGAAGGTGTACTGGGAAGGCGTTTGGGCCTGCTGAAGCTTTCAACTCAGCTGTTATTGCTGTTTTGATGGGAGGATCTGGAAATATAACCTTTTTCATGTGCAAATCCAAAAATCTTTCTATTTTGTCAGTTTTGTTGCTGTCAGTTATCTTAGCTTCATCATCTGTACAGGGATTTGTATCAGCAGTCTTCAGTAAGTCTGATTTGGTGCTCAAATTGTGCAAAAATGATGTGTCTAGAAAAAAGAGTTTCACGTGTATTAATTTTTGAGCAGTATGTTCATATTTAGTTACATTTATTTGCAAAACAAAGTACACCTATCTGAATTCACAGCGTTTATATTTGTTTCCATGCACTGTCTACAATACATTTTGCCACAGACATTTGTCAGTGATGCTACAATTGTTTTAATCTAGAGAACGTTTGTAAGTGATAATAAAACTCACGTCCATTTTTTTCCCCACACAGCAAACAAAGATATCGAAGCACTATTTTTCAGTGTGATGTTTGTCAGCTGTAGAAGTTAACGGTATTTTTTTCCAGACCAGCTGAAGACTTGGCCCTGAAAGAAGCCTTGCAGTGCTCCAGCAATCATTTGGTGAATAGTTCAATTATTTTAAACCAGAGGAAATAATCTTAATTTTGAATTTCTGTATGAATCCTTTTACCAATCCCATTTAATTACCTTCGTACGTCAACCATTTCCAGTAGGGTTTATGTGCTGCTCTCACATTTTGAATAGATTCAACAGCACTATGAAAGAAACAGCATTAACAGTATCAGTACTGATGAAAGAACAGGGAACAATTTACCTCAATGGGAAAAACAACACCAACAGTAAAATAAAATCACATAAGAAATGTCTCAAAGTAGAAAATATATTACAAAGTACCGCATTAAAACCTTGGCAGGCAAAGTGTTCAAAGCATGCATATCTTTATATCTTTGATAAATACATAGGTTGTTCTAGAATTATTCCTACGCTTACCTTAGGCAAGGTGCCATTTCTCCAGTTACCTGAGGCAGAGGATCTCCTAGCAAAGTTCTTACAGTCATGCAGACTGATTCAGACAAGGACTTCAAATGGTACCCACCCTAGAAAAAAGTATTTCATTCCACGTAAGGGACCAATACACATTAAGTACGAAAGTCATCATGGGAAATAAATCAAACTGAATATATCTGGATTTATAGAAATGACGGATTATATACAGACATACTTCAGTCAGTGTTTTCATATAGGAAATTATTAAGTTAGAGGCTACCTGCTGAAGTTCAATGGCAAGCAACAACTCAATTCACTTTATCACGGTTCAATTCATTTTGGAAATCAGTCATGACTGCCCTGAAAACTCCAGAAATGCATACTTGTTCCACTCCCTTCCCATGGCATACCACCTCCAACAATTCTTGTGGAAGATTGCTTAGCAGGTAGATATTACCACTGTCCTCTAAAACGTCTGTACAAGGGAAATCTCCCACAGCCTGACTCCTGATAATTTTGGCAAGAGTTGGAAGACAAATGAAGATAGATTTAAGACTGCTGAATTAAAGATGACAGACTTGTTCCGGCATTCCATTCACGGAGCAGTCACATCATCTGTATCATGAAGAGATGACTACTTGCACTTCAGCTAGCAGACGGCAGTATCTACAGTAACCTGCTGAAGAAATGGTGGTGGAAAAAGAGTTTAGGCGAATCAATTCCTAAGCAATTCATTTGTTTGGGATCATGCTGGGAGGATTCACAAACTTATCTAGCTGTAAAATGACCGTTTCTCCGCCATGCTGAAGAGGAGTTGACATATCGACTTCAAGAGGAGGAAAATATTGTTTTCAAAAAGACCTCTTAAAAGATCTTTTTAGATGTTTTCACTAAAAACAAACAAAAAAGCTCCCAAGAAGGGAATGCAGCACAGGCTCTGTAACCAACTTAGAGTGCATTTATGCTAAAGGTGTTAAGAATTCTTCAGGAGTAAGACAAACTTGCAGAACATTGGTAATGCAGTTTATTCACTATATAAGTCTTAATGAAGTGGGGACTGTCCAGAGCAGCACTCTGTAGTCGCTGTGCACAAGAACCGAACACAGCTGTGGAGGCTGTTTGTGGAAAAATAAGCACACGCTCCTCTGTTCCAACATTTTAAATTAATCATAATCAAGACACACATTTCTTTTCACGTCTACGAGCACTGCCAAATTTTAGTCTTTTTTGGATTATTGATTCTAAGAAGCGATATAAAAAGAAATTATTTTGTTAAGCTCCAGAAGTATTTACCTCCAGGATAACACACAGCTTTCCATGAGCTAACTGCATCAGGAAATGGGTAAGGTGGGCAAAGACTTCAGGAGTGGCATTCATCTGTCCCTAAATTAAAGACAAGTTCTGTTAAGAAATGAAACCCTGAATCAAAAGCACTGTGAGAAAAATAAATAAGTAGATGGATGGTCTGAAATAAATGAGACTGGACTCAGCTTCAGCATAAAGGAACGCTTGCCTCTAGCTGCATCTAACAAATTGCTGAACCAACATGCTTTAAAGGAAGGTGCAAAAAGATGATGCAGGAGTTGTGCCTACAGGACAATCTATCTTTGCATGGTGTGCACTATTTATTGAGCTGGGTCAGCTTAAAGACTCAAACATATGTTTTTAGCTTGGTGAAAGTGAATTTCACGTAGCAATCAATGGACACTTAAGACGTAGGAATATTCTACAAACACATTTATGACTGACAACACAAACCACAAAAAGTTACTTACCTCAGGGTCTCCAATTCCTGAATCATATCCAGAGGAGACAAGAACCAGCTCAGGATCAAACTGTAATAAAACAGAAGGAAATGTAGCACATTTTTTTGGGTTGGATTTCAACTGTACCATACTCAGCTATTATCTCAGCCAGAACATAAACACAAATAAAGACTCTCCTTGAATAAAAATAAATAAATAAGATTGCATTTATAATAGTATTCCTGGTGGGAAAGTTGTAGAATTTTGTACTGATTATTTGAAAGCTAACATTGCATAAATAGTACTCAGTCGATGAGCACATCGTTCACATCGGCAGAAATTGTGTTAGATGTGCTACCTTTAAGTAGCAAATTTCTACAAATTATTTACTGATACTGAAGAAATAGTCCTTGATTTTGCTATTCACAAATCAGCACAGTGAAGAAGTACCTCAAAAGCCACTGGAAGCAACACATGAAAAAATGCAGCAAGATAATCTGAATTTCCCATTCCAACCTGCAAAATGGGAGAAATATAGGTCAGATCTTCCTGTTGAGCTTTTCCTAAGGTTTTTCCAGGCATAAGAAAATACCAAAAGTTAAAGACAAGGCAGCCTCGTAAGATCAGCCATAACTCCTCTGTAAAAAACTATACACAAATATCCAAATACTTTGAGTCTTAAGCATAAGCTTCGGTTCCCTGCTGAACAAGGACGGACATCACCAGCTCCTGAAGCACTCTCAGATACGACGGCTAGGCAAGATACTGAAGAAAAAACAACATGCATGTGCCCTCCTCTCTCTTAAAACAAACAAACGTGACATTCTGAGCCTTATTTCTTAGAAGACATTTCACTGACAGGAATAAGGTACACTATGCTATAGCATCTGCCAAGCAGGCAAAGCAGCACATGTTCAGAAAACATTACTTAATGCGTAAGAAATAAAGCTACTGCATTTGCTTTGTTGTGCTGTAAATAACATTTACCTTATTCCAAGGCAAATTGATATTAAAACCTTTTCCTTTTCCCAACCCCACAGCATCGTAATCAGATTCTTTGAGCGAAGGCCAGAACTCCTGATGTTCATAGCGATGCCAGGAAAAATACAAAACGCTGAAAGATACAAGAAAAATCCAGCTTGACAAAAAGGCTCCAAAACTGACCTCGTAAACTAAAATATATAGTGAAAAAAAATATATATAGTGAAAGCATACCAATATAATTATCCTTTCCTCTTAGTTCTCTAAGCAGCTTTTGACTGTAGAAGCTGGTACAGAAGGCCCTATGTCAAAATTAACCTAGGACAGCTTTTAAAAATGTGGTGTATGTGCTCCCTTCGGATGAAAGGCAGGACATTAACAGAAGAACAGACTTGTTTCTAGGACCCAATGCCACGGCTTTTCAGAAAACAGCATGAAGCTCATGTGTTTTATCTAACTAGCACTTGAACTGAGAGATTCCTGAATAGAAAGAACAGAGATATTACCTAAATCCTGGTATAGAGAGATCTTACTGCTGATAATCTTATTAAAAGTCACATTGCTCATTTTGTGTTTGTTATTCTTTACTGTTAAATAAATTTTTGTTTTTCTTCTTGTTAGATTTTTTTCCCCCTTACTTGATAACAGGTAAAAAAAACAACAGTCACTAAAATAGCAGGAAGAACATTTTGTATTTTGTAAGATTCTAGTTTTAGGAGTATAAAAAAACCTTATTCCCTACAGAAGCACGCAGTATTTAGCTAGCCAACAAAAACATCCTTCAAACCTTGGATCTTCTTCAAATATATACTGAGTTCCTTGCCCATGGTGCACATCCCAGTCAACAATTAGGATTCTGCATAGAAAAGCAAAATAAAACATTCAGTGGAGGAACCATGGCATATAGGTCTAAAGGAAGTGCAGATGAATGATTTTCTGACCCAAAAAGTGACACCCAGGGGGCTCTGGACATTACTCTAAAATGGTACCACGTCAAATGATAATGTAACATAATTTCACACCTGGGTATGAAAAGCTTCTCTACGGTCAACCACGCTCTTACCTCTGTAGACCATATTTCAGTTTTGCATACTCTGCTGCAATAGCAACGTTGTTGAACAAACAGAACCCATTAGCTGCGTTTCTCTGACTGTGGTGACCAGGAGGTCTGAAACAAAGTTTTATGTCACTACCCACAACAAAGGAAATTTTGGTGAGAAGTGAAGACTTTCTCACTTTCTCTTACCTTACCAATGCCATTCCATTGCACACTTTTCCTGACATTACAGAGTCCACTAGTTGCAGAGCTGCTCCTACAGCTAGCCTGGCACAGTGGTAAGTGTTCTGAAAATGATAACAACAATGAAATTCTCTATCACTCATCAGCTAGTTTTGGAGAAAGCATGCAAATGTACTTTGCAACCCAACATGAAACTGACATAAGTCTATCCTAATGAAGTTGTACGCAGTTAGTTAAAAGCATAATTTTACAGCAGAAAAGCCAGTGCTTTGTAAACATGTTCTCTCTGAGGGAGCTAAGAAGTAAGAGATGGACATATTGAACTGACTGGTTCTACTGGCATCTCTGAAAATAAGGAGCAAAACCTTACAGTAGCAAAAGCAAGATTTAATTTTGAGTAGTATGCTATACTGGCATGATATCACAGAACAGATAAAAGAACACTTATCAGTTTAAACTACAGCATAGCACTAAACTGGAAACGGAATGCCATAAACACATGCAAGTATCTTTAGATAGCAAAATAAATTATTATCAGCATTCCCCTACTTAGAAAACCATCACACAGATGCAATCATACAAATACCTGCAACTCCCACTACAGGAAGCAGTTTAACTTACACACCGGATGAAAGAAAAAAGAATCGTAATTTCCAGAGATTCTTTTCAGTTCCTCTTCATTCATTGTCTGTGTGCTTTTTGCAGCTTCCAAGTGTTCTGAACTGCAGAGCAGAGAGAGATTAACACAACACTTAACTAAGCAAACAGACTCACGTTGTTTTTTAAACACAATTTAAATGTAACAAAAGGTAACAGAACATACATTAAAAGAGGTTATCTGCGAGAGCTCACAAGTCCAGCATATAACCTGGGATGCTGGCTGCAGGATACAGCGAAGCAATGGAGTGCTATGAAATTAAGGATTCCTGGATATCCTAAGAACATGATGACATGCTTCTCCCCTTTTCCAGTGGTCTTGCTATCACCAAAAGGCTTTTTTTCCATTGTCCTACAGTCTATTCTGCAATCCATGCTACAGACAGATACCATCCCAACAAGAACTAAATTAGGATCTGACAGCTGTCAGCATATGACTTATGACTGAGAATGTGTCTAGTCCTCCGTTGTTGTATGGAAAACAGGTATTTGACTGAATTCCTTATCACGTGTGTACTAACTCCCTCTTCTCATTGGTTCAAGAGCACAACAAGTACTTAAGCACTAGAAACCAGTCCACCAATTTTCTGTCACTGCTATCTTGCCTTTGGGTGCTGAGAAAGAAATTAAGGTTGATGGCATCTACCCTCCTATCTGCATCCTAACACAGCGTACAACGACCACGTATGTGGTCCTCTTGCTGGACATCCAAAGCAACCACAGTTTCACAACAAAATGAGACAGACTAGCATTACCTAATATAAACAATCCTAAGCAGTGGATTCAAAATGAAGATGCTATCAAGAATAAAACTGTACGAAGCTCAATGACTGTGTAATTACTAGTTCAACTTCCTCAGCAGCCTCTTACCTAATGGTGAATTCAAACAACGTTTTGGTAGGAGTTATGCACTTGTTTCAATATGAAAATGCTTTAGGAAGGAAAGAGATCTATTATCTCTACCCTACATTTGGAAATGAAGACAAGACCTTAGTGAATTTGTTTGTCCCAAGACATCTAGAAGGGACAACTCAACTGGGAATTGTTATCAAGTCTCTTCAGTACCTGATCAGCAATGTACTTACTGCAAGTATAAATTATATTGGTACACAGAGCTGACTGCATTCTAACAAGTACATTTTGAGGAAAAATACTGCTCTGGAATTTGAAAATCTAAGCACTACTCAGGATCAAGCTATCATCCTCATCCAAGCATCAGGGCACCCGTGTGCAACCTTTTGCTTCCTGGGGTTCTGCTGCTGAGCTCAGAGCATGTTTAAAGACAGTGCAGCTGACGGTCTTGAGGCAGCAAGCTAGATGGAACCTTGGTGGAAGTTCCTCCAAACAACTCTGCTAAGAAGCCTCCGCAAAGCCTTCCCACCCTTCACTTGGGAGCTGCTTTAAAGGTAAAGCTCTCACCCTGGATACATTTTAGTTACATTTTATAGCCATCTCTGCATCCAGCCATGAACTCCACTGATGTGGGCCTCCACCCTGACCTGTGGAATGATATTCTAACTTAACCTCGCATCTGCCATGTCACTGCAGACTTGTCAAGCAATCTAAACTCTTGGCTGAATTTGGTTAACATCATCAGATCTGTGCTGCCCACTTCCCTCGGGGACTGTGGGATTGTGCCCTTGCCTATGCAGACGCTGCTTCTGTCTGCTCTGCCATCATGCTTTGCTCCCAGCTCCACTTGCCCTTCAGAGAAAGACTTTGCTGCTTCCTAACAAGGGAGAATGAGTACACAACCAACACGCATGTTGGTTGCAGAGCTATCACATCAAAGTGACAAGTGCCAGAGCAGACTTCAGTGCCATGAGTTCAGAAGAGGCAAAATGCTCATCCTCTGAACTCCCCCCCAGACTTAGCTACAAAGCTTTTCTGTTGGTTCACTCTGTCTCAAAGATGTCTGGGAGAAAGGCGGTTATCAGTTTTCCTACATCTTTAAATTAGAAACTTACTTTTAATACTGTATTCAAATCAGCAATCATTGCTCAAGAATCCAAAGAGAGGAAATGGGGATTTAGTTGAACAGCAAATTCATTCATTGTTCAGCACCTATAACGTTCTCAACATTATTTGTACAAGTTTCAGCCTGACACATTTTCCACTGAAATAAACGGAAGTTATTGAGCTTAGGAGCAGGCATTTTTAAGTGGTGCAAAACATGATCTGGAGGTACGACACCTGTTATTTCATTGGATTAAACTGAATGGCAATGAAAATAAATTTCAGACCTGTGAACTAGGAGGATTTCCTCCTCGCTTCCTTCTCTAGCAGGCACGGGAACACATCTTTCCACAAGATGGTAACACTGAAGCTGCTCATAGGAGGCTGACAGTCTTTCTGGCACTTCAATATCACAAATAGGACTGAAAATAAGTGATATTCATATTACTACAATACGCATCAGCACAGCTTTCAAGTAATAATAATGCCTGCTATGCACTATAAGTGAAGATTCAATATCCTCAGAGGGACATGTGAGAGTAAATAAATAATAATAAAATTCTTTGAATACTTTTCAGTTTAGAATTGAGCCATATGATTACAAAATCTGTAAGTAAAAATAAATGTATGG
The DNA here is from genome assembly GCA_016647715.1 of Pavo muticus. Lineage (NCBI taxonomy): Eukaryota > Metazoa > Chordata > Aves > Galliformes > Phasianidae > Pavo > Pavo muticus. The sequence continues at coordinate 63,964 of JACDJE010000434.1, forward strand.
CTCTCGCACAGAAATAAACAAAACATTAATTTTTGCTTCTTCTCTCACCGCTTAAAGCAGCAATGATTACCACGGACATAGAGATATTGAGATTAAAAGTGAAGATCTTACAGGGAGGATCAGCAGAAAAGAGGTTTTGACAGGACAGTGGTGGACTTCATTTCAAGCACAACAAAGGTACTGGTCTAATTTACATAAATGTGAGCCCGTTGTGTGTATCAATTTCTAATTGAACTTAATTGAAGTGTTTCAGCTGAGAAAGTATTTTTCCAAGGTCAATGATACTTTAGTTTTATAAGCAATTTAGTTAGCTTAAACTGAAGTTTAGAGAACTAATCCCCTTACTAAGGCCTACTGGACTGCAGGGCTTCAGCTTCTCAGAACCAGCATCAGATTAGCATTAGGGTATCTAGATGCAAATTAGCAGTAAAAGATTTTCGGGAAGGCAGACTTTCTGTTTAATAGGAAAGTTACCAAGTTAATAGGAAAGTTACACACTCCATGTCACATTTACAAAAAATACATTTAGTTGATACTTTCTTCATAAGAATCTATTCATAAAAAGGACAGGATGTTATTGACTTACTCGTTCCAAAGCAGCTTATGCCTGGTCATTGCCTCATCGTAAATCAGGGCTGTTCCTGAAGCCATCGCTACAGACAGAGCAAAACAGAAGTCCCTAGGTGCATATCTCAGGTATAAAACAGATGTACAATAATAAAACAACCAGTGAGAATGTATGTATGCAGGGCATCAGCCTGCAGGAGGATCTCGCACTTTAGACTTCTAAATACAAAGTGGAAACAAAGAACCTTTAGGAGAAGCCCCGAGAGGCTGGTTAGTGAGGCCACAGGGCAAGAACTGCGGGCGCAGCCCAGGAAGCTGGATCTGCACAGGCTGGATTCCCGGTTACCTGAATGCTCCAGACCTCAGCAGAGGGACGTGCAGTGCACAAGAGGGTGTACAGGAGCTCCCCCAGTCCCTGCGGCCGCGGGTAAGGGCCCTGAGGCCACGCCGGGGCGAGCCCTGGGCCGGCAAGCGCGTAGGGGTACTCACCCCAGGCTGAGACAGGTATATGGGAGAGCTCGCGCCCAGCGACCCCGCACGGCAACCGGACACAACACAGCCGGCCGCGCCGCACAGACGCCGCGCTCCCCACCCAGGCCGCCTAACCAGCGCCTCGGCCGCACCACCGAGGGAGGGCCCAGCGCCGCTCGCCTGCAGCACGGGACGGGATGGCGGGAGCGGGCGGGGCTGTGACATATCCAACGGAACGCCCACAGCCCCGCCCTCAGGTGGCTGCTGCTGCTGCGCGGGCGTTTTGCTTCCGAGTAGTTAGTACGCAAGGGATGGAATGTTCTCAGCTGAAATTGCCGAGTTGAATTTTCTCTGGCGCTCACCATAGAATGATAAAATGGCTTAGGTGGGGAGGAACCTTAAAGATCATCCAGTTCCAACCCCCCAGCCGCGGACAGGACTGCCACCCACTAGATCAGGCTGCTGCTGTACGCCTCGTTGGTATATAGTAGAGGGTCTTAAATCACACATACATATAAAGAAAAAATTCCGCCATCCAATTCCACTTTACTTTGTCAGAGCTCTGCGAAGTGGGGCTGGCAGCTGGAGCTGCATTGTCATGCCGAGTTTAACTACAACTGTTCTTAAGTTTTAAATACACAACAGATCCAAGAGCAAGTAAGCAAGGGCTGTATGGTAACCCCTCATGTAAAGAGAAATAAATGGAAACCAACACAAAACACGGGCTAAGATGACCTCCTTTACCTCACAGAATATCGAGCAACCAGTTCTCAGCAGCTCACACCAGTGGCCATGTCCTTTCATACCAAGACAAGGTTGTTGATGTTGCTCTGTCACTTAAATGGGTCGCTCCTGCAGGGCTGCCCATGGCTGACGGGAGCCCTGTCAGACGCCTTTGGGAGCAGTTGGTGTGAGCAGTTGGTGTCTGTAGGCAGTGATGGAGTGCTTTATATATTTACCATTTTTCCAGCAGAAACCATTGCAGATTTGGTGGGATCAAATGAACTGAGCTTTTGAGTCACCTACGTTTTTCAGAACAGTGTCTTCATTATACAGTATAAACTGAATATTGGTTGTTCCAACTTTTTTTTCCCATAGTTTCCGGAAGTTTTCTAGTTCATGATAGAAAATCATATAATCACAGCTTCACAGAATAGCCCGAGCTGGAATTCCAAGACCCACAAAGATCATCAAGCTCAACTCCTGGCTCCACACAGAACCACCCTAAATTCAAACCATGTGTCCAAACTCTCCTTGAGCTCTGGCAGCTTGGGGCTGTGCCCACTGCCCTGGGCAGCTGTTTCCATGCCCACCACACTCTGGTGCACTGACATTTTGTATGTGTTTGAATATTAAATAGGATCTTTCAACAAGGGAGTCCTGATTTAAAAAGATTCCAAAACTGCAGTTACCGCGTGCTCTGAGGCTTTACCACCGAGACGTCAAGTAAAATGACAACAAATGACCAGATCTTCTTGTGGTTGGGCTAACCGTATTGCATTTGCTGTTATTTATTCCTATTTATTCCATTTTGATTCTGACAAGTGACCAGCAGAGGGCCACCTTTCTTTAAAATACTGTAATGGAAAAGAATGAGGTGTATTATGAAGCATTAACCAAAAGAAAGTTTGGTAAGTCAAGAAAATGGCAGGGTGAACACTATAGAAGAATACACTAAAGGTACTGAGCTGGATTAAAACTGTTTCATTTCAGTTTTTATACATATTACAAAAGATTTTTGCAATAACTCAAACCTTTATACATAGATGACCAAGTTCAAACTTCACAAATAGCTAAAATACTACAGAAAGTAGGCCTGATAACACTGGATTTAAGTTCAATTTATAATACAGTTTAAAAGGAAGAAAAGATTTTACATGCCACTTATAGTACATTCTTATTTACAAGGTAAGTTTGGCATAAGAAGTGTAATAAGCTTTTTATAAGTAATAAGATAAATATTTACAAGCATTTATGATACCTCCACTTCTGAGTGGCCAAAGTCAGCTGGGAGTCCTTTCTCTGCCAGTGATAAATCTGATTTACTAAAATGATACCCTCCTCAATCTTCCCTACAAGGAGATACACTGTAGGACGATGGGTTTGAGTCATCCTCTGTGTACAGTTTTCATTGATAAGCAGCCATTGCTGTATCATGTGCTGAGTTTCAAAAGGCAAGAGTGAGCCCTGGATAATGAATTCCACGTGGCACTCAATGTTGTACTCTTGGTCGCCAATTACTGCTCTTTTTTTGGACAGCTTTACTTTCACTGCTATGGAAAAAAGGAAACATGTAAGTCACTCAGTTTGTTCAAATATAGAAATAAACACTACTCATCAAAGCAGAAAGATTCCTTAAAAATACTCTCATAATTTCTGGTGATGGAGTATGGTGACATCTTCTCCCACAGCAGTATAGATTTTAAAACTTTTTTTTAAAATAAGTTTGTAACTGATCATTTTTTCACTGAATTAGGCAACTAGGAAAACATATTTTCAGAAACATGTGTAATATATTTTTGTCGTCATTGTATATGTGATGGTGACTGTTTGGATACTTAGATATTCTAAGCTGTTGGCGTTGTTCTAATATCACGAGGCTGACTTCCTTGCCCTATTCTACTGAAACTCATTTTGTTTCTGTTATGAACCTCTCAGCAGTAATGCTTGGTGATACCACCCTTTTAGATACTCCCTTTTCATCGTAGACATCTGTCTATCTAACACAAATAACTCCAACGCTTCTTAGCATGAAATTTCTCTGCAGTAGCTGATCTAAAGCCAGCTGTATTCACTAGTAGTCTCTATTGACTTCAAAGGGCTTTGCAGGACATTTCTAGGGCAAACTCAAAAGTATCGCCTGTCACTTCTGTAAAATAATATAAGGTCAGAATTTATTTTTTATGATTTCCTGAGTCTTTTCAGTAAGCTATGTATTGTGAACAATTAATGCACAAGTAACAAGGACATGCCATTCACTGGTGAAACAACCAAAGCTTTATGGAGTTTAATTACTAATGAAAGACAAACTGGTTTATTTGCCTGCTTTTGCCAGAAATATTTTCCATATACCATATTGTACTGCAGTGAAGCCAGCCCAACAAGAAAAGAAAAGCTATTTGTTTGTAGAATAGATGACAAAGAAGTCTTTCGTGCAAAATAAATCCTTACATTTTGCTCAGAAAGAACATATTCTGAAAAATAACCTAAAGTTGAATCAGTATCCAAGCTCTCAGGATGAAGATTTTGAAACCCCAGCAGAAGCTGTCAGCTATTTTAATCCTAATTTTAAAGCATTTTAGAAGGAGAACTGATAGTTTAATAGCAGCCATATTAACAAGGACTTACCAAAATTACTGTCACAGAAAACTTCGAGAACTCTTTTGTGCGTAAAGAGTTCCTCCACTGCTGGGCAGGTCTGGCATGCAGGCTTCGGTAGGACTGGTAAGAAACGGCAATGTCTCATCATTATCTTTTAGGATGTTTTATATTAGTTTTCTGCTATGAAAGTTGAGAGCTTGCTGTTGAACTATGAATAACTATACACAATTGTTCAGTGATAATGTAAGCATCTGCATGCTTCTCCAAAAGCATGGCTAAGGAGGAAAAGGAGCTTCTGTTTCCATGCCCATTCACTCCTTGTTTAGACTGACAAACTCAATCATCGACATCAAATACAGTATTAAATAGTTTTATTTTCAGTACAGCTGCAGGGTGGGGAAGGGGTCAAGTGAGAATTCTGTCAGTGATCCTAGGTTCAGCTGGGCTAGTACTGTGAACATAGGAATTGGAGTGTGCCAGCAGCAACTTACTTGTACTGCTATCTACATAAGTAAATAAACCTAAGCACATTTGAAGATTTGACCATCAATGTCATGCTAACTCAGATTTCCCTAAGGAAAATCAGATAATAAATCCTCCCAACTTTTTCAAGTTGATCTGAGGACCAGTTCAATTAATCGTGAGTTTATCAGATCCCTGATAAAGTTGATAAGTCTGTAAAGAGACCTCAAAATAAATAAAATACAGTGCTGTCATGGATATGATACTGCCTGTAGCTGTGCAGGGAGATAATCACTTCCTCTGCTATTCGTAGACAAACTACTCTTCATTTAATTGAAGCAATGCTGACTCACACCATCTGAGGAGTGCCACAGTTTTCACTGCAGGCATTAGCACTTCCCCCCCTCTGCACAAACAAGTACGTATAGATGCAACTCCAATTACAAAGTCACAGACTGAGAACTGTGTCCCTTCTATCTTGTTTACCTGCAGCATACAGTACAGCCACCCTGCCATCTTTCACCTACCTTTGTGCAAGTATTTATATTCCTTTGTAAGCGATGCCAGACACATGTCCTCATCTGCAGGGAACCGGTTGCAGTCCAGGCTTTCTGGCCAGGTGTGCCCATGGCAGGCAAGCACAGGAGCACAGCTGTCCCGAACACCAACACACATACTCCTACAGGGATGGATGAACCTGCACCAGAGTAAGCACCAGGTTGAAGCTGTTCAACTCGCTCAGTGATAAAGTATTTCAGCAGTGGTTTCTGCACAAAGTACATACTGATATTTGACATCCTTCAGCAAGAATTCAGTTCTAGAAATGGCTTATGCTTCTATGTTATAGAATTAAGTTATGTTTTTTTTAAAATGCTTTTCTTACTATCTAAGAAAGTCCTCGTCAGGAGCCTGAGTCTCTTCGCAATGGGTATTTGGTTTCATTGTCACCCATATTCAACTTTAAATTAACAAGAACAAAATTTCAACTGTAAAATATGGTATTCTTTAGCAACAGCATTCATTTCCACAAAGCAAACCAAAGTTTAAGTGGAACTGAAGTGCTTTTCAGTGCTTTTCTTCCCAACGAGTATGAAAAAGTTAACAGAATTATTTCAGATGAAGTGGAGATCACCTTTCCTTACAATTAACACGCATTTGATTTGATCCCTGTTCTGGCCAAAAGGCTGGGTGCTGTGATACTTACGTGTCCAGGCAGATGGGCGCAAACAGAGAGCAAAGGAACATCCTCACATGAGGGTGACAGTCGGTGTGCACCAGGTGCTGCCAGGTGGTGGATTTTAGGACGACCTCTGCCATGCTTGTGTGTCCCATCAGGTTGGGAAGCCGCATTTCAGAGTACCCAATCTCATGGCACATGTCCATTTCCTTGGGTATCACTACACATTTGGTGGATAATCCAATGTCAAAGCCTGTACCCACTCTTAGGAGACCACTGAGAGTGAAAACAAGTATTTTTGCAGTCAACAACATCTTCCTGTGAGTTCCAGCTTGCCAAACAGGGAGCTGTCAAACCTCCCAAGTACAGGGGCGTGCTGAAAACCCTGTGGCTTATATACCCCAAGAGCTTAATGAACCCTTGGTTTTCAACTGCTTATCAAATCACTTGAGACAGCACCAGATCTTATAGCCTATCCAAGTGATTGTTGTGATAACCAGGGAGGTGGAGACAAGATATAGAAGTATATTCCCTAAAGACACAGATTAGCTATAGGCTTTCACGTGCCTGACAGCATCAGCTGCAGTAGCGTGCTATGTGGTATATTAAATTTTGACACCTAGAAGTCTTGCTACGTGCTTTCTAAATCAAATTAAGAGATCCCCCAGAAAAGTGGCTGGGCAGACAAGCTGTCTCCTAGGGCTGCTGTGTCTCCTTTGTTTTCAGACACTGCTGACCGGCCAGAAAAAACAGCCCAGATTGACTTATCAAGTGAAAATGTTTTGCTTGTGCTAATTGCTCGTGTCTCTTCCACTGGTTTACAATGTAGAAGAGGCACTTTCTTTATTTGCAGAAGCACCAAAAAAGAGACAGCCTTACTCTATTAACCAAATATTTTGGCTGGAAATTGGGACCCCTATGCTGTGACATGCTAAAGCTCTCAACTTCCATTAATTTTACAGACTGTAGAATGACTACAGAACTTGTATCTTTTACTTATCCAATGCAGTGGTGGATTTAACCTTTCCTGGCAGAAAAATATTGTAGGACTGTTGTGGCTATCAGTTTTTATTCAGAGAGAAAACATAGTTACATGTATGGAGTTTATTATTTCAAATGAACTTAGTAACACTTAGAATTCTACAAAGAGCTCGTTTTTTCCCATCTTTATTAATAAATTATGACTATAGAAAGATCTTTGTAAGCAAATAATACCAAGGATTTACTTCTTCTGTCTGTAGCACAAAACAAAATAAAAAGAATATTAAATTTCTTAAGAGTTAACAAAATATTGACAGTATTTTGTTACTCTTCTTAGTATAGGACTGACAAATAGCTCTTACCTATAGAGGAGAAACTGGGGAATCAGATAAGGTGGCAGGATCTGAGTAATGTGTTTCTTGCCTATTGTGAACTGAAGTCAGACTACTGGACAGTTAAAAGACTTGAAGCTTTAAACAAAACTGTTAATGGAAATTTTTAATACTTTTTCATGTAGATACAGGCGTGTGTGTTTTGCTTTGTTTTGTGTTTTTTTTTAATTTCCATTTCTTATTAGCAGAAATGTTTAGACATTAACAACAAGTAGGTGGATCTATTGTAAAATATCTGGATTTGTTAGACAAAAGCACATTTGCAACAGCATATCAGCTAGTATTACTGGTGCTTGACTGAAATACATTTTTCAGAAACAGCATCTTTTTGTGCTTATACTTAGATGTAGTACATTTAGACTATGTGCTACATATTATTTACATGTTTATACCTACATTTTAAGTATTAATCTTCGCATCTTTGAAATCAATGACAAACTCTCACTGGTTCCTCCTTAGTTGTTTTCTTAACTAAGCTGCAGGAGAAATTACAGTATCTGTTTAAATATACTGGGAAAAAAAAAGACAACATGATGTCTCTGATGTGTCAGTTTGACATCCAGTAGCTACAGGAGAACCAAACTTTATATAGGAAGTCCTCACTCAGCCAGCAGATTTCTGCATCCATCCATGCTGCTGTTGTTTTTACTAACTCAATCCACAATTGTATGGAATTAATCAAATTCCTCTCTGGCCCTAATAGTATTATTTCATAGCAATTTTCTTGTCTGGTTGTCACCTGAAATCACGTGGCAAGTAGTTCTCCAGAAAAGAATATCCTTCCATTGCATCTGTGCTATGGCATTACATGCACATTTCTGAGTGATACAACATGTATATTCAGAAAGAGTATCTGATCTCTCAGTTATTTAGATGTGGTTTTATTTTTCTGTGACTGTCTCATAATCTAAAAGAAAACTTGATTTATCCTAGAACCCAATAAACCCTGCTGCTGTAAGTAACGAGGGGCTGGAAAGTATCATCTGATGGAGGAAAAAAGTAAGAAGAGTATGTTTTGGTATCCCCTTGCAGAAGCACTTGGCAGGCTCTGGTGGGAGCCAGATTGGGCTTCATAGGCCTGGATACATAAAAGAATTTCCAGAGCCAACATGCTTCAGAGTGAGCATGGCTGCATATTTATAGCCATTGCACATGAACTGAAGGTTTACATCCAAAATAACTCTACACAGCTACTGTGATGGTCTATATCAGCTCATAAATAGCAGTGAGTGGGCTCCAACAACAACCATGCAGACCTGGTCATGGGTGGCTGCCATTTTGACAGTTGTGAGCTTTGCCTATGTTGCCACCAAAGGGGCTGACTCGGCCTTTCCCACCCACTGGATGCCTTCCTAACAGCCTGGACAAGTGCCCTCGTGCTGGCTTGTGATGTAAGAGACCTGATTTTGAGAGCACCCTGGGGGCCACCAGTAATGGACAGAGTAGACATAGGGGTAATGAGAGACTGAGAGGTGTTCTACTAACAGCTAATATCCCTCCTGACAAACAGTCTCCATAGGAACTGTCTTGAAAATAAATAATTGCAAACTTCTGAGTCATGGTTTCCTACCAGGATTTCTCAGGGGCATGGTCATTTATGAGCCACCACAGAGCTGTACCTTAATGTTTCTTTTAGCATACATTACAAAGAAGGTCAGCTATCTTTGAATACCTTTCCTTTGGCGAGTTGAGTTTCAGTGGGTCATTGTTTTATAACACTAAGGACAATCATTTTCCTCTGTACAGTGGCGTAGCTGGAGACTGGTGGCTTGACCACTTTGGAGACATGAGGCTCAGTGCATCACAACTGGGTGGCTCTTCCTGTGTCTGGAAAGCCTGGCACAATGCTTCAGCTGGAGCCTGGGGGGACCCAAGGGTGTGAGAGGGGAAGAGCTTTCTTGATCTTAGTGCAGAATACCAGAAGAATGGCAATCCATCTGCTCTGCTTCTCTTTCTTCTTTTCTTCTTGTTTTGAAGTAACTGTTCACCCAGGGCATAGCAAGACTTCGTGTCTTTGTCAGAAATTATGAAGCACAGTGATTCTAAATGCACTCAACAGCTGAAGAACTGTCAGTGGCTCTGGGAAAAAAAAATACATATATATGTCTTGCTTGATACTTATGGCTGCATTTGTTTTAAGGCTGGATGTGAAGCCAGGGCATCATCCATAATCCTAGACTGTCATTTGACATTTTTGTTAGCTGTCTTCTGTCAGGAAAAAAATCATTTAGGGGATCTTCTACCTCTGCTCTCTTCTGACAGTCACTAGGCCAAATTGCCTACCCTGTGCCATTTTCAGCCTCATTATTTACTATGGAATTTGCCAGTTTGACACTTTTTTCTCTACACTCACAAGCCAGTTTTAAGCAAGGGAAAAATTTTGGCTGTGCTGATGTCTAGGCTTAATTATTTTAATTAATTATTATTAATTATTTTATGCTACCTTGATACTTGGCTTGACAGCAAGTCATTATCATTTGTCATTTTTTTGCAAAGATCTTGTAGAACAGTTAATAAAAATGAGCATTCAAAGTAGACTGACATTGCTTGGAGAATGCTTGAAGCCCATCAGATATTGGATCCCTGGCAGAAGCATGTGCTGCAGCATCCATGTTGCTGTGCCATGGATTCTCCTTTATTGCAGATGCTCAGCTGTTCATTGATGCTGTGTGGAAAAAAATCCATCAGGTAAAAGTATGCACACCTTGTTTCTGAGAAGGCAGTAAACTGTGATTTCCTCTTGCCACACGAGATGAACATTCAAGTTACGTAACAGCTGAAAGAGGAGGAATATTTCTAATTGTAGTGATGTATATGTGGAGGTTCCTCCAATAAAGGCTACATAAAATAATAAAATATTAGTTTTGGAGACTATCAAGAGAACTCCAGCATCTGCATGCATGCTGACTGGGCAGCACAAAACATAGGCCCTGAGGTTTAGACAACCTTCCATCTTGAGTCTGGCCACCAGCTAATTCTCTCTGAAATATTTGAAGAAAGCTGTGGGGTCAGTCCATTAGCCACAGGCTGCATTTATTGTTACTGGATATGAGAAGTGGTCACCTGCTGATGGGCTCTGATAACAGGAATAGTTGCTGGAGACCCTTCCTACCTCTGTTTTGCCTTCTTTGACTGTTACCAGGGAGACAGACAGAGATTAACCCGGAGCCACCGCTCAGACCCTAATACGAAATGGGACTGAATTTTTCTTCAAAGATACTGGGAGTTTGAGAGCAAGCCCACAGACCTGGGGATTTGGGGATTTCATCTAAACATCAGTTCAATATTCAGCTGGAATTTATTTGAAGTGTAACTGCAGATGCACAAGGCTCTTAGACACAGACAAAAGCTTACAGCTATGCACCCAGAGTCCCAAAGGACTTTAGAGAGGCAGCTGGCGCAGCGGGGGCAGCTTTGCTGGAGCAATGTGCTCACTCTGTGGGGCAGCATTCATTTCATGTATGGTATCTATAAACCAGCAGAGGAAGAACCATGGCTGGTTTTGGAAAACACCTCTTTAATTTACCCATCACAATGGCTGTAGTGTTGCTTCAATTTTTAAATAACAGAAATACTGTATTGCCTTATAAAGCTGTAATGCGGGTAGTTGAAGGCTCAGCCTTGGCACACAGAGCTCTGTCCTTGTTACTGGAAATTGATTAACCCAGAGGAAAGTTTGTTTTAATAGTGAAAGAGAAAGCTGATGTGTGGAGTGACCCAGATTTGGTTTCTGACCTCAGGCTTCCTCTTTAACCTGTAACCCCACTGCATGTCATCCCCGCACACATATAGACCAGGGACAGCATTTCTGGGTCAGTACAGGGGATGCAGGAGGATGAATGCATTTGAACAGGAAGTGTTGAGATACTGCAAGAGTCAGGAAAAGGGATGTAGGTACAGGATTTACACAGATTCCAGCATCACCTAAAGGCACAGATGTGCTGAATGCTATTCAAAACCTGACTAAGTAGCATTTCCGAAGTGCACCAGATAAGCAGAGATGGAAATAGGGCACAGGGAGATCAGCTGGCAGGCAGGCTGTCTGAATTTAGGCTTTTACACCACCGATCATGTATTAGATGAGCACCTTCCATACAAAGCCAGTACTGATAGCCGCTTGTCCCTTCTTTTTCTGAGCTAGAAAATCAAGCTTCTCAAGGCTGAGGTTTCTCATTGTTACTGGTTTGCTGGTTTGGCTGGCACTGCCTGTTTTTCTTCTTAGTTTTTACTTAGCCTTACTGGGCTTTGATGTAGTTTTGCTTTGATTTCTTGTAGTGGAAGAAATCTAATGGAGTTTTACTTATTTCAGGCATAATCCCTGCTATGCAGAAAAGCTCCTGTTGAGTCTAGACTTCATATTTGCAGTCTTTTGGATGTTTATTCTCTGTTTTCCTGTCACAGAACTGTATATCAGAGCCGCGTCCCGTCTGAGGCATTGTCTGTAACAGACAAATACAGAAAAAAAAGCCAGTTCAAAAGGAGAGTGCACTGCATCATTTCCAAACTCCATGAGCAAGACAGTAAAAGCAGGCTCAAGTGTTTCCTTGGACCACAGGGGATCAGCTGTCCTGCCTACACGTAAACAGCAAGTATGTACCAACTATTTGTAGTCCATTGAGAAAGTAAACAGGGTCGCCTTGTCTATCCCCAACACTTTCTTTGTCTGTGGCCTGTAGCCAGCTACTGATAATCATGATAAGGCAGAAACACATTAAGTCTTGAAAATTATGTCTGGCTTCTGGCTGTTAGAAGAGATAGCTCTATCAGATAAGCACGTAAAAGGCTGGGAGAGTGCTCAGCTGACTCCAGCAGGCCTGGAGCCGATCCCTTTTAACTCACTTGACAGCTTTTTGCATCTAACTTCTCCCTGTTCCAGCTACCTGGAGGAAAGGCTACCAGAATTCGACATTATACCATTAAATGGCTGGCCAAACCCACTTCTCTTTGATGCTGTTGAAATCAATGGATCTGAAGCAGCCGTGTAGAATTCAAATTTCAGCATATGTGCTTTACTGAAGAAGAAAAGTCATGTAATGTCTGTAAGGTTTCACAAATAAATAAATGTGCATAAAATATATGAATTGAGACGTTATGGGCAAATCTTCTCTAAGCAAAATTCCCTTTGGCATTAACAAGATTTTTTTCTTAAAAAATGATGGCAAAATGTCATCTCTTTCCTTGGACTGAAAAATGTATTTGAATGCACTTAATCAAATCAAGTGTTCCCACTACAAGTGCTTTGGGTGAATTGAGATGAACGCACAGCTTTGTCAAGAGATAATGAAATGGATTTCAAATTATGGATTCTATCTGTTGGATTCTTGGCAGCTTTTTGTTGTTGTGTTAATTTAAATTCATCTCCAAGACATGACTCATGTTTGTAAGGGTGCAGATTTACATTTTAAATTTTTGAAAAGAAGTATTTTCTGGATATACCTTCACTTCATTGCTAAGTTTCCATGTCAAGCTACTTTTGGAAAGACATTTTTTTTTTCTAAAAGCATTTTCAAACTATTTTATTCAAATACATACGTATACTAAACTTGGGTGGCTTAATTAAGATAAATGGTTGTGTCCTAAACTCACGTGTGTGCATAGCACCACTTTTCAAGAATTGTTTTGGGACTCAGGGAAAAGAATATATATTTGTAATTGTGGTAATTACAAACTACTGTGGCTGCTCCACAGATGAGTGTGCCCACTCACAGGCATTTAGTATGTAAATTTTACCTGACTGCTTTGCAAATACTTGATTGGAATAGTTAATTCTATTTTGCTACTTGAGCTCTGTAACAGGATGGGTAAAGGATACATGCTGAAGGACTGAGTGTTCCATACTTATTTTCAGTCTCTCCATTTTAGTTACTCTCTTGCAGACACCTTCTGGAACCCTTTTAATTCCCCTTCTTACTCTGACAGAAGAGACATTTGCTATTACAACTGTCACTAATCTACTTTTCTCCCTTATTCCTTGTGTAACTCTCAGGGAGCTCACATTTCTCAAATTGGTGGAGGAAGATCTGGTCAGATTGTCTAGGCAAACTCAACACACACAAATCCATGGGCCCTGATGGGACGTGCCCACAGATGCTGAGGAAGCTGGCAGAAGTGATTGCCAATCTGCTCTCTATCATCTTTCAAAGGTCAAGGAGAATGGGAGAGGTGCCTGAGGACTGGAGGAAAGACAATGTCAGTCCAGTCTTCAATAAAGGTCAAGGTGGTGATCATACCCCTCTACTCTGCCCTGGTGGGGCCATATCTGAAGTACTGTGTCCACTTCTGGGCCCCTCCATTAAAGAAAGATAGGAACTTCTAGAGAGAGTCCAGTGGAGGGCCCCAAAGATGATAAAGGACCTGGAGCATCTCCCATATGAGGAAAGGCTGGAACACCTGGGGCTGTTCAGCCTGGAGAACACTGAGAGAATGCCTTATCAATTTTTATAAATATCTAAAGCATAGGTGTCAAGTGAACAGAGCCAGGCTCTTTTAGACAGTGCCCAGCAACAGGGCAAGGGGCAATAGATGTAATCTGGGACATAGGAAGCACCATACGAGCACAAGGAAAAGCTTTACTATGGGGGTGACAGAGTACTGGAACAAACTTCCCAGGAGCGTTTTGGAATCTTCTTCTCTGACAATATTCAACACTCACCTGGATGCTTTCCTGTGCAACCTACTGTAGAGAATCTGCTTTAGTGGGGGGGGGGAGAGGGGTTGGACTAGATGATCACCAGAGGTCCTTCAAATCCCATTTTGATTAAGATGTGTAGCCAAACCACACCTCTGCATGCCAAGTGAAGAGCAGCAGGCTGGTAACATCCATAGCTCAAGTCAGACATTGCAGCCCCTTCACACAAAACTCCACCACTGTGTGAACTGATTCCAGATGTTGCATCTAACACTCTGAAGAATACTTTGCTGGCTTCCTTCTTAATTTCTGTAGTTTACAGAAGGCTGCCTGCCTACTTAAGTGAGTCAGAGGTGGTTACTGGTTTGAGACGCAGCTCCACAGCATCCTCAGCTGATCTCTGACCTTGCACTAAGCCATTTTAGCTGAGTTGGGAAATTCTCTCTCTCTCTTTTCTTTGGTTTGGTATTATTTGCCAGCTTAGTGAAGAGAAGCAGCTCTGAATGCTGAGCTCTGAGGAGCACCAGCTGGCAGGTAAGGGAGAGAGAACACAGCCACTGGATTGGTCTCCATAGGCAGCCGTGGAAACATTGCCTGAGACACCAAATGTGATAATGGCTTGACAGACACCACTTTTTTAATCAAACCCTTATAATTATCCCTATGTTATCACACAGGGATAGTTTCCCTTTATACAGTCAATAAGTCTTCTTATTCATCTGGTAAGACATCTGTTAGGACAGTCATGTAAAAGTAAGTAGATCTTGCATCTTGTACAGTTACCAGATCTTTATGTTTACATCCTAACAGCATTACATAGTGCTTTCTGATAACACTGTGTAATTAAATAACAACAGCCCCCCCCCCCCCAAAATCTCCCAAACCCCAGCAATTGCTCCTTCAGAAGGTGTTTGTATTGCTGTAGCAATTCCCTCAATGGGCTTGAGAGTCAACTCAGCTGCTTCATCCTTGCTGATCCTCTTTGTGGAACAGTCCTATCTGCACTCCTGAGAGATTTCAAGTTCTCTGAAGGGGAGAGAATTTAAAAAAAAAGAAAATTAATCAATCTTCAAATAGAAAGCATAGATGTACTATGCTTAGAAAAAGAGAGAAGTAAATAGTCTTTTTCTTTCCTTGGGCCTTTTGTCCCCCAGAAAGTTCAGAGGGCAGCAGGGGCAGCTTCCTTCCTTTATACCATGGCTTGTGTCACACACGCAGCCTCTGCTGAGATCAAAGACATGTGGCTTCTATTACCCTATCTCAAAGAGAAGTTCACTGATAAAGAAGTCTCCACCCTAATGATTAAACCTTATTTGGATTTGAATACCTGAGTGCAGGCCTTCAGCCGGCAGGCCAGGATTAGGAGGTCCGTGACTCCAGTGCCCATTTGCTAATCAGGCTGCAGACTACCTTTGCCTGTCTGTGCAATGTTATGTCATTTGGCTTTCACAGCCATTCACTCATCCCAGGGCCTTCTTTTTCTTCTAGGGCTGCTACTGGGAAATGAAACCAAAGTTAATCCATCCTAAATATCTACACAAGAACTGAGCAAATAAATAAGGAAAATTATAGAGCAACCATTTATTAACTGCTCCAAATTAATCAGTGCCTGAAATGATCTTGAAATCTGAAGTTTACTTAGGATTAGTTCATGAAGCTGAATTACGGATATCTGAGCCAGAGAAATAATTAAACTGAAGGCTAATCAGGAGAGGCTGATTTATGAATTTATTTATTTATTCATGTTTTGCTTGTTTTAGCTGCCATTTTCATTCAGTATTGTAGTGTTGAGGGTTTCATGCTGGTTGCAGTGACCACTGTATCCACAGGAGGCTCTTTTAATTAGGGAAACCATATAGGAGTAAATAGTTTAGAGGGAAAGGTATTTTGAAATTAGAGTGAATATCACCCAGAGACAAAGATTTGTGATTGAGGCTCTATTTTCACACCTTAAAGGGAGAATGTTTGTCTGACAGCTCCTTTAGTTTTTCTCCCCAGTTATGTATGTTTGTCTGGTAAAAGATACCACTGCTCCTCATAAGCCTTCTGTTGTTACATCTGCATCTCTACTACATTACTACTGTTAAATATACCAAGGCAGGAAAAGATTTTGATTGATGGGAGAGAAAAATGCATTTAGAAAGCAAATCTAGAGAGTACAGCCTGAAAACCTGAACAATCAGTTATGTGGGTAAAAGTTCTACTTTTTTTTAGATACAATTGTGTCAGATATTGCCATCCTTACACCAAGTAGTATTTTTCTTCCTGACATTCCATGGAAATGGAATAGAAGTACTCAATTTACAGAAATGCAGAATGGCTGAGGTTTGCAGGGCCCTCTGGGTCCATCTGGCCCAACCCCTGCTCCAGCAGGGACACCCAGAGCAGGGTGCCCAGGCCCACGTCCAGGTGGCTTCTGAAGATCTCCTTGGTGGAGACTCCACAGCCTCTGGGCAGCCTGTGCCAGTGCTCCATCACCTGCACAGCACAGAAGTGCTGCCTGATGTTCAAATAGCAACTCCTGTGCTCTAGTTTGTGCCCACTGCCTCTTATCCTGGCACTGGGCACCACTGAGAAAAGCCTAGCTCTGTCCTCCTTTCTCTTTATTGATAGGCTGATCCTGTACCCAGGGAAAACAATAACAGATCCATAATCAATAATTAAATCTTTAAAGACAAGAGTCTGCCCAGTTTGCTTATGCTGAGTCCTACAATATATCCTGTTGATTTCAGTGCAGTTCTAATGGTATATCTCAATATTAGCAAGAATGTCAAAGGTGGCCAATATAAACAGGCCGCCCATCCAACTCTTCGGTGAATGATCTTTCAGGATGATATAGAAAAATGTTTTGTTTGGGAATGTGCTATTAAAAAATGGACTTGGGATGGAAGCGCCTCTGCCCTGACATGTGACAGACTGAGGAAAATGTCCTCATCCAAAGACCTGGCTCCTGAAAGGGCTGCTGCAGGTGTATGTGCACGGCTTTGAGTGGCACCTCTTGCCTGGGTGAGCCCAGAACCCCCATGCTTTCTGCAGCCCTTGCTCAGCAGCCCCTCCCGCAGTCAGGGGAGTTCTCAACTGGCATTGAGAAAATGAGGGAAATTACCAATTCACCTTCTTTTTCTCCTTTCCAAGAATAAATATCCAAGAGGAACAGCATATTTTGATTCAAACTTTTTATAACCAGTCTTACTGACGTGCCCTTTTTTTTTTTTAAGGCCTAACATTCCTGGACAAGACAAAAGATTTAATCGCTAAACCTACTAATCGATCACAAAGCGTGTCTGGGCCAGCAGAGCGTGTCCCATGACCATAACAGAGAAGACTTATAGCAACACTCAGGCACTGTCAGGCACCCTCTGGTATGACTTGGGCACACTGTGGGCACAGCAATGCTGCCCGCTGCTCAGGGCAGCTCAGCTCCTTGGCATTTTCTCACAGGAGGCTTTGCTTATCCCACTGCTACGACTGGAGGTTACACCGCAAAGTGAATTTTCCATTTACATAAATAATTTATATCTCAAAGTACTCAGCAAACGCTGCCAAACACAGGCTATGCAAAGCAATTCAAAAGCTGGAAGACGTGCGGCAAGTTCTTAATATTAATCATATCAAATCCTGGTGATCATAACCGCTAATCCAGTCATAATGCACAAAAGGCCATGAAATCAAGGCAATTGAAAAACCAAGGAAAAGTAGTTAATATTCTGGTTTAGAGCCTTGAAATGGCAATACTGAGTAGCTATAGCAGTTATAATTATAGTGAGCTTTGTTTGTAGAGAGAATCCCACTCATTTTACTCCAAAATGATACTCCAAATATTCACTTGTTTGCATATGGCCGCAGTTTCACACCTGTCCCAGTAATTCAGCAGCCTGAATTTAAAGCATGTGTTTTGATTTAGAAACCTTAAAGGGAGTCGCAATAAAGCCTGCAATATGACATGGGATGGAAGTTTGTTTCCCTGTCCTCTTATTCTGCTGGCATGCAACATGATCTCAAAATGCACTATATTCTATCTCCTGTGGTTTAACCTGGTAAGTCAGGTTGTTTAGTCAGGATTTTATTTAGTAATGCCTTTCAGAAAATTCTCCTGTGCAGTCTTCTCTTTGTTTAAATGGAATCTGTGCTCTCTTACGTTGTTTTCTTTCCAAACTCATCACTACCTTTTGTACAAATGCATCGTGTATGCAATGCCCTATTAGGGAAATTTTATTGTCAGGACACTGGGCTTCGTCCAGATCCTGTTAATAGCAAACAAGAGGCTTACAGTGACTTCCCATTGATTTCCCAAATGGCAGGGAAAATACCTATTATTTTCTTTTATGTTTTATTATCTGCAATATTTATTATTTGGCAATAAAACAATAATGTTTATTTTAATAGTTATTCTTACTTTATGCTACAGTTTACTCTGGAGTACTGCATTTAAGTTGACCCCAGTGTAATGTAATGTAAATCCCCTTGTCTAGGCCAGAGCGTGCCAGGAGCTGCCCCAGGCCCGAGGCACTTCTGTGGGGATGGGCCAGGCCAGGTGCACCTCTCTGGGGACAGGACAGGCCAGGGGTACATCTGTGGGGACAGGCCAGGATGGGGCTGGTCCCCAGGGTCCCTATTATGAGCAGTTGCCCCAGGTCCCAGCGACCGAACATCTAGCAGCAAGGATGCTCTAAGGCCCTTAGAGCAGCCTCACCATTACACGTTCTGAGCAATTCATGATAAACTGCTTCACACAGACTATGCTCTTCTTACTTTATGGCAAGAGGATGACAGTACAAACAGATGAAAGTCCTAAGCATCCATCCATTTAGGGTGAACACAATTTTCCAGGTACTATCAGCTCTGCCTCTCTGTCTGGGCTGGTACCTTAACTGTACCTGGAGCAGCTTGCTGGATCTACAGCCAGCCGACAGGAAGCTACCTGACTGTGCTGTTAAAGCTTTCAGCCTCCAAAGCCAGCAGCCTGCACTGCACTGCTGGCCAGGAGCACTGCCTGGCCCTGCCAGCTCCTCAGCTCTGCAGCGCCTGCAGAGCTGTGGGAAGACTGCGTATGGCCTGGGCCCAAATTGTGCTAGTCACTCAACAGCATCAAATGCTGAAGTGCAGCACCTAGAGGTGTTCCCAGCTCTGGTGGTTTTGTTAGCACAGAGCCCATGTGTCCAGCACACGGAGCATGGAGCATCTGCAGCTGCATCAGAGCTGAATGCTGCAGCAGGGACATGAGGAACAGCTGAGGTGGCTTTGGCAGAGGAAAGGGGGGAATCTGATCCCATAGGGATCATTTTGGGTGCCACAACTGTTTTCCACGTCCTGCACGCAGCATCATCTTCCAGCACACCCACTGCCTGCTGTGAGAGCTGGGGCAGGAGCAACCATCTTTGTCAGTACACATCCTAATATGTTCCTAGAGAAAACTTAGCTGTTGCCCTCATTGAAAGTGGTACCATAGAAGGAAAAATGACAAAAGGCCTGTATGGTAAAGCACATTGACAAGGACATCAACTGTCAACTGTATTAATGGTAGTAATGATATGGAATGCTTGAGACTTTTGGGATCATGATGAAGCCCCAAGATGATTGCTAAAATTTTTGTCTGGAATTCCAGAACTAAAAACTCCAGCTAACACACTCACTGGAGATGCATTACAGTTACTGTAAGCATTTAAATGTCATCAAATATTTGCCTGATTTTATCATCTTGTTCTAGCAGTTTTTCACTGCAGATACATTCCTGTGCGATGCATTCTAGTGAGGTCCCTGCAGTGCTGTCTCTCATCAATATGCAAACCTATTCTTAAAGAAGCGCCCTGCTTCAGGACTAGCAGGCATTTTGTGTACTTCCTCCCTATGGAAGTTTTACACTCTGATACTTTGCTGCATTAAATACAGTCTCTGCGAGGCTCCTTAAGAGTTCATTCTCTCACTGGAAATACTGAGTTACTGCAGCCACAGCACAGGATTCCTTCTGAGCAGCAATTTTGATTCCTTAGAACTCAACTTTAGCCTATGATGAACCCAAGATCTTGAGAGGAGTTGTTTTACTGGAAACCTCAGTTCTTGTTTCTCTGATGAGACTTTTCACCCTATTTGCTCTCCTTACAGCAGCACACTACTGTGCATATTAAAACAAATAAAATTCAAACTTTGACTCAAACCCCCAAATGCCAGGAGCTTTCTAGCAACAGCAAAGTGATCGGACAGATGCCAAGCTGTGCTGCTGAGAGGCAAGAGCTCTGTTACGTACAAATAGGGCTTTTAAAATGCCAAAACAACGCTGCCTTGACCCAGGCCCCTAGTAGACAAAGTGCCTGTGGATTCCTCCCTGTTGCGTACTGATGAAAAAGAGAGTGTGAACTAGAAAACTAGTATGGACATATGGCAAAGTAAAGCATAAGGGAACTCACCTTGCAGAATAGCAGTAGATAAAAATGAGTCCTTAAATTACTTTCCTTGTCCTCATTTACCTCCATGCAGAGGACTGCTGTTCCTGGTAGCTATAAAGCATGCATCATTCCTGTGCCTGAGAGCTGCACGTGGCAGTTTCGAGATCATTATGTTACTATCCCAGTTAACTGCAAATAAGCAGTCACAAGAGCTGTGCATGAGAGCTGCTGCTCATTAACTTGTAGTCTGTGAAGCTTCAAAGGATGTCTGTATGATGGAAGTCCTCCTTTCTTGACCTTTCCCCAGATCTACCTCCTGAATTTGTAAAAATACTGAGGAGGAGACTTGAGGTGCTGGGTAGTCCATGAAATTGCTTCTGCTATTGCTTGGTTTACACAACCAGTTGCCCCACAGTGCTTTCGGGAGATGGAAAATCAGTCAGAAGACAGCTCTGATAAACCCCTGATCTTTCCCTGGTACCTGCATGGAGCAGGTAAAGCCCCATGGGAGGATTTTATGCCAAGACCCAGAGAACGAAAGCATCTAATATGGCTTATTCTGTGTGACCTTAGCTAAACAGAACAGAATCACAGGGTCTGGAAGGGACCTCTGGAGATCATCTAGTCCAACCCCCCCACTAAAGCAGGTTCTCTACAGTAGGTTGCACAGGAAAGTATCCAGGTGGTTTTTTTATTATCTCCAGAGAAGCAGATTCCACAGCATCCCTGGGCAGCTTGTTCCCGTGCTCTGTAAATCTCAAAGTAAAGATGTTCTTTCTCGTATTCATATGGAAGTTCTTATGTTCCAGTTTGTGCCCATTGCCTCCTGTTCTGTTGCTGGGAACCACTGAAAAGAGCCTGGCTGCCCTCGACACCCGCTCTTTATTATAAGCATTAATAAGATCCCTTCTCAGTGTTCTCCAAGCTGAACAGTCCCAGGTGTCTCAGCTTTTCCTCATCCAGAGATACTCCAGGCCTCTATCTTTGGGGCCTTCTGCTGGACTCTCTAGAAGTTCCTGTCTTTCTTCAACGGAGGGGCCCAGAAGTGGACACAGTACTTTAGATATGGCCCCACCAGGGCAGAGCAGAGGGGGAGGATCACCTCCCTTGAGGCCACCTGCTGGCCACCCTCTTTTTAATGTGCTTCAGGATACCAAGGACCTTCTTGGGCACAAGGGCACACTGCTGGCTCATGGCCAACCCGCTGGCTACCTGGACACTCGGGTCCTTCCCCACAGAGCTCTTTTAGGGCATGCCAGCGCCTAACCTGTACAGATGCATACGGTTATTCCTCCCCACGTGTAGGACTCTACACCTGCCCCTCGTGAACCTCATAAGGTTCCTCTCAGCCCAACTTTCAAGCCTGTCTAGGTCTTACTGAATGGCAGCACAGCCTTCTGGAGTGTCTGTGACTCCTTCCAGCTTTGGATCATCAGAAGGATCTGCTATTTGTATTTGAACAGCATATCAGAAAGAAGGAAGGTAAAAGAACCCACCCAGCTCAAATGCTTGGTAGTTCCAAATTAAGAGTAAAAGTGGATCTTCTGAACACATTTTACAGGACACATAACGCTCATTTCAGTGCTACTTGCAACTAAAGAAAAAATAAGCAAGAAATGAAATGGTGAGCCACATCCACCCACAGCACCACCTGATCAAAATTCAACATGAACAAATGTCTTCAATGCCATGGACGTGTAACGGGGTGATCTTCACCTAAAGCAGCCAGGAGGTGCTTAGGTTTTCAAGGCAAAGGTCCTGTATCCAACTTGAAGTTGTATATGCTTGATGACCATCAGTCAGACTTTAAAATCAAGCTGAGGAACAAACGGTAGTTAAGCATGCAAATCCCATCCTTCAGAACAAAGCAGGGATCTCTGCTAAAAACAGATGCTCTAGGAAATAATTAGGTGGCAGCAGTACAATCAAGTCAGCTCTGTGGCTGACTCACAGCCTGGAAAATGGGAGAAAGGTTAGGTTTTGTGGGCTGACTGACTTCCAAACTAAGCTACATCAGCAGCTCACATTACATGAAAAGTACCTACAGATTAGGTTTCATATGGTTCCCTTGTACTGAAAATACTATTTTCAGCACTGATTATACATTTGGGAATACATATGGGGAAAAATGACACAATTACTGTGTAAAAAACCCAAAAACCCAACCTTTATTTTTCACAATACATTTCAAGTACATGCAGAACATATTTACATTTGTCCTTAAGGCAAACAGAAATTGGGTTCTTATTCCTGAGTTGCTAAGCACCAGTAGAAATAGCAAATAAAAGCCTGGGAATTGCCATTCCCTTTGAAACAGCAGCTGCCTCTCATGCAAAATATTTCTGCTTTCACCTCACATTTCTTTTTGTGAGCTACTTATACCAAAAATTCCTATTGCTTTTTTGAGCAGTTTCTTCAGATTCCCATCTCTTCACAGAAACATCATGCCAAGATGCAACAAACTTTTCATGTTTGTTATTTACCTTACACAGTGTTTACTGACAGACGGCACAGCAGTTCTTCTGTCTCTTCTGGCACACACATCGAGGTCTGCTCTTCAGTTACTTTAAGAGTTCTGTAATCCCCAAACACAGAAAAACCAAACACCATCACCTTATGTCTCCAGAAGCCTGTGGCTTCTATAGTACTAAAAGAGGCAAGTTCACCTCAGCCACTCAACATTTGCAACAAGCTAAGCTATCAAAACCCACCATCTCCAATAGGCACTTTTCTCCCATGACCTTTAAGAGGACGACAGGGCACGACCCTAAAAAACACACAGTAAATGAAAAATAAAGTTCCTATTTTACATAAAAGTGTAGTCCAAGCAGAAAGTCAATAGTGCAAAATAGGGAAAGTGTGCCTTCCTCAGTGACCTCCACAGTGGAAGAATGTTTTGCTTCAAATTACATTTGCTGCTTTTTTTCAAGTATTCCTGAAACTACGCCTGTTAATGTCTTGTCAAACACATCAACAATTCCATGTTTCTGTTGCCATCTGCTCTCTAGGTGCCTGTCTCCACTAATCAGTGCTCATCACGAGTAATTTTTAAACAAATGGTACTATTTAAGTTAAACATTCACTGAAAGAAACAGAACAACTGTGCCTTGATTAAATGTCTGGTTTAAACTGGTTATGAAAGCAAAAAACAACCCACCAACCACACGTAATTTCTTAGTTCTTTTACAGTTATTACCTGCTAGTACCAAATGTCTTCCTTCACAACCATTGCACTCAGTAGCAACAAATGACAGCAGATCGCTTTGGGAATAATCCATACCCAAACAGTCAATTTTTAAAACGACCTCTAACAAAAGAAGTGATCTCAGAAGGAAATCCTTCACCAAATATTTGTCAATTTCTTTTTCCTCCCTCTGAGAGGTTATCATCCAGGCTGGATGTGGCTCTGGGCAGGCTGGTGTAGTGGTTCGCAACCCTGCCCACAGCAAGGGGGTTGAAACTTGATGATCTTTGAGGTCCTTTTCAACCCAGGCCATTCTATGATTCACTCTATGATTCTATGATTATGAACTAAGTACCAAGGAAAACACAATGAATGAACCCAGACATTAAGAGGAGCTCATAAAGCATCTCACATCCCACTGTAGCTCATCAGGAATCTGACTCCTTCTGGTAAAGCACCTCCCAGTGGAAGGTTGGAAGGTTCCCCCCAAAGTAAGATGACTCCAGAAGGCTCCAAAAAAGAATGGTTGTGATTCTGCACCTGGTGACCCCTCTGTACAAGAGCCTGCTGCAAGCAGTGTGGATAGCTGCAGTGTTGTGCATTTACCCTCACTTAATTTTCTGTAATGTCACCTGCGTGTAGCTGTATTTCTAAGATCAGTGCTGCTGGTTATCTGATCAGTATGTCCTCTGAGAAGATGCATATTTTCAATGATTATTTCAGAAATAAGATGCTAGAAAGCTTATACAATTTCAGACGGTCTTAAAAAGTTTCTCCCTGTAAACCCATACTCTGTTAAAAAGCGACTGCACTGTACTGAGATAAAAACATTGTGACTCTAGAAAGTGATTGTTTACCTAGCGGTTGTTCACCCAGTGCACTTGGGAAGTCTCGTCCTACTACACTGGTTACTTTAAAAATCTCTAGGACACTGACGCTTGCCTGCTTCTTGCCTCCTGCATACATTTTTCAGACCTGGATGGAGCTCAGGCTCTTCTGCGCTCACAAAGGAGAAAAGAAACGCATCCGTTCAGGCTGTATCTCCGCTCCTCACTAGCTGAGGTCACAGAAGCTGATCAGCCTCTCCAAACATCTCATCAAGGTGAAATATTCCAGAGGAAGTCCTATTAATACCTCTTAAATTCAAGATGGTTCAACAGCCCTGGAGAGCAGAGAGCAGATACTGTACATCATTGATGTACTCTGTGTCTCAGCTTGTTTGCAGCGGTAAGTTGTACTCTCATCTGATTTCTGATTTGAAGAGTTGGTCCCACCTGCTCTTTCAAGGGTTGTCAGAGACTGAATCCTTTTGTGCAGCTGTGAGCAGAAATAAGCTTCTGGACAATTCTGAGGTGCTGCTTCCAGAGGCACCACATTTCCACATGCACAGTAAAAGACACTGCTCCTTCTTACAGTGCAGATGAAAAAGATTACATCCAGTTTATTTATAAAAATTTTATACACCTGAAATATCACAAACATTTACAGCTCTCCTGCTTTCTTCTGAGTTCTGAAAAGACCAAGCCATACAATTACACTGCTGTCTCCTTTGACTCTGATGTTTGTGGTGGCTTGAAGTTCAGTATCTCTTTATATGTAATACCTAGAAAAACAAAACAAAACAAAACAACACAACAGAATAAACAGTGTTGCTGGTCTGGCCAGAAAAGGAGCTGCAGACATAAGCCAGGTGCAATCCCCAGCATGGTTAGGCTCTGGTCAAGGTGAGGAAGACAGAGATCTCTTCAGGTGAAAAAAAGAGAGAAAGAGTATAAAAACTAAAGGAATCAGAGATAATTTTATCACTGTTTTGCCACTTCAGATTTGCAGAAGTAGCCCAATACAAAAATGTTGTAGGTGTTTTCAAAGAGGTGTAAGCATTGACATTATAGTACAGTGGAAAATGTGCCCAGAAAGTGCTCCTACGTACAGTAGAAATACAAATCAAGACCTCACCTCGTTTAAGAGTCAAAATACAAAACTCTGAGGTAAGACAAAAACCAGATTCAGATTTTAATTTCTTCTGAGAGAGGCAGGCTTTCTCAGAAAGAGAAAACATATCTAACTGAAAATTAAGGCCAGCAATGGCTTTAAGGCTTATACAGCCAACAGCCGAGGAATCTGTTGCCCTGTCCTATCCACTGCAACAAACATGTTTCTTTCTTACACTGCAGGAGATTAGAAGAAAGACGTATGAAGAAGATAGGAGCCACTGTTAGGAGGAAGAGAAGAAAACCTTTGAAGATATTTTCAGGAGCATTTGGTAAAAGGAACACTGACCAACAGTGTTTCTCTATTTTACTGCTGTCCACTTATTCTTTTCCATTAAAAGCAGTGACAGTCATCAGCAAAGGAGAATATTTTCATTTTGGGATGGCCTTCCTAACTGCCTATTTTTGAAAATATCACAAAACTAAACTCACGCTTCCACTCATCCAGGGGTAGATCCATGTTATCAAATGTGTCATCATATTTCTCAGCCTCAATTTCTTCCTCAGGATCGTGAATTGGCTCAAAGTAAGGATGCATCAAAGCCTCAGCTGCCGTGACTCGCTCCTCCGCATCCAGCACCAGCATGTTCTCCAAAAGATTTACAGCTATGGCACAGAAAATAAACACTGCATTGAAATCAAGCCACCGATTCCAGCTTATACAAAGTAGTGTTGCCCTGAAGATGCTTTAGAGATATATACAGGTTTACAAAGCAGAATCATTGGATGCTCATTCTGCAGCCAGTGGGGCCCAACTGCACAACAAAACAGAGTGCTGTGAACAAGCTGGGATGTGTACTAAGCAATGCAGAGATGCTCCTTAAATTCCACATGCAATACAGCCACATCACCTCAGCTATGACTTCTGAGCTTCTGACTCCAGGTCCTCTGCATTTAGGAACTTCCCAGATGTCTGCCCTCACTGCCAGCACTGCATTATGGTTCTAAGGCACATCATTACTTGGCAGGGGCAGAATGAGCGGATGGGTGTAGAGCTACTGAGAATTGTTCATTACGTGACTAAATCCATGCCCTCAGCATTGGCAGCACATTTTCAAGTTCACCAAGACATCCATGCTCTCAGTGTCAGCACCAGCTTTATCTGCAATGTGTTTTGACCTCACCAAAACAATCCATGAAATCCATGGACATCTTCAATGTTCCTCACCGGTGGATTTTGGATCGGGTCCTCTGTGAGACTACCAAAGTGCACTAGTATAAACAGACATGATTCCTAAAAGTATCCTGTAAGAATGTTTCTGAGTTGGGTGGAGCACCAGAAAGGAAGAAGGGACAGCAGCATGGGAAAAGATGCTGCAACGCCTGCTTGGCACATTATGGATTCTAACATCATAGAATCATTTAGATTGGAAAAGAACATTGAAACCCAACCATGCACCTAACACTACAAGTCTCTCCAACTTTCTCTCCCAGACCAAGAGCAGTTGTTTTTCACGTAAGGAACAGCCAGATGGCCAAAGAAGTGATAGGAAGAAATTAAGTAGAGATGTGTAGAGTTTTCTGCAGCTGGGATAGCTAGTGAGTTAGCCATGCGGTCATGGTTAATAACCCTACTGTATCTTAACATACCATTTTAACTGCTTAAATACAGAAGACTCAATTATCCTAATGTCTATTCTAAGAAAGCCTGGCTTTATGAGTCAGGTCATTGGGGAATGGATGAAGCTGGGCAGAGCCATCACAGAGCTCTTATTGCCTCAGGTCATGTCACAGTTACGCACACTTGGTATGTTCTTTTAGCTGTTTATATCCATCAAATACAAGCCAGATCTTTGCAGGAATGCACAGATGTTTCTCAGGATGCATTCATTCCATGTCTAAAATGTCAGCTTTCTATTTGCTTGCATTTCTGTTGTACATCAAAAGGACCTTTCAGAATTATATTTAAAATACAATGCACAGAAAACTTTATTAAATATATTTAAATCCCCAGGGCTCTTGAGAAAGCTGCTTCAGTAAAACCATTAAGCACGGTCTGGATCAGAGCCTAAAGCATAAAATACTTCTTTTTGACTCTTCTGAATCATCTGATTCCTGGCAGAGTCTAAACTTGGCAGGGTTCAGCCACTAGAATCAAAGTTCTGAGTTATGGAAAGCAAGAGGCAGAGCAGCATGAGAATCACCCCATAACCTATCACATGACTGACACTGCTGCTGCCTCCAGTGCAAACAAAACAACAACAGAGATTGTACACATTCACACAAACTGCCTTACCCAAAGGACTCGCATGCTTCAAGACGGATGCAAAATCTTTTTTCTGGACTTTTGGAAGGCTTTTGATATAGTTTTTTGCCTTAAAAGAAACATGAATATTAAATCAGAACTTTGCCTCTCCTGTAATGTACTTACTAGGTAACTTACTGATGCTTTGACGGTACCTTGTACAAATGGATTTTTTTTTGTTACAAGGCCTGGTTATGCTCACCTTCTTGCTGAAAGGAACAGTTTCTTTTAAATTGAACCTTAAAATTCTGATTAAGAAATTAAATGTAAAGCATTGATACCTAATCGACACCTAATTCGTTGATTAGAAGAAGTATGTATTCATAATTTGAAAGAATGTCATACTGAAATTTACAGTAATTCTTTAGTATTTAAATTGTACCGTTCCTCTAATTATTCATTTTAGGTTCTTCATAGTAGGGACTTCAGGATTCTCAAAAACATCACATGAAAATAGGAAAGAGGAAGTCAGAGACACCTACAGAATGAATGGGTTCTCTGAAGAGGTTCATATTTTCAGTACATTTCCAGCAAAGGAAGTAATGTATCAGCTCAGCTGATTTAAAATACTTAAATATATCGTTTTTTTCAGTGTCCTAATCATTTCCTGTTTCCCCTTAATGTCCAGTAATTATTCTGGCTGTGAAACCTCATAAGAAGGCAGAGATGTGCTATCGGGGGTCATTTCAGCAGCCAACACACGTGATCTCAGGCAGTCTAAGAACTGAGAATGGCCTAAGTAAAATCAGGGCACATCAAACAATCTGACAAAGCAGAATACTCACATCCTGACTCTTCAGTTTTTGCACAAAATCTTGACTTGGTGTACCCGTTATTTTCATTATTTCTGTGAGTTGGTCCAGATCTGAATGCCAGAAATAAGGAACAAAGCCTTTCATCACAGGATAAAAATGATGTGTTTCTTTGCTATTGGAG
The DNA here is from genome assembly GCA_016647715.1 of Pavo muticus. Taxonomy (NCBI): domain Eukaryota; kingdom Metazoa; phylum Chordata; class Aves; order Galliformes; family Phasianidae; genus Pavo; species Pavo muticus. The sequence continues at coordinate 92,702 of JACDJE010000434.1, forward strand.
AATAAAGCAAAACCAGCAATGCAACAACTGAACAGAAGATGTATAAAAGATGAGCTGTCAAACATACAGAACTCATAAACAAAACAAGTGAAGAATTCTTGCTGTATTCTTTTAACACTGCACTCTACTGTCTGTCACAACTACTCAGGCCAACAAAGTATCACCTAAGGTTGAAGTATGGCTAAATCTTAACTATTTTCTGAAATTCTCAGCAATGAAATGGCACAACTAAATATTTTCTGCACATGTAAAATATTTTACTATGTATTATTTACATGATATTTTGGACAAAAGCCTCAAAAAGCATGAAATGGACTAGCACATGCTCCTAAGTTCATATACTACGCCAGAATTTTCTGGGCTGGAGTTGTGGAACCTACTGCTACTATATATATATATATATATATACACACTATATATATATATATATATATAAATATTTACCTTTTGTACTGTCAGTGAAACTTTTAGCTGATGATTTGAGGCATCATTCAATGGATATCCCACTCTCTATTGAAAAGGTTCAGTAATATGAGTTTTAATTTGCTGATGTACAAACATGGTGCAAATATCAAATAACTAATTAATAACTAGTTAGCCATGTCTAAGCTATATTTTTCAATTTACGCTCATCAGATTTCCAGCACACTCACTGCATCACATGAGCACCTGTCATCATTTTCTGACATTGGTTTCATTAATGCACTGAGGAAGGATACGGTCGTTTCCCCTGAACAGAGGCCTCCCCGTTATCATTTCAGCCATTATACAGCCCACAGACCAGATGTCAACTGGAAAGATCATAAAGTAGCATTAAATTACTGAATATTTGTTCATCTACATGTAGATAAAGTTTAATTTGAAATATATTTTAAAGACGACTAAAGTTTACTTTTGTAGCCTGTTATAATACACATGGGTGCCTTGCAGACTATGATAAACAATATAGAAAAAACTACCTAGCGTTTCTGATTGGCAAACAGAAGGTAATCTGGTGTTGGGCAGAATCGGTTTCTCAGTAACAAACAGATGCATGCGGGAAGTAATTCTGCTACACTTTCAAAAACTTCTGTGGTTATTCCAGCATTACTTAAATTCCCTCATTCTGCCACTTACCCTGTCTGTTACAACAAGCACATCTTTGCAGAAAGATTAGTCAGGGAGAACACAAGTATGTAGAGCAGGTTTGTTCCAATTGCTTTGGAACTCCCAGTGAATTTTAGAAAACACACACAAAAAAACCCACCCCATAAACTAAACAAAAACCACACCCCCAAATGATTACCTGCAGTCTACAAGGAAGTTTTTCATGGTTATATTATCATTCCCACCTCCAATGTCTCACTTACTTCAGAAACATAGACTTGCCTGATTCGGTGAATGCTTCAGCTGTATTAAGACTTTTCCAAAGAGATGCTGACCTGTTTGTGTGTAATGCATCCAATTAAGGATGACCTCTGGGGCTCTGTACCACCTTGTAACCACGTAACCTGTCATCTCGCTGTCCGTATGCCTGGCCAATCCAAAATCCAGGATCTGTAGTGGAAGCACAAAGTACACCCAGACAGTTATCTATTTCATACAGATTTAACAAACACAGGAAATAAAAGACTCAGAGCATCCTGCAGAGATTGAGTTATTTTTGCGTCTTTTTCTCATTGAAGTGTTTTGCTCTCATTTTACGAATCAAGACAGAAGTAGCAAGGAGGTTTACAGTTTTTTTCCATATTAATACCTCTATATCAACACTTAAAGCTGTAAAGCCAGTAGAGAAAACAATACATTATTCAATTAATGGTTAAAGAGATACCGGTCACATTCAATCCTGGCTGTGGAACAACTACCATATCTTTTTAGAGTTAGAAGAAAAGCACCCAGCTTACATGGTATCCACTGTTCTGACATCCATGGTGGCACAATTATTCAAGAGTGTGTTCCAAGGATATTCTGAAGTAAGGAGATATAATTATCGTTTTTTATGAATAACTCATAGAAAGGAAAACTTCCTCTAGGTTACGTGAAAGTTTGGAACAAGCAGAGGGAGTTACCATTATTTAGTCCCACTGATTTCCAACCTACTGCTTCATCCACAAATAAGAAATGCAAGGTTAGTACAATTTTTTAAAGGATTATGTACAATTCAGCTTATTGCTAAGACTCTCCTCTAAGAAGAGGAGGGTCAGGGGTGACCCTATCACTTTCTACAGCTGCCTGAAGAGAGGTCGTGGTGAGGTGGGGGTTGGCCTCTTCTCCCACGTAACTGGGGATAGGATGAGAGGGAATGGCTTCAAGTTGCAGCACGGGAGATTCAGGCTGGATGTTAGGAAATAATTCTTCTCCGAGAGAGTGGTCAGGCACTGGAATGGGCTGCTCAGGGAGGTGGTGGAGTCACCGACACTGGAGGTGTTCAAAGAACGTTTGGATGTTGTGTTGAGGGACATGGTTTGGTGGGAAACATTGGTGGTAGGTGGGCAGTTGGACTGGATGATCTTAGAGGTCTTTTCCAACCTTGGTGATTCTATGATTCTAAGACCCTCTTGCTATTGCAACGTGTAGAGCAACAAGACTAAAAATAAACATTACAGCCCTTTGTCGATCTCTATGAAATTCGCTAACATAAGGGCCCACCTGCATGGACAATCAAAAGATGGTGCCAACAGATGTGGCCAACAGTCAGTTCACAGTTTATCAGGAAATCCACACTATAAAGAAGAAGCAGGGGGTCTTGGAAGAGAAGTCTGCTCAGATCATCCTTTGCAGGTACTTGAATAGGTAGCTTCATGTGAAGGGCCACTACTCTCCACATGCAGAGACACGGCAGAAGTTTTTAGTAGGAGCATCCGTGCATTACTACAGCAAGAGTGATATATTTGTAATGCTTTCACTGTAGTTAAACATCTTAAAATATTTCACTTTAAGCAGGACAATTTCATTATTCCCTGATGCTAGTAGAAAGGGAAACTGTAATTTCATTCATAGATTAAGAACATAAAATGCCAGGGCTTATCTTTATTGCCACACTACAAGCATTATTTCCATAACTTCCCCATAACTGTTGATTACCTACAAATTTGGAATGGACAAGGAAGAAATGGGAGAGATTTTTATTCTTACCAATAAAATGCAATTGATTAAGCCCAAAGTTACCCTTCAGAACCGGTCTCAAAATATTTGCAACTGCAATACACCTCTATATACAGCTTTCAAATTTAGTGTGTATACATGGAACACACACACTGTCTTTCCTTAATGCTGGGAGGGAGAGGAGGGTGAGAGAAATCAGTGCGTTGTGCAACAGGTCAAAAGCCACTGGTGGTACTGTCTGGAACAGCTTTGTAGGCCTCCTTCATACAAAAGGCTGTGATACCAGGTCTTGGAGAAGGGCTAAGGTGGAACTTGGACTTGTATTTTTCTAAAGGCAGAAAACGAAAGCAAGAATTTTTATGTGTTATTCATTAACTTTATGATTTCTTTTCACTGTTCATTAGGCTCATGAACGAATGGAGCTTAGCATTAACACAGCACCAATGCAAAAACAATTTTCACATAAAAATATTATTCTCATACTCTGCCTGATCTTCTAGTTTTCCACTAGAACTTCAAAAGACATTTTCAAAGCAAGTTGCTATAATGCAGGAATTATGAAAGAGAGCAAATGCCCCACGGCTCAAGAGTAAGCTCCCTTTCTATTTAGCAAACTTAATTTTCTTCCTTGCTTCAGTAGCTGTAACAAAAATAATTTGTAGCTTCAAGACAACAGGAAGGGCAGTGACTCCCCCTGTGGCAGCCTCCACTGTCACTTCTCCAGTTCCTATGCAGCAGCTGAAAGAATCAGACAAGGCAGCCGGAAAGCATGCTCTGAGAAATAGAGCTGATTACTTATTAACAATTATTAACTCAAGGAACCGTTCTGACTTTCCCACAGCCGCACAGCTCCTAGAGCTGAGCCAAGGGAAGCTGCTGAGACACATAAGGGGGAAAAAGGGTGGGATGGGCCCTGGTGGTACTGCCTTGCGCCAGCGTACGGTGGTGTGAGATGTGCACTCATAGGGCAAGGCACATCCTATGTATCACACCCGGAATGCACACGCAGTGAAAGGCAGCTCAATTGGTTCAGTATAAGTGAGATCACAGTTAAATCCCTGCCCTCATATTTTTAATGTACATTTCTCAAGATTTGATAGTTTGCTTTCCGTCCATAAACTGGAGTTGCCTTTGGACAACCAGTATTTACTGCTTTCAAATTAGCACACTTCTTCTGTATGCGATACCACAACTTACCATAAAACTAGGGATAGCATAATTTTGCTCTGAGAGTCAAGAAAGAAAACCTAAACTTAGTACTACATTTTCTTCTACTCATATAACAAAACGGTGTTCTGGAATCAAATTATTTGCTTCAGCTTATGTAAAAGCTTAGAATGTCCAAGGTAACAGAAAAATAAGTCGTATTAGGTAAGGAAATAGAGCAATAATATAGTGAAGGAATGTCTTGGATCTGGACCGAGTCTCAAAATCTCACTGTACAGGTAGGGAGGTGGAGGGAGAACATGTCCAACTGGTTTACCTAGATCCTTTTTTTCCCCCACTATCATACTGGGACCCACTCACAGTTTGACCTCACACAAGCCAGAAAGAGACAATGGCTTTCTGTCTTAAATAGGGAAATCCTGAAAAGACATGGCCCTGAACATCCAGGTCTGTTCCACTCAGTCTCCAAAGAGCAAGAAACTGCATTGCAACAGCTACATGCTGTATATAATGCAGTACATAATCCATATGTTACATGCTAAAAAACTATTTTTGCAATCCTGCATCAACTTTTATTGCATTTAATTATGGGAGTGCTTTACAACCTTTGATCTTCTGTATCTCCCAGTTGTAGGCTTAGACTTACTGTATTTATTCAAAGGTGGAATTCTCACAAGACTGAACTGCTTCCATAAAGGCTTATATCTTTTCAGGGAGATGGCCTTGGCCATAAGATCTAAGAGTCCTTACATATCAGGACACAAATATCCCATTCAAATGTACTGTTGTTTTGTGAAGATGCCCGTGCCAGCCATGACAGCACAGGATAGAAGACGCAGCTTGGGTTTGTAGTTAACTGGAAAGTCCTGGCTTGCCTCTCAGATTGCTACAGCTAAGAGAAGACAGGTAACAAAAACAAGTCTAGAAAATTAATAGTGATCTATTAAAATAGAATACAACAGAATACAGTACAATGACCTGAGGACTGGAAGCAGTGTGAGGCCCCTATCTCTCAGGATAATAAACTGTATTCCTGAAATGAACAGTGCTGAGCACTACGAAGTTCAACTTGATAATGAATATTTTGCTTTTTTTAAAGAAGCTCATTCTGCACAGCTCAACCAGATGCATTTTGCTATGTTGGGGCACACTGTGTAACTATTTCTCAAGTACAAATATCTTCCCTAACAGGTATTGGAAGATTTCCAATATAGATAATAAACTGAGTAATAAAATCCGAACAGTTCAGATTCACTATTTCAGTCCAGTGATTTAGAAGGAGGCCTGAGATGACAAATGCGCAGCAGCAGAATTACTATTCAGACAGACTCCACTGAGAACATATCCAAGGAAGATTCAGCAGGAATGGCAACACCCACTCTTCAGGACAGATACTTTCCAGCGTGAGTGCTACAGCCCTGTCTCCAGGTGTGCATTCCAGCTAAGCCTCATTTCCATAGGGGATGGGTGTGAGTGTGCACCATCCTCACACTCACCTTTGGACAGAAGCCCAGGTGGGTAGGACAAAGGGAGGCAAGGTCTGTGCCAGCACTTTCCCCACTCCAGATAAGCAGCAACCAGGAAATACAGGTAAAGCCATAAAGTGCACCTGTCTTACAGTGTACAATGAAAGTTAACAGCTGAACTGCACAATGCTAAGTTAGTAACCATCTCTCTTTAATGATTTTTTTCTTAGTAATTCATTTAAAATCAAAACTCAAGAACTGATGTATTCTTTCTATGAAGCACATGTAGTCTACATGCACTTGATGCTGTTATTTTAATGGTGCAGAAGGAATCGCTCTCAAAGAAATACGATGTTCTTGTTTGTGGTGAGCAGTATTTGATTCCTCACATGTTCCTCTGAAGCAATGAGCTGCAAGGTATCATAGGAACAGTTCTCTATTACAGCTCTTGTGCAACTGTAACCATGAGATGATCGTTTCCTGAGAAGCCCGACTACTAAAGTTATGCACACATACTTGCATGGGCCCAAGGCTATTGCACAGACTGCCACACAAACACCAACCCACAAGAAGGTAATTTCAGCTCTCACACTGCTCCTCACCCAGCTGGAAGGACCAAAGCCATGAATAAAGCCTGTGGCATTGACCTCCTTACCAGCAATCCTCTGTACACCCTGGAGCCTCTAGTTTCCCAGAGTGTCCTACCTGTGTTCAGCTCTGACATCCTTATCAACATTTCTTATCTGTGGTACAGCCACTTCTTGTGCTTGGCTCCATAAAGATCTCAGACATTTATCATCACCTCTGCCATTTGCACGAAACACACACTGTCTTCAGTTAAGGACATGCAAATAGGAAACTGATAGATTCTCAGTATTCAGGGCTTTATTTCTTAAATAAATACACATACTGTTGTGGCGACTAAAGTCACACAAATTGGAAAATACTTAAAAGGATCAGTCTCCAGGCATTTTTTTCAAGTTCATTACCACTGTCCATCTGGTCCTCTTCCCTTCTCCAGGACTCTTCTGAGCTCCTGGGCTGAAACCCCACCTACCACTGAAACCAGTTAGCACACTTACAGCTGCTGCCTCAGGTGTTTTCTGTTGTGCATCTGTGATACAGATGAAAACTTTTTTCAATAAACAAATCCTACCTTCAATTCACAGTCTTCATTTACTGCCAGGTTTCCAGGCTTTAGGTCCTGTAATCAGATTTGAAGTGGATGTTACTTATTTATTTTATGGCAAACAGAATAAAACACACTTTAAAAAGTATTTATTTCGTTTAGGTTAAATGGTTTTCCTACAACTACTTAACACAGTAACAAGTAAAACAATGTCATAAATATAAGCCAGAAAATTAGGCATAACAAATTACTGAAGTAAAGACACAAACTCGAATTTGTATGGCATTTTTCCTTGTGTTCCCCCCTTAGATGACCTTTAAGGGTCCCTTCCAAATAGAAAAAAAATCTATGATTCTTATATAACAGCTACACTGTTTCTATCAAAGACATAATCAAACTTCAACATAATAAGCATAAGTTCAAGCACATTTATGTCCACGCTTGCACACAATCACAGTCCCACTGTAAGAATTTAAACATATTTTATGTAGTTTCTACTTACTCTATGAATTATGCCAGATGAGTGAATATACTGCAAAAAAAAAAAAGAAAGCATGTTTTAGTTAACGAGCTCCTGACTCTAAGGAGCTGTCTGGGGAACAGGCAGAAAGTGCCTTTTCATGGTGCTAAAGTAATCTGAATTTCGGACATGTTTATTTACGACACAGAAGACCTTTTTAATGTTCAGGTAATTCAATAGTATCTTACCCTATTCCTCCCCCAAAAACTACATACCAGTAAACCAGTTTGAGTACTGTACCAGATCGTTCAGTTTTTCTTGATATATGTCCACTGAAATAAATCCTGCTATTTTATACATCAGAAATGCTCTCTTGCAGTAGACATCTCAGCTGTGCCATCATAGTTCAGATCTGCATGCCTCAGCAGTACCGAGTTTTCAGAAATCCTTTAAGAACAGGATGAAGACTAGGCAAGATCTTAAGCCTTGCTGTATGCTTCACCACTGCCCGAATGCAAATCTAGTTTATCAGATTTATCAGCACATTTTCATCATGCATTTAAGGGCTCCCAAAATTCAAACCAAGAAATGGATGCTGAAGATCAGTTCTTCAAGGAAGCTGGGAAACAAGACATCCGACCAAATACCGGTACGTACACCTGTGTCTGTCACCCAGTGCTCCCATGAGGTACCCAATTCCTCTCACCAGGTGAATACCACCCTCGAAGAGATGTCTCGTCATAGACCATGAAAGGAGTCTCTGGTAACTGGTTCAGACACAGACACCTCTTTTGCAAGTACTGAAATGCAGAAAGCGAGTTGCCGAAGTGAGGACATACTGCCCTAGAGTGCCCTGGGATGTGCTTGTGCTGTTCAGGTGCAGGGAACTGGTCTGAAAACACTGCACACCATGAAGACTGAGGCATCTGTATTACTCAGCCTAAGCAACAAGAGAACAATAAGGGTTTTTAACGAGTCCTCAGAAATGATGGATGAAGCGGGAATCCTAAATGTCTTTACCTCAACCCACAAGTTTTATCTTTTTCCAGTTCTCTCCCCGATCCCACTGGGGGAAGAGTAAGCAAACAGTGATGTGGTGGAGAGCTGCAGAGTTAAACCACAGCAGACCTTGTGGTGACCCAGAGGGGGCCCAAAGGGTTGAGATAATGGTAGATCCGAACAGAATGTTGACAAAAAATTCTTACAAGCATTATACTAGATTAATAATTGCTGGTCACAGCATTGATTTATTTGCACATGATGTTGTTTTATTTGCTCTCAAGGTTGGTTTTCTTTTCTTCTTGTTTATCAACTCTGGTGGCAGGCCTGTATTTATGGTTTTGCCATTTTGTATATAGCAACAGTCCCTCTGCAAAGGAATTCTCATGGTCCACCAGATGAGGGGACCAGGGAAAAGAAAGCAAATACTTCACCTCCTTGGGCATCTCTCTGTTACAGGAAAATACAGGGAAGTAAGCTGACTAAACAAAGTATCTACAGTTGGTAAGCATTTATATGTTTGTTGCTCTATTTTTCTACAGCTGGTTTCATATCACAGAACAGCTGAAGTTGGCCAGAACTCTACAGATCGAGTACCACCACCCCACTTGCAGCAGGCTCAGCCACAGCAGGTTGCCCAGGATGGGATCAGTCAGGTTCTGATCAGCTCCAAGCATGCAGCCCTTCCAGGCAACCCATTCCAGCGTGGTGGTCAGACACCAAACCTTTTCTTCTTGTGGTCAGATGGAATTTTCTGTTTCACCTTGTGCCTGTTGCCTCTCATCCTGTCACTAGGCACCAGTGAGAAGAGTCTAGCTCTGTCTTTTTTACATCCTCCCGTCAGATACACATAGACGCTGGTCAGAGCCATGCCATGCCATGTCTTCTCCAGGCAACATGAGCCTATCTCGCACAGCCTCTGCTTGCACGCTCTCCACTCCAGATCCCTCAGTGACTTGGTGTCCTTGCTCTGTCAGTGCCCTCCTTGTGCTGGGATGCCCCAAACTGAACAAAGCACTCCAGAAATGGTCTCCTAAGTTCTGAGGAGAGGAAGAAAAATCACTTCCCTTCACCCACAGGTTACAACTTCACCCATACAGTCAAGATGGTGACGGGACTCTGTTGCTGCAGGGGCACACTGCTGACTGCCATGCCTGAGTCCCCTTCTGGAAAGCTTTCTGTCCCTCTGCAGCCCAAAGCCCTAGCACTATGTATCTCCAGCAGATGGCACATCACTTTCTTCTGCCTATTAGACAAGTTTTAAAATCGCCCATAGAACTGCCAAAGCACTCCACAGGATTTCCTGGGGGCAGCCACAAGGGGTTGAGGGAACCGTTACCCAGAGCGCGGGCTGTAAAAGCGCTACAGCACATGAAGAGCTATGAATGCTATTTCTGTCATGGATGTGCATGAAGTGCATTAGGATGGGAGGAACCAGATGCAAAAAGAAGAGGTCTGTCAGCAGTACAGAATGTGGAGAAGATATAAACACATATATATTTTTAACAATATGCCTGTAAGTACTTAGGCTCCCAACAAATGGAGAAAAGGCTGGAGTCTTCAGCCAGCAGCCATCTTTATCAAAGATACCACCATGACTACTTACGTTCCAAATCACTTTGGTGTCTTTGTACTGAGGCTCCTTGATTTTCCAAAGCAGATGCTAATAATATTCTATAGGCTATTTTTGCCAGTATGACTGTACACAGTGAGGAAATAACTAGCAGATTCAGGAATTTCTGCACCTAAGAATGTAGCATGTAGAAACAGGAATTAAAGGGACTGCACCCTTTTGAGTTTTATTTTAAGTAAATCCACCCATGTTGATGAAGAATGGTTCTATTGGTGTTCTCACTCCACTGAAGGTTTAATGACAGTTAATAGCACCAAAAATCATGCCAACACTTTGGGGAGAACTCATCCATTTTCTCAACACTTCTCTTTACATAAGACTGCTGAGATTACATGAAATAGCACTTATTTCTGGTCCTAGCGTAAACGCTAGCCCTTCTGTTAACTGAAAAGCCTGTGTTGAGCTGCAGCGTTTCTTCAACAATAGTGGTATTTTGTAACTGCTTTCTATTATCTACTGGCAGGTACAGCGCTGGAACTAAGCTACTCTTAGTTCAGAAAGTTTTCCATTTCAGTTGAACAGTCTTCTGAAATGGGATCCTATTCTTGCCAATTTTCCTCATTAAGTTATCCATCTGTTGTCAGATTGTTCACTCTTAATGTGACAAACACACCAAGACCACAGCAGACATACACTTCACAGTGTTATTACCACTTTACCGGAACAAAATTTAATTCAAGATTCCAGTTTAATGTGTGCAAAGTGCCTCTGAACACAGGAGCTCTGTGCATAATCCTAAAGATGACTTCTGATAGCATTCATAAATCCTTGAATGAAAGCTTCAGATTGTGCTAGGAAGAGATCCAACAGTTGTCTGAATTCTAAGGATTATTGTCTGCATATGTAATATCTATACAAAATAAAAATCTACTAAAAAGGGAATTAGAAAAGTCTAGGAGAAAAGCATTCTAGGCAGCAAGAAAAATGAAAACGAGGAGTGACTTAACAAGTAAAGAAAAACTGAAGAGGAAATGGGTGAGGGAGGAGAAAACAGTGAGGCAGAAAGAACACCACAAATGTGAACAAAAGACAGTAAATAGGGATGACCAAAGGAGAGAACTGGAGGAAGTAAACATTATCATGAATATGGCAAAAGATGCTTGAAAAGGTACTCGGACAGCCCAAGAGCTAAGTTTCCATTCTCAAATATAGTATAAATCAAGAAGTATGATTACCAACCCCATCCTCAGTCCACTAAGAAAACAAACCCAATTCACATTTCTGCAGACAAGGAACCCAAGACTGAAGGAGCTGGAAACTCCAGTCCCGTTCCACCTGCATAAGGACATTTATTTTCAGCTTGCTTCCATGTTCTTTGACATTACATAGGTTTTCTGCCAAACAAAAGAATGACAAAAGCCCTTCTAAGCTTCAAACTTAACCAGGTACTTTAAAGAAAAGACAAAAGCATACAGTTGTATCACCAAAATAAAAATCATAGAATCGTAGAATGGCCTGGGTTGAAAAGGACCACAATGATCATCTAGTTTCAACCCCTGCTATGTGCAGGGTCGTCAGCCACTAGACCAGGCTGCCCAGAGCCACATCCAGCCTGGCCTTGAATGTCTCCAGGGATGGGGCCTCCACAACCTCCCTGGGCAACCTGTTCCAGTGCGTCACCACCCTCTGTGTGAAAAACTTCCTCCTAATATCTAACCTAAACCTCCCCGTCTCAGTTTAAAACCACTCCCCCTTGTCCTAGCAAAAAATACAAGTCCAAAGTAAAAATGTGCAGAAAAAGACAGCAAGCATTGGGCTAAGCTTGGTAGGATATTGAAATAGTTTTACAACAAACATCTATAGAGTTGCATATTCCTCCTCCCCAGATTTTTGGTTCCCCATAATGTCTCAACTGAATGCCAAGTGTGCACTTTGTTTCTCCACCCAAACAGGTGACTGAAGTAAACATAGATGGGCTGTCTTTAATTCAGAAACATTAGGCCTTAAAAATATTTTCACGCAAAATATTGACAGTCCCTTTCTTAAAAAGCCACTTAATGCTATCATTAAAAGATAGGAGGAGACAAAAAATTCAGGTGAACATAACACAGTTACAGAAACCAGGCTCCAGTTTCAACGTCTGGATCAGAAGCAAATCTGCCAATTTCTCTAAAACTTGGCTTTAGGATCAAAGTGATTTACAGCCTTCAAATGCCGAACAGTAGGATAAAGAAGAATAACTTGGCATTTGTAAAAGCCTTTACCAGTGAAAATCTACTGGATGAGGAACATAAAACCCAGGTAGGGTGAAGGAGAAATGAGTAACAAAGCATTCAAGAACAAAACGTATTTACTAAGTTTCATGATGAGAGTAAAACAATAGTTGTCCTTCTGTATCTATTAAATATGGAGCTGCAAAGGAATCATGGACGCACTGCTGCTGATGCTCTTGTACAGGATCAGCAAGTTGTCCTGCAATACTATTTATTTTAATGGGGTTTGGCAATAAAAATACACATCTGGACAAATCAGAATCTTGACAGATGTGACAAACTTTCCTGTACCAAAACCAGTGCTGGATTTCCACTGCATATTCATATCCCTATCAGATACAACTCCCAGCACACTGTCTGCACTTAACCTTTGCATGCAGAGGAAAGTCTGCTCATATGTTGTAGGACTATAAAACAAAAACTGTACAGTGCTGGCAGCAGCCAAAGGAACCACACCAATCCTAGACAGTGCAGTTCTATGGCCTTCATGCTATACAGTGTGTCCCCTGAACAGCAAAGGGAATTAAATGGCCATCGCTGCTGGAGAGCTTGGACACAGCCTGCAGATCTAGGCGAAGGGATTTAGAACAGTAATGTTGCAACAGGAATACCTCACCTAAATTCTGAATTCTTGTTTCTTGAATATATAAGTGAAATGTGTTCCAGAGAATAACTTATCTAATCACATTCAACAGTGCTTTGCAGAACTGGGCTCTTAACACACAGAGACTAAAGTGACATATGCTATGGTCCCTGAACACTCACCAAAACCAGTGTGAGCACTATGAGATGGTGAAGCTCAGATTTTCTCTCCAGTTCAGACTTTCACCCCCAAATGCCCCACCTACAGGCTATATCCATACATATAGGCACGATATAACGACCTCAACTCTTTTCATTTTCTAGAAAAAAAAACAAAAAACAACAAAATCCACAAACAAAGCATTGTACAGAAAAACCCCAGCCCTGCCAGATAACACTTACTGTCACAAAACAATTACTGCACAGAATGTCAATACTTGTACCAAACAAGGCAAGGTATGCTCTATCCTGCCATCAAATGATAAGTATTTACAGTTCTCCATAATGGTTTACTAGGAAAACAAGATTGTGAAATAGAAATAATAAAAAGTGGCAAACCTTCAAGCCTTTTAATATCTGATACACCAAGAACTGGATTCGGTCTTCCGTGAGTTTCTCATGCTTCATTATCTTACTTAAGTCTGTTCCCATAAATGGCATGACCAGGTAGCTTAAACAAAAAAAAAAAAAAGGAAATAAAGACAGAATAACTTTAAGTTTGTCAAATAAATTGAAACATACTTGTATGTTATAGTTCACTGACACATTGACAACATTACAGATCATTCTGTTTACCAAACAATTCCAGTATCTTCCCTTCAGGCCCCTCTGTGTTTTTATCTGTTGTCATGAAGAGGTATCACATAACCCTGACACTGATTATGGAAAGTTGGCAGTTACCAGAAGAGTACAGATGCTGAACTAGATAAAAGAAAAACTACTCAACAGCCATGTGATATTTTGAAGATATCTACACAGGAAACTGGGACATTCACACACAGTGGTATTTATCTCACCATTATTATCATAGGGTATGCGAACTAGCAGCAATAAACTGCCTAGAATCAAAGAGACAAGGTCAGGTGTAACAAATTAACTTTTATCTAGGATCGCAACCTCCTTCATCTTTAGTAACTCATACTGGCTTCCAGTCTCAACATTCACAGACCAATTTGTTATCCTTCGGACAGAAAAAATGAGCAATTCAATTCTGTAATCATACAAGGACATAGCAACTACTGAGAAGAGAATGAAATTTCTTATCTCTCACGAAGTCTCACTCCAGATGCTTCTCAACAGCAGACCTAGTAACCTAGAAAACTGAGTTTGACTTCTGCTTTGTTGATGCTCTTGAATGTTAAAAGCATATTAAGTTCTCCCCTGAATCAGACTTATTACATGCATTTTCCCAGAGGTCATGAATATTTGAAATGAACCAGAAAATGACATTAGTTTTACAGAAAAAAAAAAACCAAACAGAGAAAGAAATATTTATGTGTCTTTTACTAATGGCAGTGACCTTCAGGATTCATTAAGATTTCACTAGCCTGCCATCATCTGTACGGATCCCAGGGCTCTGGATGGATAATAATTTATGTAAATAGGCAACATTAGAAACAATACGAAACCATCAAGCACTCTAAGACCACTTTTACACATGCAATATGCTCAGTTTACAGTTTGATGACATCAAATCTCTTAACAGTCAAACTGAGGAAACAAAATGGGGAAAAAACATTTAAGAGATAGAAAATCCACTTCTGAGTTTGAAAATCCAAACTTCAGTAAGAGTTTATGAGTAACGTATTGGAACAACAGGATCAAACATTATAGGCTCACTTGAACACTTTGTCTTCTATTTAAAACTTGTCAAAATTGTTTTTATTTTAGAAATGTATTTACAATGAGGCTAGACACTTGATTGCCAATTCACTCCAATGGAAACGTGACGCCTAACACATTTAAGTTCTTTGCAAGACCAAGTTAAAACCCTAAAATTTTTAGAGGGCAGCAACCTGTTCTAACTACCTGCTTTATGAAACAAGAACAGACAATGCAAAAAATGTGGTCAAAGAAGATGAAAAACAGCTGTACACAGTGGGATTTCAATTGGTAAAGACTCGTGCATCTCTGATTTTGTACACTATTTCCATCAGTTGAACTTCCAACTCTTGACAGAAGACCAGTGCAAGCAGAGAAATGACAATGTTTCTTCACACAGAAAATAGGATTTTGTCTTTAGTCTTCATTACATTGACTTGTGGAGTAGAGCAGCAGGAAAGTAGAGCAGCAGATAGATCAGAAGCATGCTTTGCTTTAAACAGGAGGGCCAGAAGTTACTTAAGAAACCCAAAGTCTTGGATGACACCAGCCTTAGGGACTGGCTGGTGGTGAAACCACTTGCCTCTCTTCAGCTGTTTCTGGCCACAAATCAACTTGAATTTGATCTTTACACAATAGGCAAGAGATAACATCTCACAACTGGTCAGCCAAGGGAAGACTCCCTCACGTATCTAATCCAACCTTTTGGACAACATCCTTTTTGGCTCTATGGTGTCTTAAATGATCAATATCAACACATGGTCCATGTTTTTTGCACTTCATTTCCCACATTTTCTTGTCAGATAGCTTTTTTTTGTCAACATACAAATACACAGGGTTGCTTTTTAAATACAGACACATTAGAGGAAATCCAATGCAGTTCTATAAAAATAACACATTATCTACATTAAGCCCAAGAGGGCTTCTGACCACTATTTCTGTAGTGACTCTAATTCACAAGAATTGCAGAAGGATCCACAAGTAAAACAGACTTAATATCTGCAGCACTAAATACGTGCCGTCTGAGATGCTGCCAAAAGACAGACATCAGAGAGATGTAAATGCCTGGTGCCAGAAAATAATTTTTAGTATGTACTGCTTGGATCATGTTGGCCTGTGAGGTTAGTAGTCAAGGGGAAGCATAGAACACCTTCATCTGGACATAAGGGATTGCAGAATGAGCACTGGGAAACTATACAGGGAATGCAACAGAGCAGAGCTCAGATATTCACAAAAAAATTAAACAGTAACAGCAGTTTTGAATTAATCCTAGAATTAGAATGGGCCACACTGGAGATGTGTCATGTAGCAGGCATTAATTTCAGACTACTCGCTTGAGTTAAGAATGGTTCCATTATCTGATCAGTCTAAGCTTTAGTGTAAGAAACACGACATCAAAGGTGGGTTAGTGAACCCATCAGAATGTGTTTACTGAGGGCTGCAAGAAGCACACACCTTATAAAACAGGTTACTAGCTCTAACGATAATCCGAAAACCTACCAATTTCAAAGTTGCATGTAACAGCTATCCTAAGATGGAATTCAGAAAAGTCTGGAAGCAACGGGTTTGGAATTCTTCATTATTAAGAAACACAAACAACTCTTTCTCCATTCAAGAAACAGTCCCCTACTCCCAAACAGAAACAACTCAAAACTCACAAGCCATTAAATTTCTCCAGCGTGACATCTGGTGTGAACACATCCAGTATTCCAATGACCTGAAAATAAGGAGAAGGGAGAGAAAGAAACCATGGGTTAATACTACCTAAACACAAAAATTCCTGAGTAGTGTAATTAGTGGAGAAATATAATCAAAAACATTTCCATAACAAGACATTAGCTACAGGCATAAAGATGGCTGAAGTAGTGCCTAACAACATTAGGATTCGCTATGTGTTAAATTTTAAAACTTTGAGGGCTACTTGTGATAAAAAAGATGTATCTATCAAATAAAAAGTACAGAGGCTTACAGTTTTATACAAGAAGACAGAGCACCTTTTAACCTGAATGACTTCAGTTTTTGAAATAAACCAGATAAATCAGTTTATAATCTGAACCAATCACAGGTGGCCCTCACCTAGCTGGACCTGCACTGACAGCAATGAAGAACACTTCAAACACCTGCTAATTTCCCTTAGGAAGCAATTTAGGTAGAAAGACCGCAATCCCTAACTGGGAGAGCAAACAAGAAACTAGAATTAAATTCTTCCCATAGAGAGTACATTATCACGATAAATAACCACCTAGCAAAACACATCTCTCCACCACAGCTTTTCCTAAGAAGGAAATTTAGGTTAGATGTTAGGCAGAAATTCTTCACTCAGAGGGTGGTGAGGCTCTGGCACAGCTGCCCAGAGAAGCTGTGGGTGCCCCATCCCTAGAGGTGCTCAAGGCCAGGTTGGATGTGGCCCTGGGCAGCCTGAGCTGGGGGGGGGCAGCCTGCCCATGGCAGGGGGTTGGAACTGGTGATCTTTAAGGTCCCTTCCAATCTAAGCTATTCTATGATTCTAGGATACATTTTTCAGTGGAACTACATCAACTGAATATAGACTTAATACTGTCACCTCCAGTACTTCTCTCAAGCTCATTAATGACTAGTAAATGAAATATACAGAGCTAGATGCTTCAAAAGATGTAGCTGGCATTGCCTAAAGCCAAATCTCAGCTCAGACACCACTTAATCCTGTAAATTCCTACACATTACAGGCATTTAGAGTTGTTTCTTTTCAGCTTTCTAGAACACCTGTGGTTCAAATCTCAAACTGGAGTCCTGCAGTCAGGCACTGCTAATTCACAACAATTTCTGTTTGCTAGGAGGAAGCCCCTAAGAAGGGCCCAGAAGCCAGGCTCTGCCAGCAGCCAGCTCGTGCTCTGGGCACTGGGCTACTCATGCCATTTCCCAGGTCCAGGCTGCCACACTGACACTGGAACATGGTATTTTGGGTTTGTGGGAACGCACACTATCTCAAACAGCAGCTTTTCAGGTTGGATCTTTACTGATGCGCATGCCTCTCTCAGCAACCTTCTGCAACACAACTTTTAGACACGCACGTCACAGGCTCAGGGTTATTGTGGCACTGAGTTGAAGGCCACGCTGAAGAAAGGTATCTGAAACAACTGAGAGGAGAGGAATGGCATTAGATCAATAAGACAGACTATCATGCCACTCCCTAACTGATGCCAGGGCTGTCTGGCTCTGATGTCATCAGTGCAGACTGGCTTCTGTGCTGAGGTCTGAAATACTTTTTTAGAAGCCAAACACTTTGACAGAAAGCACTTCTATTGTCAGCAGGCCTGTGGAGTACTAACCAGTGGGGCATAGAAAGAAAGCAACAGAAATGGAAAATGAAAGAGAGTATTATTCCTAAGAGACTTGATATCTTTATAGCCTTATTCAGATCAATCTCTATGGCTGTGTGGTTTAGGGATTACACATCAGTTTAAAACTGAAAAACTAGAAACTTCAAGAAAGGAAATAGGACTAACGGCGTATTATGTTGTCGATGTTACCATCCAAGTTCTGAAACAACTCCACAATTCACCTGGATAACAATCAGGATGGATTTGGGACATTATTAGCATATTAGCATAGCAAATTATGTAGAAGCAAAGACAAATGCAGAGAGAGCAGAAATGCAGGGAAAAAAGAAAGGAAGGATGACTTCCTGTATTTAAAGCTTTAAATAAAACCAACCAACACTGATGAAATCCTTTGTGCACCTATTTTTACCCTTTCAATATTTAAGGGACGTACCACAGTTAGACTGGGTGTTATCAAAACACTGAAAGTCTGAACCAGGCAATCTAATACAGATGAAGACAGAAAGCTCACAACCCCTCATCTCTGTAGCAAAATGTATCTATCTTAGAAAAAATCTCTAGTAATATTTTTCTGAGGACTATTAGCTGAAACTAATTCAGAATAATGTAACTACCACAAAACAATGATGATACCCACAGAGGATTTGGTTATTCTCTGAAGTGACATCTTCAGCGCTTCTTCCCGTCCTTCCACTTTTCTACAAGTCCCGCTTGTTCTCTCCAAGGAGGTATTTCCCTGCCTTCATTCACCTAAGCTATTTGCCTCACCAACACAAAACACACTAAAGATAAACTCTGTGAAGCCAGAATACAGCAGTGAACCATGGGGGACAACCCCACAGACAGAGCTGACGGAGAAGAAGATGAAGTGATAAGGATGCTGCACTGCTTCCATCTCTGCACAAAATGTTATCAGGCCCCCACTGTCAACACAAGAACACGTTTCAATAAAGAGAGTAGCAGAATAAAAATCATTCAATGAACCACACCAAAATCTTACTTCTTCTCCATTAAACAGCATCCCATCATTACTTTATGCTTCCTGAGGTATCAACTACTGATTCCGAGGGAGGCTGTGAACTTCTGGAGATGAGCTTACCGTTGGCCTGCGTTGTTGCAAACCTTGTGGTGTGAGGAATACCACAGAGACCAACACTGCTCCTGCCGGAGGGAATTTTAAACACTAAACCAGAAAACTCTTCTAACACGCCAAGGGTTTCACAATGCTCCTTTTCTTGTTCTCCAAAGCAAGCTTTCTGAAAAACCTGAAATCCACGTTAGTGCCCAATATATGTCATACTAATGGTTAACTGATTTAAAAATAAAAGCAAGGGGCCCAATTCCTTTCCCTCGGTGATCTTTATTGAATAGTTGTGCTTTGGGATGATTTTCCTTCCCTGGAACAGAGTCATTTAGTATTTCCACCCAGACCACTGCTTTCTGCACATATGCTAAGAGCAAGGAGGCACAGAAGGAAATAAATCCTCCCAGGAAGATACATCTCCAGATGCTTCTCTGGGAAAAGGAAAAGAACTGGACAGAGTACAGGAAACTCCCTTTTCTGTACTGTAGAAAATCCTAAGTCTGTCTAAAATGCCCTCTTCTCCCAGTTAAATACTGTATTTGCAAAAACTTTGTGGTGCTTAAAGATACTGCCCCAGCACAGAATGAAGCCACCACAAAACATGCATCACAAGAATCATCTCTTTTTCATAGTGAGTTCTCTATGAAAGCTGAGGTACTGTGAAGTGTTCTGCAGCCGTGTTCTTCCCCTCCGATAAGGAACGAACTCCCTGCACCCAGGGATGGTGATGAAAAGCATCTGTGGAAACTGGCAGCAGTGCTGCCCTTTCATGACCACATTTTTTCCCCACAAATTCTGCCAAGAGGCGATTTCAAGAATGAAGCACCCACAAAGGATGCATTTTGATTCCTTCTGCCCATCTAACTGGAAAACAGTTTGGATTTTCATGAGCTCCCCTGCAGTACCTTCCTTGCTTGTTTCAAAGCATGTCTAACGGACAGAGCTCAGTGTGTGCCTCTCCCGTCTTCCTGCAAAGCAATGCCAACCAACAGCAGAACTACACTTCTGTTGGTCCTACTGATTTCAGGTGGGGATGTTCGTGTTCTGTACATTGCTGACTGTGTCCCTCTCCTAGGAAGCCGCTGGGGAAGCATGGCAGTGGCTCCAACCTTATTTTTAATCTCTATCGTTCCCCTGCACAAGACTTTTACACTGATCACTCTGACCAGTTTTAATTACTGACAGCAAATAACAGCTGTTTGTGAGGTGGTTTCCACCCTCCTCTTCTCAAACTACCTCCTGTTCCAAACACAGTTCTACCACGGACACACAGCAGCAAGGAGCTCCTCATCTATATGCACATCCATGTATTTTCAAGGACTGTTTCACTGGATTTCTGCAAAGGAAAGTTTCTGATGCAAGCAGCAGTACACGAAAGACTCGATCTGCTATAAATTAATAAGTAATGCAGGCTATGTCTCTCATGCAGTAAGTGCTTCTTTATCCCATGGACGTTATGCATGAACACACAGTGAAGCTGAGCAGCTCTGGCACTCAAGCTACAAACACGTGCATTTTTTAAGAAAGAGTCCTGCTGGGTTACACTGAACTATATATCATACTGCATTAGACTTTCTGCAGCGTTAGCTTCAACTTCATGTCGTTGTGCTGTTCCACATCGCAGGGTACCGGCGTCCTTTTAACTATGCTAAGAAGCCTCAATCTTTTTATAATTGTAACCCGCAGCACAAGGCTCACACTACAGTCACCCCCCTTCCACCCAGGGTTACCTCTGCTGCACCTCAAGGAGAGATAGAGATGGCAGCAGATCCACAGATACCAGCCTCAGGAACCTCCTCCAGGGACCTGTATGCAACACCTGACAGATTCAAATGCTGTGGACTTACACCCTGGAGTGGGCAAAAATCCTAAAACAAAAAGGTTTGGGTTTCAGTGCTGTCCTCACCGTGTTTTACTTGACTAAGCACATCAGCCTGCTTTATTACTGTCCAAGGCTGGGTGTGAAGAAACAGGTGATGGCTGATGTTCAGCCTGGATAAAACACCCATTAGGTAGGTTTGTAAAAATAAGCCCAACGTGTGCCGACTGGTATTGCCATGTTGATTTACCAGCTCCTGGAGTCACTTCTTTTAATACTCAGTGCTGTGTTAGCTGCCTTGCTGTTCGTAGCTTTCAGCACGCAGAAAAAGTGCCATGAATGTTACTCCCCTACAACATTTTGACAGCAGTAAATCATACAGCCATGCCTCACTTGCAATCTATAAGCAGATTTGCCACTTCCAGACAGGACTGACAATTTGCACTTTATGGCACTTATCTCCTTAAAGGATGTGGATTTTCAGCTGATGCAGTCCTGCAGGGCTTCCTGCAGGAAATCTAATACAGTGAGCATTCACACTGGCACCGCTCATCTGTAAAGGCACGGCTCACCTGTAACTCCCTTCTTGGATTGACGTCGTATACTTCCTCTTCTAATGCTCACGTCTGGATGAGCTGCAAAAGTGACAGTCTGAAGATCTCCTCAGGTAGGAACATACTTTCCCAATATTTTCTCTGAAAAAAATTTGCCCCTTGGCTGATGCCAAAAGACCTCACTTTTTTTTCATAATAAAGAATTCAAGGTAATTAAGCATCAGCTCATCTGAAATGGAAGGCCTGCATCACCATCTTCAGAAGCATAACTGTAGAGTGAGAGCTGATTTGGTGTCTGCTGGATACCTGAGTTCCTTCCAAAAGGGGGAAAAACGCTAAATGGTTCTCCTAATGTAAAACATACATTGTTCTTCAGATGTTGGAATTCACCAGACAGTAATGTTCTCACGGAGAGATGAATGAGAGAGTAACATAGAGTACCTTCAAACAAATACTGCAGCTGACTCTTACAAGGTTTCCAGGAAGACATCTGTAGAATATTAACTGACTCAACTTAAAGAGATGCTTAATGGGCATCTGTCAAAAACCTTATGCCAAAAGCACATTCAGAATTTAAATTGGTACAACTGGGTCAGAATTATCACGTGTGCTTATGTTTATATATAGATACAAAAGTATGCTGGCACACAGGCAGTGTTTTTGTTCTCTTTCTGGTTTAAAGTCAGAGCCATAATAGATAATTTTAAAGGTTCTCACTTTAAACGAACTCAAAATGCAAAGAGGCAGGGAACAAAAAAACTTCCTAAAGGTAAACATTCTGGTCTTCTACATGATGCAGTAGGTGCCAAAGAAACAACCAAGATCTGTAGTGGGAGGAATACGTCAAGACAGCATGAATAAATGAAGAAAAGCAAAAAATACAGTGTGCTTTCATTCTGCCTTAGCTGTTTTTATTTCTCTTTTTCACACCATTCCCTCTTTTTCGCCAGAGTATCTGTTTATACAGCTACAAAGTGATCCAGCGGCTTACCTTGCTGGAAGCTAACTTTCCTTTTTGGCCATATCTAAGGCAATATCTAATATCTGGGTTAAATTACTTCTTAGGCAATAGAAGTAGCTTATGATGTTTGTAAAACATCCCAGATCCTCTCAAACTATAACACCCATCAAAAGACAGGTCTGAGTGCCATTAGAGACAGGTCTCACTCTCTTCATAGATGGCTTCTACCCCATGGTCCTCAACACCACTTCCCTCATGGATTTGCTTTCTAAGGGATGAAGAGAAGTTCCATGCTACAAATTTGCATGGCTTACACAGAAATATTCCTCGCTACATTTCAGTAACGTGCTACTAGAAAGCCATTAGGAACCACAAAGATTTGGCATATAAAATGTAGAGATGGTCATCTCCGCAACCACAATTGCCTATTCCTGAAAATGCCTGAATAGATGAGCAAACTGACCTGGGAGTTAGTTCTCCTACGAGGTAAAATACAACTTCAGTAAAATTAAGTGGGATGACTCCCATATTTACGTTCATCCTGTAGGATAACAGGACATCCTACAACCCTTCCACGCTAAGTAAATGAGCATTCTCTTCAAAGGATCAATAACAGAGGTAATCCAGGGTATCAAGCAGAAGTTTTCTTCAGTTTTCTTCACTTAAGCAGGATGCGATGAAGAACTGTAACACAGGTTTATGATATCTCCTGCGCTCTTAAGTGGAGGCTCAGAGATGCCAGTTTTTACTGTGGTCAGACCATTTTCTTCTATTATTCTGAATACATAAGGTTAAATAAACTATGATAATGCATTGATACATACACATCACAACACTCCCTTGAAAGCTATGAAGGGCAGACATGGTCTATCCAAAGGCAATCACAATGGATGAAAGGAACAGAGCATCACACTTTTCATGTAATCTGGCATCAGACACATCATGGTTACAGAAGTCACTTCAAAAGAAAAGTAGATGAGATGTAGAGGAGTGAATTGGATGTAATTTTAACTACCATATGAACACAAACTTAAACAGTTTTATAACTTGAAGTAGAAAAAAAATAGCAAGATAAAGATTAGAGCAATGTCACAACAATACTTCTAATCCACAGGGGCAGTACTGCAGACCGGCTATTAAACACCACCATACATACTTTGATTATCAACAGCCAAGGAGGAGATAGGAGTGGCATCACTATTTTACTGTGGTCTTTGAAACAATTACTTCAGTTTTATTCATTTTAATAGTGGTTGGATTTATAGCACAGTCAGAAGGATAGATGCTTGCTGTTATGCAGAAGCATACTGCAATGGATTAGTTTAGACAACTGATCACTTGGAGCAGGAACAACATGCTGAGGACTGCTGATGTAAACGGGTAGGAGGACAAGAAGACTGAAATGCTACACATTTTTGTAAATCCACCTTTTGGCAGCAATATGCAAAGAAAGAGGCTCTTTGACAGAATTGCAGCAGATCAAAGACTGGGGGGAGGCCTGAAAATCGTGATGAGGAGTGCTACTGCCACTCTGGTCTAATTTGGGATGGGAGGAATATTTAAAGAGTATCCTGAGGTCAGCATGAGGGCTAGAAATCCCGAAAGGCTTTGCTGCCAGTCCTGATTCACAGTGGGTGAAATGAACGGTATGAGACTGGAATCATGGATGGAAATCCTCGTGAAGGGCTGCACTGCCCCTTCAGCCTCATACTGGATGGGTGGAGGGGTCAGTGTCTGCCTCCCCAGTGTCCGCACATTCCTTGCATGATCATTTATTTGGTCATTGTTCTTTAATGAGTAAATACCATAATTTGTGGTAAAATTTTTCCTTAACACCTAGACCAGATTTTTCCTTCTGTGGCCCAAACTGCTTTATAAGACTATATGTTACATATTCCCTTCCTCCATACATACTGATTTGTAACTGTTACAAATGGCACCCACACTCCCCAGTGAGCACTTCCGTCTGTGTTCTGTAGTTATCCAGTAATGCCCGTGGCGAGGTTCCAGAGTACTATCCTGAAGGGCCTACATGAGTGGAAAACACAACCCAACACGATTCTGGGAAATGGAAGACAATCTGCGGACTCTGGACACAGTTAAGAGCTTTCAACTGCGCGAACTATCTGCTCCCAAATACTCAGTGAAGAAAATGCAGAGTATGAAAGCCCACGTATGATATAGAAGTTCCCTGCAAAAAATAACTCTGATACGTACAACAGCGGTTAAAAAGCTGTTACTTCAAGTAAAATGAGGAAATACTCTAAAAGATTCAGACTAAACCGTTGAGAGGCACACAGAGCCTTAAGCCTACAACAAGGCCTGCTTCTTCTGGACAGTCCAGATATCCCACTGATTATTCTTCAAAATGAACCTAGACAACGCTGGTACTCAGACTGTTAATCCCATAATGTTAAATGACAATGATAGGTTACTGTTAGCACCAGTTTCTCTCATCCTCACTCTCCATCATGTAGCTTGCCATGAAGGCTATGTGAAGAGAGATGCTCCAACCTCCCACATCAATCTCCCACATTATTATCTGAAAACAGATTCTGATGTATCATTTTAATCAGCCAACACCCCCAATCTTTCTTTTTTTTTTTTTTCCAGTTTAAAGCATTTAAAGCCACTACTGCGATCCTCCAAGCCCACCATGGGATCCTCTCCTCACGCTTCAACTCCACAAAAGTTTTCACACAGATCTGTTCAGGATAAACAATTTAATCACACTTTCAACACTTCTTCCTACAGCTGTTCTTCTTTCATACTGTGTGGGAATCTGTGCTGAGTGCTGTGTCCTATTCTTTACTTTCCAGTAAAGCACATTGCTTAGTTATTCCCAAACATTCCCTGTTTCCTATTAGTAAAAAACCAATGCTTCCAAATACTTGATGAAAGATAAAGAAAGCCCTACTCCCCCAAACAAGTATGCATGCATAACATGCCCACCTTCAACAAGTTCTGAAAACCTGTTTCACTTTCCCACTGTGCGTGGGATGCACAGCACAGACCCATCCTCCTGTACCTCACAGGGATGTAATGACAAGGATGGTATTTCTGGGCTCTGCATCTCTCTCACTGGCGGAGCACAAATTCCACTGTGGTTCTAAACCTTCCCACCCAACCCTTCCTACAGGACAGTGAGATAGTGTTTCTCACAGGAGACTCTCATTTGTGCAAGCTAATGTTTGCAGATCAAGGACAGGCAGACGAAGGACAGGCCAGCAGGTCTTGTCAAAGAGCCCTGAACACTACAGCTGCACATCAGCTTGCCCAACTCTGCCCAGTTTCTTTTTCAGTGCACGTAAGCTCTGCAAGGACTGAACTCACATTTTCGTGCTTCATGTGCTTCAGGAGGCGCAGCTCTCGGTAGGCTCTCTTGGCAAGGATCTGGGACTGAAAGGGGCGGTACAGCTTCTTAATGGCCACTTTGGTGCCGCTTCTTCCATCCACAGCGGAGCTTCAGGGGAGCAGAACAGCGCCGAGTGAGTGAGGGTGGAGCGGCACCGCCGCGCTCTGCCTGCCTTGCCCTGCCAGCGGCGTGCCCGGCAGAGAAAAAAGATCCCAACCCAGGTGTCCCGCTCCAGGGTGGAGCCCGGGATGCGGACACGCGCGTTCCCAACCACGCACGGGCGGACCCCCGCTCCCCCGCCCGGCTCTCCGCGGGACGAGGCCGCCCAGGTGCGGTGGGGCCGGCCCTCCTCAGCCCCCCCGGGCCCGACAGCGCAGCCCGGCTCGGACACGGCCGCCGGAAAAAGTTGGCCGGGAGGAAAGCGAAAGCGCCGCGCCCCGCCGACCCCGGGCTGTGCCCCACCGAGCCGCCATCTCGGCCGCCCCCAGCCCCGGGGTGCGCCCTCCTCCCCGGGGCAGCCGCAGCCCGACCCCCTCCCGCTCACCAGACGGTTCCGTAGGCGCCGGAGCCCACGGGCTGGAGGTCCCGGTAGCGGTCCCGCACTTCCCAGAGGGTTTTGGCGATCTCCTGCTGGTAGAAGCCGTTCTTGGGGGAGGACATAGCGCGCGGCCCCTGCCGCCACCTCCAACAAAGAGCCCGGGGGGAGAGCCGGGCCGGGCTGAGCGAGCCGAGGGGCCGGGCTTGGCCGCGCCTCCCTCCCTCCCTCCCGCCCCTGCCCCGCTCGCCCGGCAGCGCCGCGCTCCGCTGGGGGCACCGCCTGGCCCAGCGCCCTGCCCCCTCCTGAGTGCAGGAGGAGACGCGCGGCGCCCTGGCGGGCTGTCCGCGTGGAAGGGCGGTGGCCCGGCAGGTGCTGGGCACAGGAGGAACGGTGCGTGGCAGTGCTGCTCTGGGGGATTTCCCTCACACTGCCTGTGCGGCATACGCCAGCTCTTCCAGCAGCTCGGCGCCTCCGGCACTTCTGCTTTCCGCCCCTCTCCCCGCAGCAGCGTGTCCGAAGCCGTGCCGCTGCCCGTGGGGACGCTCCTCCACAGCGCTGACGGCGGGGCGAGAGGCTCGGCGACCTGAGGTGCGGCCGTCGCCGCTCAGCCTCATCCAGCACCCGTGCAAAGAAAAAGGTGTGAGGCTTCTGCCGCACCAAGAAATGCTCAAAATCCATCTGTTCTATATGACACGCTTGCATGCTGCCTTGTGTTTGTGGATCTGGTGGTTGATGTGTGTTTTGCAAAGCTCAAGAT
This sequence comes from Pavo muticus, assembly GCA_016647715.1. Classification (NCBI taxonomy): domain Eukaryota; kingdom Metazoa; phylum Chordata; class Aves; order Galliformes; family Phasianidae; genus Pavo; species Pavo muticus. Next base: position 119,644 of record JACDJE010000434.1, read on the forward strand.
ATCTCCCCAGCTCTATGAAATCAGCCTTGGAGGTGGGAGTGGGAGCTGACAGGAGTGTGGATAGATGGCTGTGTGGTGATACCAGGGCTCCCTGCAGGCCCAGCGTGCCATGCTGGGTATCGTGCTGCTGGGGTAAACTGAGAATCTGTACTATGGAGCTAAGGGCAAGCACACCCCGGCCTTCATCTGGATGTGTGCACACCATGGGCTTGTTCAGTCTGGAAAAGAGAAGGCTCCGGGGAGACCCCACTGCAGCCTTCCAGTACTTGAAAGGAGCTTATAAACAGGAGCAGGAATGACATTTTACATGCTCTGATAGCAGTAGGACAAGGGGAATGGCTTTAAACTACAAGAGGAGAAATTTAGGTGGGCTCAGTGGGCAGCAAGGCTCTGGCACAGCTGCCTCAAGAAGCTGTGTGTGCCCCATCCCTGGAGGCACTCAGGGCCAGACTGGATGGGGCCCTGGGCAGCTGAGCTGGTGAGTGGCACTGCCCATGGCAGGGAGTTGGCACTAGATGGTCTTTGAGGTCCCCTCCAACGCATTCTGTGGTTCTGTGGTGTGGCTCTTGCAGTCTGAACTCTTGTTTCAGTGCTTTGGATGTGGTAGAACACTGCTGACTTTTGCACTAAAGTGTTGAGGGATATAAAGTAAAAAATAGAAATGGAAAGAGGAAGAAATGAGAATTACAGGCAGTGGAGGAAAACTGCCTTTAGTTATAATTGTAGAGGCCACTGCATCAGATGATATTCTACCAGTAAGCTGGAGCAGAGAAATGCACGGTGGTTGTGACAAGCAGTGGGTGCTGCAGTCATAAGGACACAAGCAGAGGTGCCAGCAGCACCAGCCCTGGGCTGCAGCAGGGACAGCAGCAGGGTGTGGGCAGTCCTCCTGCCAGGCTGGGGCTGTGCGACCGCTGCTTCCTGCAGCTCCGTGTGCGCAGGGGTGTCTGCAGGAGGAGGCAGTGGATGTGCAAGTGGTCCAAGCATCTCTGGAGTGGTATGAAGCAGTTCAAATGGCTGCTTAAAACTTCCACGGTGCTGTATTTCCACAGCAAATAGTCCTGGTCGGCACATTTAAGGCAAAGACCTGCTTTTAAATATGTTCTATGTTTTCTCTGTGCGTGCATAACTAGAACTCTTGCCCTCTGTTTGGTCTGACTTCAGCCCTGAGCAATGTTGCTGAGGTTAGGCAATTCAGGCTTGCTGTTGCTAGAGTTCAGTTTGTGGCTTATCTGGAAAGGGGCGCTCTGGCCTTGTTGTGTGTCACTGCTCAGTTCAGGCGAGCAGCCCTGCCCGCCTCCTCTCACTATTGACGTGTCAGGTACAAACTCACATCCTTCCACCACACAGGTGTTCTCCAGTACTGCTCTCTGCCGATAGGTGACCCATTTGACTTAGATATGTTAGTGAGAACAGAAAGCAGCCTTCTGGCACTTGGCAGGTAGTGCTGGGTTCTGTCAGTTAGATCAATGGTACACGTTTGTTCTTCAAATCAACCATCCCAACCATCCCCAATTTGTTTATTAGATTTCCGATATCACTTTTTTAGAGTGTTTGGCATTCAGATGATGGCTGGATACGGTATGGGCCAGGCGAAAGCTAAACAGCAGTACCTCTTACTGGGTGTTGAGCCTGTCCATTATTTAACATCTAATAGCTTGGATCCATCCACAGCTGGCAGATCTTACAGCAGAGTCACAAAATGCAGCGTCTTGGTGACGTGCTTGGTTGGATGTAGTATATGGTATTTTCCCAAAGACAATCTGTTGCAATCACACTAGTATGATACTACAGCCGAATCTTCTCCTAGGCAGTGTGTGATAGCCAGGGCTGATTGAAAAAGGAATGCTATCAGATGTTTCTGTTTTTGGCATACTTTTAATGTAAAGATTATGGAACAAAAGGAGATCTTCCTCAGACATCATGAATAAAAGGTAATAAATTAAAAATAATAATAAAAAATAAAATAAAATAAAATAAAAATAAAAAAAAGGTAATAAAATAAAACACACAATGCCCTACCTGTAAGGGGAATGTTGGGAAGATTGTTACTGTGAAGAAACATTTGTTTTGTTTTGTTTTGTTCTTTAGGAGAACCACCTTTCAGTGCTGGAAGGTTGCCATCAGCTGCAAAACGTGTGGTAAATAGGATGTGTACAGCAGTCTCCAGTAGATCACACTCCAGACTGAACCTGAGACTTTGGCACTGGAGAAGCAGCCCTGTGAGAGAGCAGTGAAGAAGCTAACCACATCTTCCTGAGGAGTTCTGCAGAGGAAGAACAGTTACAGAACCTGGTGAAAGAACTGCATGGTAACTGCTCAGGACAAACTGTCTATTAACGGTGTCAAAGTGGCACAGTGTAGTTTGTCAGGGCAGAAAAGTATGGGCCGACCGCCAGTCCTCTTTCTATCACCACCTTCCAAAAGTAGTCTGATCTTGCCTATTTATATGCGTTGCTGCGGAAGAAACAAACTGATTGCATTTACTGCAAGGAGAAATAAAGCTGAAACAAAAATGTCAGTTTTCTTCTGACAATATTCCTGTGCTATTGTGTCCACACCCTTCCCTCGTGGAGCTGTTGCCAAGTGTTTTGCAACCATTCGGCCGTTGTTTTTCTGACCTCTGAGCAGGGTGCTTGAATTCCACTGTATGTGGCACGGAGGAGAGCTGGGGGCTCAGCCATGCTGTGAGAATGCTCTACAGTAAGCTGATAGGAACCCTTAGGTACCACCTAGGTGTTTTTTATTTTTATTTTCTTTGGTTAGGCATTTCATTTGTTCAAGATGTTGATTGAGGTGCTACAACAGTGTTTCCTGCCCCATTTATCCGTGCGTGCTGGAGGTGGGATGGAAGAAGCAAAGCCAGGTGTAGAGATAGCAGATCGGTATGTATAGGACAACTGCTTGTCACGCTCTCATAACTCTGTCCTCAGATCCTGCCTTAAGGCCCTCTTCTTACTGATTCCTGCCATAAGATGATGTGTGGGGAGTCTGTGTCTGAATTTGGGGGGTTAAAAGGAAGCGATGTTTTTAAAGTATCACAGATTATCAGCCTGAGATCCTGCTGTGCTGAGGAAAAAATACTCTTGAAGTCTTCAATCTCTGATGCAAAAATCATACAAAAAGGGCATTAATGGATATAGCTGACAGCTTAACCTATTTGTCACTGCGTAGTTGTGCATATCACCTGTTTATATCACCAAAAGCTTAGTGCTACTCTTACCCGTGTTTTCCATCACCCTTAATGTTGAGTCCATTTGTTGCTTTTCCATTTCAGCCTGATGAGAAGGCTGGACAGGACACGTTGTGTAGTTTTTGCACAGAGTGAAACATGACTGGGGTTTGTTCTTGATTTGAACCTTTGGGCTCTACAACAAAGTGAGTATGAAATAGGAAAATATTATCTTAGTGCTAATCTAGAGGATGTTATTCTACAAGTGGCAAGATATGGCTCAGCAGAGGCTGCCAACTATGGCAGGTGTAATGTACATTTGTCTCACGGCTGCCACTGAGATTCATTATTTACCACATTCACTGTCCTTTGTGATCATTATGGAACCTAAAAGGAGCAGCTAAAACCTCTGTACAACTGCACATGTTAATTGGTGAGAATAACTGAAGCTGAGGGACTATGCGAGTGCAAAATGAAGCATCTGCATGCATGCAGGATTGAAGCCTAATTGAACAGCTTCGCTCATTATGTAGATATTTTCTGTATAATGGATTGGTTAGAAGATCGGCATTAGTATAGGAAGCTCGCAACATATCCCCCCTTAACTTAGACCTTTTTATGCATATCAGCTCTATATTTTATACAGAAGCAGCAAGGTCAATGGCAGCTACATTAATGCAGCTTTCTCACCCTCTTGATACTAGTCACATAAAATCCTTGTGCTTTTGTCTTTGCCTACTTACATGGGTCCCATTCAGTAATGCGCATAGCACTCAGAACTGAAAACTAATCAATGTCAAAGACTGATAAATGAATGCCACTTGGTAGGCATGCTTTGCAAGAGCATGCTGATTTCCTGAGAACCAGCTTTAGGGGGCTGCACTGTATCTGCAGGCACTGGCAGCATGGTTCATATGCAAAAGAAACAAGCAGCTCCTTCAAAGGGAAGCAGAGGTGCTGCCGTTAGTTTTTTCCCAATGAGACTGAGCTTGCCTTGCTTGAATTCATTTCTGCTACTAACAAAAGAGATAGTTTTATGCAACTTGCAGTGTATTTCTCTTTTATCAAGAGCTGTCTTTCCCACTGCTCACCTGTCAGTGATTCCTGAGCCAATCCAGCAATTACAGATGGAACTAAGGGCTCTAGTTAAGTAGTTCACTGATTACCTAGTGATTGGTGATCAATGGTTAACGGTCCAGCTGGATAACACTGATCATAGAATCATATGATCTGAGGAGTAGTTTCCCTCAGGTACTGATGCTCTTTAATATCTTCATGAATGGCATTGAGATTGAGTGCACCCTCAGCAGTAGTTCACTATTAAAAATCGTGTAATCTTTAATAGATTAATCTCTGAGCAGATTGTGAGTGTTGGAGAGGTGGGTGTCTGCATGCTCTTTATTATCCAGGAGCACATGTGACAGGAAGAAGGAAGGAAGTGGCTTTTGTATTGATGGCTCCCCACATCTGCCAAATGTATTTCTTTGCCAATATTCTGTCCTTGAAACAGCTGTCCCCCCGTTCCTGGGGTGAGTGCTCACTCTCTGTCTGACCTTGCAGTGAACCTCCTCTTTTCCTCTTCTGTGCCAAGTAAAAACATACTAAGAGCATTAATGGGAATTCTGCAACAGTGCTGTCTAATTGATAGGTCTTGACCTACTGTTGCATGATATTTTTTCATACACCAGTGTTGATTACCTAATTTTCTATTTGACTTTTTTTCTGTAAGTTCCTGAAGCAGTAACTCTGCTGTTTCATGCTTTTGTGGCCACAAGTACTGGGAGGAGGAAATTCTGTGTATTATGGCAAATGACAGCCTGTTAGGCTGTGCTTTTCCCCTAACCCATCCCCACTTTTCTTTCTATCGGTGCATTTGTAAATTAGAGGTGTTGCTGAGGTACCTTAAAAATGAAGATGCAGACTTTAAAAGACGTGTAGCCTATACTTGAGCATATCAAAAGATTGAGCTGGATGTTAAAGTCTTGTTTTTCCTTTTGCAAGACCTTTTACTTCTAATGACAAAATTACTAGACTTGGAGTTGCACTTAACACTGATTAGAGTGAGATAATAAATACTAGAGGTAATTTCAGTTTAGTAGGTAGCGAGATAACAAGCTCTAGTGACTGAGAGCCGAAATTAGGTAAATTTAGATTAGAAGTAAATTGCTAACAATGACAGTAATTAACCAGTGAGAGCCCTCAGAGGGTTGTGATGTTTTCCTTCAGTGGAAATGTGAGTAGCTGAAGCACAGCTGTGTTGTTTAGATGTGTTTTGCTGAGAATTAATTCTGTGCTTTACAGGTCAGGGATAACGAGCACCAATTACAAGCAGCACCAAAGGCAAGTCCTGCCTGACCAACCTCGTGGCCTTCTGTGGTGGCTTAATGGCATCAGTGGACAAGGGAAGAACCACTGATGTCATCCATCTGGACTTCAGTAAGGCCTTTGACATGGTAGCCCACAGCATCCTTCTCTCCAAATTGGAAAGATACAGATTTGATGAGTTGTCTATTCGATGAATGAGGAACTGGTTTGCAAGATCATACCCAGTGACTGGTGATCAATGGTTAACGGTCTGGCTGGATAACTACTGATGAGTAGTTTCCCTCAGGTACTGATGCTTTTTAATATCTTCATGAATGACATTGAGATTGAGTGCACCCTCAGCAAGTTTGTGGATGACACCAAGCTGTGTGGTGCAGTCAACATGCCTGAAGGACAGGATGCCTGAGAGACCTAAACAGGCTTGAGCAGTGGGCCCAGGTGAACCTCATGAGGTTCAGTGAATTCAAGTGCAAGGTGTTGCACCTGGATTATGGTAACCCCCACTATCAATACAGGCTTGGGGATGGAAGGATAGAGAGCACAGCCCTGCTGAAAAGGACCTGGGGGTACTGGTGAATGGCAAGCTGGACATGAGCCAGCAATGTGTCCTCGTAGCCCAGAAAGCCAACCTGGGCTGCATCAAAAGAAGCGTGGCCAGTGGGGCAAGCGAGGTGATCCTGTGCTTGTGAGACCTCACCTGGAGTACTGTGTCCAGATGTGGAGTCCTCAGTGGAGGAAAGACATGGACCTGTTGGAGCACATTCAGAGAACAGCCACAAAAACAATTCAGGGGACATAACACCTCCCTTATGAAGACAGGCTGAGAGAGCTGGGGCTGTTCAGCCTGGAGAAGGCTCCAAGATGACCTAATAGTGTCCTTTCGGTATCTAAAGGGGGGCTGTAAGAAAGAAGGGGATGGACTCTTTAGCAGGGTCTGTTGTGATATGACAAGGGGAAATGATTTCAAACTCAAAGAGGGGAGATTTAGACTGGATACAAGGAAAAGGTTTTTTATGATAAGGGTGGTAAGGCACTGGAACAAGTTGCCCAGAGAAGCAGTGAAAGCCCCATACCTGGAAGCACTCAAGGCCACGCTGGACAGGGCTCTGAGCAACCAGATCTAGCTGTAGATGTCTCTATTCATTGAAGGGAGGTTGGACTAGGTGGCCTTTGAAGGTCCCTTCCAACTCAAGCAATTCTATGACCATTTATTGTGGACAATGTAGGGCACTTTCTGCAAATGTAGATGCAATATACAGAGAACATACAAAATCGTGCTTATAATAAAAGTGGTGTCAGGAGATTGAAAAAAAAAAAAAACAGTTAAACCCACTATAAAAAGTTCTGCAGTTAAAATTTGGGCCACGTAAACGATTCCTTTATTAAACACTTTTTATCAAAAAAGCCAAAATGAAATCCTGAATTTTATTTTTACATACTCTTTACATTTAGTTCTAAGTGATCGTACAGCTGTGAAAGACCCTAATAGAGACGTTTACCTCTCTTTCCCTGCTTCTGTTGGTGGACAGATGTATTTTTCCATCTGTGTTCAGATGATAAGCATTATTAGTACTAAGCCTTCCATGTTTTGGTCTCAGTAGGGTACTGCCTTTCCAATTACCCTCTCCTGCTGTTGTAAACCGATAAACTTAGCACATCGCATTCCTGCATTTCCACTAGGGAGTCTGCTACCTGTTCTAGGAAAAATAGGTTAATTACTGGCTTTTGAGGTCAAATAAATGGCCTTGATTTGGGAAATGGAGGAAAAAAACTGTCTTTCATACTACCGTTTTTCTTGACATTACAATGAGATAATGATTTATGAGTTTTGACAGTACTTCATTAAAAATAGCTGAGCTCCTGTTATCCATTACTGTCACCCCTGATTAGCTGCACGTGGCTATGACTGTATTCTTCCTACATAATTTATCTCCTAGAAAAAAAAAATCACATATGTGAGTGGAAAATAGAATATAATTTTGTTTGATATTTTAACTACCCAGTTAAGGAAGACTCAGAGAACAAATCTTGGAAGTGATAAAAAAAACTGTGTCTTTCTACATAACTAGATACGAGAGGCAGAGATTGTCTGCTATTTGCCTACCATGGAGTTTTACACATTCTTTTGAAACATTTGGTGCTGGCCACCCCCATAGCTGGGAAACCAGATTAAACAGACGATGGGACAAATCCCACGCTAAATTCATTTTCGTTTGATGCAGAGGGTTCTCGTGAAATTTGTTGCATCCTTGCCTTTCCAGCTGGAAAACAGTTGCAGACCAGGCGAGCAAGCTCAGCATGGGATTTCAGAGAAAATAAAGCACTGAACTGTTTTTCTGTTAAGTGGCAAGCAAGTAAATGAAAAAATAGATGTGCAAGGCATGGCTGAGTTATGATTTTCACTAGGTAGCCAGACAAATCATTTAAGGATTTATAACCTTTTCACCTATTTTAGTGTGAAATTCAGATGATTGCTGCACAACCATTACAGGCCTCACGCAGCTCCAAAGGGTGGCACTGTAATGACAGCCAGACACCAATTCAAAGGACTCTCAGTACATCCATGCAAGGTTAATATGCGTTGAAGAAAGCTGAATACAAATTGCTGCATTCTACTGAATGTAAATAGTAGATAGTTGGCAAACACTGACAGGAGTCATAGAATCATAGAATGGCTTGGGTTGGAAGGGACCCCAAGGATCATCATGTTTCAACCTCCATACCTCAGGAAGGGCTGCCAGCCTCTAGGTCACATACTAGATCAGGTCGCCCAGAGCCTACCCAACCTGGCCTTGAATACCTCCAGGAATGGGGCATCCACAGCCTCTCTGGCAGCCTGTTCCAGCACCTCACCACTCTGAGTAAAGAACTTCCCCAACATCAAATCTAAATCTCCCTTCCTTTAGTTTAAGACCATTCCCCCTGTCCTATTGCTATCTACCTGTGTAAAGCACAAACGAGGAGCAAGTTTTTTAGGTGGAATGATGATTTCTATTTCTCAAAGAAGACAAAAGTACTACAGCAAGTGTCTTTGAAAAATAAAAGTTCTTGGACTTGATTTTTTTCTATCTGTTTATTAAGAAAAAATCTTTTTACATAGAAAAGATACAGAGGAAGGTAAACAAATGCAGTAGAATTCATTATCATGTAATAGCTGTACAACTGGATCTTAATGACAAAAGTTGAAGAAAATCTAAGTAATATAAAAAGTCACCTCCAAAATGAGACTGACAGTGAGAACAAGACACAAAAAGGAACACTGAGTACACTTAGTACGTGAGAAAGACAGCCATGAAATCACAGGAGGCCTTACGCCAAAGGGTATTCCTGTCTTAGTATTATGTCTTCCATTGGGAAAGGAAACAATAAATTAAATTATTTAATACAACTCAGTATGCAGTCTGCCCTGCAATTTATTATGCACGTTTTAGTTTTCCAAGCTGGAAAGCCTTCCACATTTTGTTTGAAAAGAAAATCTGTCAAGATGGCTACTTTGTTTTTCACAAATCTGCAATCTATTCTTAAACCTTATTTTGTCTTGTCTTCCAATGGCAGTTTGTAGTCTATTTTCTCACAGAGCAATTGAAGGAAAATAAGATAATGAGGAATACTGAGTTCCAAGTGTCGAACTGGACTGAGTATTCTTGCACTTTGATCTGTGACAGCCTTGGCTGATGTTTGCAGAAAACCACAGAGATGCGCTGGGTGCCCTCAGGGCACCCTCCTGTAAACCGTGCAAGACCAGCAGCCCTCCGCCACAGGCGTGGATGGGAGCACCATCAGGAATTACAGTGTTTCACAAACTGGCACTGTGCGGATTAAAGATACGTATAGGGAAAATAATGAGGACAGACACTTCAATGGCAACAGAAGACAAAGATTTATTTTTTACTGACTTCCAACTGGTGCTAGATTGTTTGAGAGACATCTAGTAAATCTGTAAGACCACCACAGATAGGACTACGTGTGCATATTCTGTCTATCTTGCTACCACACCCTCTCTTCATAAAGGCACTAACTATAAATAAAATGAAAACAGACAGCTAAAATTAGGTTAATGCCAGGGAAAAAAAAAGGATTGCTTGTATGGAATGCTATGTTTATGTTTGTATACATTCATGCCTTAAATGCACAACTGTGAAATTAATTTAAAACACCACCTTCATTTTGGCAATACGACTGATAAAATGAAACATGCAGAAAACATCGTTAAACAGAACTCAGTGCATTATTTTGTCAGAACAGAGCAGTTCTTTATCACCCTTTATGAACTGGGAGTACATTCATACTACAAGGTAAGAAAACCTCGAAAACAGACAACATCTGGCTTCTGTATAACATATCTGCTATTCCACATCTTCTCCGATATCTTTGGATAGTGAAATCTACGTCTGAACACAGGTTAAATTGTATGGTTACATTTTAACAGTCCTCATAGAGCAGCAAGGCAAAGCACAGCTGCCGCTGTTCACTGTTCTATTTCCAGGCTATCCATTTTCAGGTCAGGTGGTTTAAAGCTCATCACTTCTTCGTAGGTAAGTTCTGCACAGAGGGGGTAAGAGAGAGAGAAAATTTTACTTAATTTCTCCTTAAAAGAAAAATATTCCAGACAGAACTGTTAAAGGCATGCGTGTGGCTTGTAGTCTGTATTTCCAGCCTCATTAGAGTCTATCTAGATCGAAACTCAGACTGCATTCGCTAGTTCTGCTAACTTGGATACATTACTCCATTATGGTAAAACATGTCTGTCCCCTTCACCTAATTACCGAAACGCAACCGGCCCTGAAATGCAACCATCAGTTACGCTGTCAGATGACCTTACAAAACGACGTAATAAAACACAAAATGCAATGCAAACTGGAATCTTTAAAAGCACCCAAACAGGTTTTAAGATGTGCAATTTCAACCACAAAGAATGTTCTTTATTATATTTCGTCAATTGCCTACAACATAAATCATGTGCAACAATGCACTAATGCCTTTGAATCCAGGTGGTTTAGGTTTTTTTTGTATTTTATTGTGATTAAGATCCTCTGACAAAACGTTCTGTCTTACAAGCATGCAGCAGCTCTACTTTCATCCAGAGAGGCCTAACTATAAACACAGATTCACTGCTATTTTATGCTGCTTTTGGAAGAGCCCTTCATCTTTTCATGTTGACATCATATTTTGTGCCTTGTGCAGCAATGATGCACAGCATCAGTGGCCACCTCCTATGGATTTTCTCAAGCTAGATAACGTATTTTAAGGATCAAATCCAGTCCATACATAAATGGCCAACTATGTGCTACTTCAGGATCTGACAGCTAATAAACATAAAAGTGGACTGAGCACTACTATAAGAAGGGTGTACAGATCCTACAGTTGGGTCTTGGCTATGCTTCAGTTGCGCAGCATGCTGTAGCACAGCACATCCAATGAGCAGTGTGCCGGCTTTGCTAACAGCTGAAGGATTCCCTTGGAAGAAATTCCACGGACAGAGCCCTGAGGCTGAAGGATCTGTTGGGTGACTCAGTGCTGGATCTGCAGCATTTAAAGAGCACCTGGTCACAGGCAGCCAGGTATGTCAGACAGCTCCTGGCTGAAGTCAGTAAGGCAGTGCCCTCACGGATCAGGTGCCTGAGACTGTATTATAAATTATGCTGCTGGCTGTGAACTGCATGCTTATGAAGCTCTTTCCTCTGTTCTCCTGTCACCTAGTTAGCTGAAAGTACAGATGTTATGCTGAGATATGTGAAACTGGAGCAGCAGCGAAGGAGCGATAGTGCGTAGCATTCAACTCTGAATGGCATTCTCTTGGCCTCTGCATTTTGAAATATCCTCCAACTGATTAAACATGTCAGAAGAAAATCTATGAGCTTGGGCTGCAAACCTCAGCTGTGCAACAGAGGTCAAGGAAACTCTTAAGTGCCCAACGTGTAACACAAAGTGTCTGAAATCTCATTTTGCTTTGGCTGCTCAGTGCCCCTTGGGATCAAGCACCACTTTTAATTCGAACAGAAAAAGAGAAATATGGCACTGATGTCTGGAGAAAAATGGGTCAATATTTCATTAACAATTCAAACATTTTATGCAAATTGTGACCTTTAATGTCACCTTATTAAATGTGGCCCACATGGTACTTGAAAATATTTACTTTCCCAAGCTAAAAACGTGGCCAGGAGGAAGAGCTGCATGTTCCATGCCAGTACAGTTTTGAAATTGTTTTTTCCTGTATAAAGAAGGAATTTCACCTGTAGTTCCCAAAGCACAGCGATGTAAAAAAAATACGGTACTGCTGTAGCATACACTGCCCTTCCCAAAGAATTCACCTCCAACTCATCAGCTCAGAGTCAAGCTAAAACTGTTCTTAAGGTATTTTAACAAAGTTTCATCACAAACAGAAATCAGCTTCATTGAATTAGAAACTGTTAAACTTTCCTGTTAAGGACTCCGTCAGCTGAACAAGCAGCAGAAAGCGAATCATCCATTGCTAAGTACGAAAGCAAACTGAACGCACCTCCTCACTGCCACATTTTGCATACAGAGCACGGGTAAGGAACAACTGATGCCACTCAATCCTCACTTTTTCTATACACCCTCTAGGATTCTAAAAAGGCTTTTCAGGACTCTAGGAGGCTGCTTTATTGTAGAGAGACCCACGACCCATTTCCTATCTTTCTCTGAGGTGTGTTCGCTGTAGTCACCCTCCTCAATGTCCAGGACAAAATGTGGCACAAAATGCAGAAAGTCAGTGCAAGGACATGAGGAAGGTATGGGAGGTCAGTAATATTCACCATAAAACCAGCTACTATGCTCATATATTTTATCAAAATTCTCTGGTGAAGAAGTTATAGAGTACATAAATAGAAACAGAAAAGTATTTATTTTATAGATGACATACTGATGAGCTTAAGCCAAGGAGAGGGCTTTATTAATAAACAAGAAGAATTAGTTTTCTAGAACATTTCCCAATTTAAAATGTTAAGTAAGGATGCCTTAGCATAATATATCCTCATCAGACAATGATGAAATTGGACTGTGCATTTTAGTACATTTGCAAGCTTACTGTTTAGCCACATTATTTCTGTGATACTGTACTGTAATATGATCATGATGCAAGCATGAAATTAACTACTGAAAAAACACTGTTGCAGTATTTCTCAAGGATGGGTTTGGGGTTTTGTCACTCCAAAGTAAAATCATCAGCTCACACCTCAAACAGGATCAACAGCATACTTTATCTATTCCCAGTTAGCTGGCTAATCAAGAAGGATTAGTAAAATACACATGTACATAGCAATTTTTCATTTCTGGTTCTGAAGAAAGAGAGGCCAGAATGTCAGTTGCCCTAAGACTGTTACTTCAGCTGAGCACCTGGCCTAGCAGATTAAAAGGAAGATGAAAAGAGTGGTTACATGGTAACTAGTGTCAGCTTTTAGTTAAGATTAAAATTTCTATAGGAAGCCTAGTCAGGAGTTGTTAGAGGAGTAATGGGGGAAGGGAGCAAAATCCAGAGAGAGACTACCAGCCCTTCCACCCCTCTACTCACACGAACACACATGGACTGTCCTTGTATCCCTGAATTTTAAGAGTTAAAACTGCTCTGGTCAGAAACAGAGCAAAACTGTTTCTGAAGTCAGGTTTTGTTCTGCTGACCATATTAACTCCTGTGTGCAGTTATCTGTTACCTTTCCATTCTTCTATGGTTCGCTCTTTATTCTCTATTGACTCATCATAGAGCTCGGCCTCAGGCTCGTCATCCGGATCGTGGTACTGTACAAAGTATGGATGTGCAAGGGCTGCTGAGGCAGTAATTCTTTTATCACTGTCCAATATCAGCATCTTCTCAAGAAGGTCTACCGCTATGGGAAAAAGAGAAACTGGGATCAAAACCAGAAGGGACCATCTAGAAGTAAAAGAGAAGGCAACTGTTTACACGCAATCTGTTCTCACCTTATGCTCATTTAACATTATTGTAAAAAAACCCCACAAAATTTAACCAATATAACAAACAATTTTTGAAGATTTTATACTGTGAGTAGAACTTTCATAGTTGGAAGAAGCTTCTGGTTTGCTTGTGATGTGCGCATCAGTTCATGATAATCTACCTGAAATCTGGTTCACCTCTTCAGACATTCACAGCCTCGACTCTGAAATTGCCTGTGTGCTTCAAGTTAAATACCCCATGTTGTGTGGCTGGTGCTTAACATGGTCCCATCAGACAAAAACTCCAAAAGGACTTTACAAGACCTACCACCAAGTAAATGGGTTTAAAGGCAACAGCTGCAGATTATTAGAAATAATTATTAGAAATAATTAGAAATGAGAGAGATCTTTAAGTCTGAAATTGGCTTTATATGGATAATTTACCACAAATTACTATATAAAATGATCGTTACTGCCTTCATATAAGTACTGTCATCGAGTTCCCTTTATAATATCAGTACATAGCATGTACTCATGGGACACATACAAACATTTTCAGTAAGCATTCACAACTACTTATATTTGTAAAAATAAAATTGTATTTATTTCAACAAATATAAATAATCCACATCTTAACTCAAAATATTTCCCTCTATACAACTCTTGAATGTGCACTAGATGAAACAAACTAGGAAGTGCAGCAAGACGTTTCAGGTGACTTGAGCATCTTCTTTGCCACGTCACAATAAACGATTCATAGAAAAACCACTTTTGCACAGGCAGATCCAACTGGTTAAACACAATAACAGCTATGCCAGACCAGACCAACAGCCAGTCTAGCCCAGTATCCTGTGTCCAACAATGGCTCATAAATTCTTAGGAAATAATACTCAAAACGAGCATTCAAACAGCTCTATTTCCTGGCATATTCTCCTCCTTGCCAGCAATTCACAGCTCCTGGCCTTCCTGAGCCAGAAGTGATGCCTCTAGGCCAGATCCTGTGACATTTTTTATGTACCCCTACTATATATAGCTTGCTTTCGCTTTTCCCCCCCCCCAGACTGTTTTCACCCACCGACTTTTCCATTAGGAGGTTCCAGTAACCTCCACCAAAAACAAAAGATCTGGGCTTCACAAAGGAAGAACAGTCTCAGGATGAAAGGTTAAACAATGCTTTCTTCACAGCGCCAATTATCACATGGGAACACATAGCAAAGGAAATCTTTGGTTCATATGTTAGCGAGAGAATTAAGCTGTATCACTCTGACTTTCTTACCTAATGGATTGGCACCACGAAATACTGCTTTCAAATCCTGCTGAGGCATGTGTGGAAGAGATTCAATGTACTTTCTTGCCTAGGAACAGATCAATATACATACCACAGGCACAGAGGTTACATTTTGCCCAATAGTAACAGTATCAGCACTAAAAAAATCAAATACTGGTTGCGTTTCTTACACATGGGAAACCTTCTGAACAGTAACTCCTATGTATGATTATTAGGGAAGAGAGTTTGAAACAGGTGTACAATTCTAGGAGTTATATGTTAGCACTCATGTTCTCACCTGTGCAAAATGGTTCACTGATGTGTATCCCCAGGAAACATACGCATGGAGCTTTCAATCAGAAATCACCACCTAAATAATCTTTCAGTTACTCTTGGCAAAGCGGCATCACCCAATGTGCTTCCTTCCCTTCTCCCTCTCCTCAAGTGAGCAGTAGTTTTACCAACCAAAGAACAAAGCCTGATTCTCCTAGGGCACAGATCTTCAGATGTTTAACAGAACTTACAGCTTGCCTTGTCTCCACAGCTGTGGAAGGCTCATCCAAACTCCACTAGGAAGGCCTATACTCACATCTGACCCACAGATGTTGGCGTGATGCCTGACACCGCATGATCCAAGGAAAGGGCTGAGCAGATAAATCAATGTTATTCAGTGAGGAGGCTGAATGCTGATCATAAAGGCTACAGACATAACCAGGAGTTCTGAAAACACAACAGCTAAAGAAGCAAGTTTGTTTCCTAGTGTATGGGAACTGTTGAATCACGGCCTGAACCTCTGATTAACTACCTGAGGAAAGCGCTGAGTCAGCCATGGGAGCACAGGTGAAGGCAATTCACCTGTGTGCCTGGAAGGGGTGGAGCCAGGCTCTACCTCTCCTAGACCCCATTTAAGGGCTGACTTCCACTGAGGAAGGATCTCTTCCTGGAGATTGATCCTTGTGGAGTTTCTTCATGAACCTACAACACCAGTGAGCACCTCTTCTGTATATTTAGCTATTCTTACCAGCCTAACATCTCTGTATACCTGTTAACCTTACACTTACCCAAACTGGTAGAAGCCAGTGCTGGTGCTTGGGGTCCCCACGTGCAGGATGCTGCACTTTCCCTTGTTGAACTTCTTGAGGTTACTCTGACACATAACCTGCTCAGTCCTATAGCTACATTTAGGAAACAGATCCCATTCCCTACCTTTCTCTGCCATCTTAGTTTCTGCAGCTACTATGAATTGATATAAAGGTATTTTAAATCATTACATTACATAGCACGGTCTTTTTAAATAGTGTCCTAATTTAACAGGGCATATCTTTATTTTTTTCCCCGCTGTTTCAAAGCTATAAGCACATTCTATTATAATTCGAGACTACCATTAGTGACGTTTCAGAATCTTAATAAGGTTCCCATCCTAATGGAAGTAAAACTTCATGACTTATGTCTCCAACATGTTAAAATGATATTAGCATTTTCTCTTTTGCTGTAGGAGCTGACAGTGAGGCTTTCTTTTTCAGCAGCTGTAGCCAGTCGTGCAGAGAATGATGCTTGAAGTCTTTACAAACACAGGATTCACACCACCTCTTTTATGCCCCTAAATTTCACAGAGGTAGAAAACACGTACTAGAATGTCAGAAATAAGTTTCTGGGGCATTAGTTTATATGTGTGTATGAACAGTGCAGCAGAAGAGAGCTTTTGCACATTCTTGCATGGAAGCCATGGACTAGGCAGAGCAAGACGTACATTTATCTCATGACAAACATCTGTGGATTTGTGGATTAGCTTTTTCTATGCTAACATCAATTAAGATCACTAATCCAACCATGACTAAATAAGGTATGGTCAAAATTACCTCCAACCAATGCAGACCTGTCAAAGTATACCTAGCAACCATTTAGCTGTGTCTATATATTTGCCACTTAAACTCAACTAATAGAATCTAGATGTTTAAATTAATCTGAAAATAATGAAGTGCCATCAGTTTAAACCCGTATTAACAATGCAAGACTGGCAAAACAGCTCAGTAATTTGTGCTGAAAAATCCTGTTGATTTTTAGTTCTCATTTATTTAACACTCTACTGACAACTGAAAATAGGCTTGAGATTTCAGATAACCTCTAGCTCTGCTGTTAGAGGAACAGAAAAAAACTGCTCACAAAAACTAGCTGCATTAAGTAATAACTAAACTGTAAGGACAAAAAACAAAACATGGTAAAGAACGAGAAGGAAGGAACGGAACAGACACTCCCACACACGAGACAAGTACTTCCAAGCAAGGTATGCATCTTCTTGGCACTGCTCCTCTACCTGGGTAGCAGCAGCCTGGAGGTGACCTGGCCGCACTCCCACTCATTAACTTGTTTTTTGTGATCTCCCTATGCTCTATAATTAGCCCCCGCGTCACAGTTTCAGAATCCTTATGGATCACCATGTCTGCTTAAACAAGAGATCTGAGACAGAACCAGATACCACCTCCAATAAGTGTTTATGGTATTTAATATTGCAAAAGTCATAGAATCTTAGTAACATATAAAGGCTACTCAAGTTCCTACGCTTAACACAGCACAGTACAAGACTTAATCCAATCCCCTGGCATAAAGGCTGATCCTCTTCCTGCCCTGTGGCTCACAGGCGCTCAGTAGCCACAGACGCCAGGGCTGCACACTGGTGTGTGCTGATGAGGTTTCATCATGCTTGGATCTTCAAGACAGGTAGAGTTGGTTTTAGGCTCCCCTACTCTTTCTGCTTACTTAAACAACTAGCATTTTCTTTATTGAGTTCAAAGCAAACCATCAGTATACACATGATCTGAAAAACAGCTATCAGTATTAGAGTGATGTCTATATGGAAAATGTTTAAGAAAAAAGCTGCAGCTCAGCAGGTATCTGTGCTGTTGTTTATCTGAATTTTTACATCCTGCCCATCACACGCCTTTATCAGTCAATGCCACCTCTCATTCCTTACAGCTCAGCTGGACACGCATGGTTATTGCCTTAAGGGAGTCTTGTAAGTGCAGCTTTAACAGAGAAACAAAGTGGAAACAGTTTGTCTACTGAATAAGGGAAAAAAATTACATGGAGAGTTAAAAATCACATTATTAACAATACAGATACCACCATACCACCATTAAGGGTGGACCTCACACAAGCATTCAGAGAGATGAATAAATATGAATTTCAAATTAGTGTCTTATTCCAAATAAGATCACTCACGCAGAACGCATTGTTTGATTCCGATATCTCTGTTCCCTCACAACAGTGGAAATGTAGAAGTGAAAACGACATCAGATTTATTAACAACAATGTAATGCTCTGAGCTGAACGTCAGTTTGAATTCTTTTGTTATAAGTATAGCAGAAAAAAAATCATCAGGATCAATTGCAAACTCCTTTGAAACAGGAACAGGTATCAAAATGGATCCAGCTGACAGCCAAGGTATTTGGATACCTCTGAAAATGATGTTTTCTTAATGGTGCTATTGTAGCATTAAAAAAGAAAGATGATCTTAAGGTGTCTGCTCTTTTCCAAATCAGATATGCCTGTCACACAGTTAAAGAAGAATGATAAAACACTGGCTAACTCAACGAAGCTGTGAACTCACGTGTTCTGATGATATCTTCTTCAGAAGTTCAGAACTGGGTGTACCCACAACTTCCATTATTCTCTTTAGTTGATCAATATCTACATTATTTCAGGAAAATTAAAGGCAACGTAATAAAAGTAAACGTCAGAACTGCTGGGTTAAACAATTCATGAGCTTTCATGCAGGTGGTTTTTTAAAACTATTAAGCAAGACAATTCCATTTTAGTCTATCGGATGATATAAATTCATATCTGCTTAAACCTAATTTGGAGTACCTAATTCTTCATTGTTTCTATAGTACTATGTGAATCTGTGTCAGGTGAGCCCGTATGTGAGAAAATTGCCTGCAAAAATATTGCTTCCCTGTCCCAGCTTTCAATTTAACAGACTCTTAAGCTTAATTTTAATAGCACATTTATGTTTCTGAAGGACTGAAAAACAGTACACCATACCAAATTGGAGTAGATGACTAATCCGAGAGCTGATAAAAGGAAAAATCTCATTTGGTAGCTTTAAACTTTTATATCAGTGTCAAGATTAAAAACCTTAAAATCTGCATTTTTCATTGTCACACACGACCTGTAAAACACATTACATTTTTCCCTAGAGAATGCTATTTTACAACTTTATTTACATTGTAATCATATAATTAATTACATAATTGTAATCATCTAGTTGTAGACAATATTTTATAACAGCAAAGTATCTTATTTCTTGAAAGCTGGATGTACTGATTTTTCCATGTAGTACATAGCCAAACAGTCTGAAGCACAGTGATCATCCAGATGATGGACATCTGAACGACGCCTGTGCTTACAGTAGAGCCTAATGAGGCTGAGCATGGCAGAAGAGTCAGTGGGAAGACTTGGCCTCTCACTTCTCTTAACAGCTTTGCCAGGAAATTCTAACATGATGCTGTTCCACACCTGGCAATGGTTTGATTTCAGCATAAGCATTGGCTTTTGGGGAGGTTTAGAGTAGTAAGATATGTCAACATCCAGTACAGAAGCATGTGCCTTTGTTGCTCACATTAAAAGCTTTCTTTTTCTGATGCAGTTATTTTCTCCTTCCTCATTAACATTACTGTTTTATTTTACTGCTCTCCTCAGCACCTGTTCTCTTATTTCTCCTGTCAGCACAGGCAGCGCCAATGGAATCCACAACACAGTGCTGGAGGAAAGAAAGCGTTCTGTCGCCTCTGTGGCACTTCTGGAAAGTCTGGCTTTTTTGTAACAGGAAAAAATATCCCTATTTATTTCACCTACCATTGAATTTTAGGAACTTCCAGCCTTAGAGCAGTTCAATGTCTTAACACAGTATTAGCAGATCAAAAAATACTGTCATTACTCAGCTTCATTTTTAATGTACGTCATTTATGTAAGACACACACGTGGAAGAAAACTGTTCTGTTGTAACCAGGCTATTATTTAAACACAGATACAACATAAGGAAGAAATGTAACTATTGTTTAGGAACATCTGCTCCTGTTTCTTTTTCTACTGGCGGGTCTCATATGTAGCTGCCATATACACCAAACTGAAAGAATAACAAAAATTGTTTATGGTTTTAGAAATTTGTTACCTGAAAAGCATTTTTGTACACTTGAGCTATTAGAAAAATGGAAGAACTGGACAGTATTTCTATAGCTGCATTTTTCTGCTTAAGGATACAATCATCTCCTGGAAACAGGGCCTTCCCTTTCAATAACTCTGCCATGATGCATCCAACAGACCAGATGTCAACTGTCAAAAATCGAAGAGAGAAATGTGTAAGATGAATCAAAGACATCATTAAGTGGAGTTGTTTCCATATAGATATACTGTAACTATATGCAGCTGTAGCAAAACGAAGCCTCGTAGTCTACCTGTTTGATTGTAGTGCATCCAGTTCAACATGATTTCTGGAGCTCTGTACCATCTTGTAGCAACGTAGCCAGTCATTTCATCATCGGTTTGTCGAGCTAAACCAAAGTCTAAAATCTACAGAATGATAAAAATAAATAGAAATAGCTCTTGTTACTTTTGTTACGGGTACTGATTTTCCCCATTACCACGCCAGTGAGGGCTGGAACAAGAGGGTCTTTAAGGTCCCTACCAACCCAAGCCATTCTATGATTCTGTGATGGTTTATATCTGAGTGTATCCAGCAGCCCAAGCATCTCTCCACCTGTGAAGTAAAACTGCAGTGCTGTGCATGAGCTCCTGTGCTCTCCCTGCAGTGTGCTGTCTATGGGGATTATAGAGATACTTCCACGGTGATGAGTCTGGCCCTTTGTCCTGTGAGAAAAACTTTACACCTTGCCTAAAGTTCAGTTTTCCTCTGACACTTGTTTTTTGAAAAATAAGCACTGTTGCTATAGAAATGAAACACTGCCAACTGGGAACACTGTATGAAGTGCCAACAGCAAATGCCACTGGCCATAGCATTTAAAGACCACGCAAGCAGATCACAAACCCCCAGAACTTCTGTTGTTTCCCTCTCATGTTGCTTTCAGCACTGTTGCATGCAGGCAGCATTTACCCAAACCAAGCAGTGTTCTGATGTCACTAGGAGGGGAACATATATCCTGCATAACAAGGTACATTTACATCATGTGCCATCTGTTTTTGATAGAGCTCCCCCAGTGAAACAACAACAGGACTCGGCTTAGGTATTACTCATAGGCATGATGGCAGAATGCTCCCTTCCATATGTTCACTCATGGTGAGTTTACATCGACAGGAAGTTAATTCAAATAATTTTTTCTGCTCATTTCTTTCTTTCCATTTTTTAATTAGTCTGTGTCCTGCTAACTGTGGAGCTAAAAGGTGTCCCACACTTTCAGAGATGCTGTTGTGAAAGTGTAACGTTCAGCTTCAGTGCTGTTTACTACCTGACTATTCAGCATCTCTTCAAACAGAAACATGAATAAAACCAGTCACAACCTCCCATGCTGAGATCCAGTGTTATCTGTTAACCTGATGGCAAATCCTTTTCACTGGGAACACAAACATTTTAAGAGTGTAATTCAAAATTCTGCATTTATAATCCAATATAATGATATAAAAAGTCTAAAGAAAAATGCTTAAGTATAAACAACACAGAAACATATTTACTTCTAATAAACATTAAGAGCATTATATATTTCTATAAAAAATACATGAGGCAAATAAGGCATGAATAAGGGCTTGAAACTTGAATACTAACGTCTCCATTAGTATAAGTAAGTGTCAGCAGTCAGTTTTAATAGCTGATGCCTGCTATCAAATGTGTACGCACAAACATGTTCTGCATCTTTTTGCTTCTATTTCCTTCTTGCTTGTACTTGGAAATGTCCACTAGTTTGTTCCATTACAAAATAATTTGGTATCAGAGGAAGGAAAGCTATAAAGAAAGCAAAGAACAATGTAGCAAATGGTAGGAAGAAACGTGCACAGATAAAATAATAGAAAACAAGATTAAAAGGCTCTTACTGTACAAAAAGCACACGTTTTAAAGTGAACGATCAGAACCAGATGAACTATAACATTTCACAGATGCTGAACATATATGCGTGAAAACATTAAAGGGATAATCAGGAAAATTGCTGAGTGTCTGCAGCTCTCACTAACCCAAACAGGAACTACAGTTTCTTACAACAGATCAGGATTAGCGTGAGAACCTAAAAGCATTGCTCTTATTCAGTATTGCTTTTTTTTTTTTTTGCTGTTCTCACAATATTTGGAAATTTAAATCCCTCGCAGCTGGCATAAAGTGATTATAGCAGAATCCCAGTCAGAGAAAGAAACGTGTCATAGAGAAATGCTAAGCTACTCATTTTAAAGCTTTAAGACTTAGAAAGCAAGTAGACTTTCCCTTTTCCCTCCAGAGCCTCGTGCCTATTAGTTAATATTGCATCACATGGACACAGAAAGATATATATTTATATATAGAGAGGTATGAATTAACATAGTCCCTGAGTAGTGTGAATTACGGGTTTGTTTTGTTTGGTGTTAATACTGACTGTACCTGAGGATACTGGCATCTTTCATAACATTTTTATTAAATTTAACTCATATATTCTGTAGATATAAAAATGAAAGTTGCTACATGGCCTCATCTAAACTTGGCAGGTGTAGACATCATAGGTTAAAAGTGCAAGAGATACCCAATTAAGTACTCTATCATGAGATGTGCTATTGGCCTATGTTCTGTGTGTGAGGAACTAGGGAGGAACGCTTTGTAAAGAGACTTGTGGTGATAATAAATTCACATTTGGGAGAAAACACATGTTCATGGAAATGCTTCTATGGCCAGGGAACAACAGTAGTAAACATACAAAATTAATGGAATCAGAAACAAAACTGGCAAATAAATTTTTTCCTTAGAGAACTGTAACACCAAAAGCTATTCATAGAATCATATCATAGAATCATAGAATGGCCTGGGTTGAAAATGACCACAGTGATCATCTAGTTTCAACCCCCCTGCTATGTGCAGGGTCGCCAACCACTAGACCAGGATGCCCAGAGCCACATCCAGCCTGGCCTTGAATGCCTACAGGGATGGGGCATCCACAACCTCCTTGGGCAACCTGTCCCACTGCGTCACCACCCTCTGAGTGAAAAACTTCCTCCTAATATCTAACCTAAACCTCCCCTGTCTCAGTTTAAAACCATGTCCTATCTCTATCCACCCTCGTAAACAGCCATTCCCCCTCCTGTTTATACGGTCCCTCCAAGTACTGGAAGGCTGCAATGAGGTCTCCCTGGAGCCTTCTCTTCTCCAAGCTGAACAAGCCCAGTTCCTTCAACTTTTCCTCATAGGAGAGGTGCTCCAGCCCGCTTATTCCTCATGCACTCTTCATTACAACAGAATGATTCTTACCCTCAATTCACAGTCTTCATTTACAGCTAAGTTACTGGGCTTCAGGTCCTGTACCAGAACACAGAGAGTCAGTCAGGTACCATTTTAACCTTTTAAGTTTTAATATTATAAGTATGTCTTAATAACACATTTGACACATGCAGAGACACACTCCAGTCATTTTTATTATAGCAATGAATGAACTCACCCTGTGGATGATTCCAGCTGAGTGAATATACTGTGAAACAACATGGGGAAAAAAAAAAGGTAAAATTGGAAGTCAGAGGAAGGGAAGTCAGATTGGCTTATCTTTTTGCTACTGGACCTGATGGTTTCATATACAGCAAAGATTTATGTCACGCTACGTATTCAGGGCAGATGGGGAAATGACTAATTTCAAAACCTATCTGCTTTATCTTACCCAGAGATAGACATTTCAGAAAAAGTAACTGTAAACACTGTCATAAGTGATACTTGCAGTAATTCTCCATCAAAAATTTCTCATTTTGAAAGTTTGAAAATATTGAAACATATTCCAATCTCGTCTAGATGGCCATTTTGTGCAGCTGGTTTCTTAGTGCAGCCAGTGGCAGTATGGCTGACACTTAAGTAATACAAGTCATTTTTCCATGCTGTGAACACTGAATGTGGGTGGCAGCTATTTGCTCCCCTGGACAAGACAGTGGCCAGAACAGACATCTAGGCATTGCTTCAGATCCACTTTCAGGAGGGACACAAAGTGGTGTTTCAATGGTTATTTAGTGTCTCTGCTATTTTACGTGCAATACAAGATCTCAAAGACTGAGAAAAGCTTAACAAGTAACTGCCTATAGTTCTACTATTAGGACTGACAGCCGCTTTATTTATATAATCTTACTGATAAGGACCAGTAGTAGCTCTGAAACATACTCTTCCATTCTCTAAAGAAGCAACTACCATCTTTTAGGAGCAAAGATTACATGAAAAATGCTTATATCAACTGGGGAAAAACCCAAAGAAAACTAAAGTGCATTCTTTTCGTTCCAGGCCTACACACTGTTTATCAATGGGGCAGGGACACACTTAAATGCTCTTCACAATAACTGTAAACAGCTGAATGCAGAGGAAACCAGAACACTGCTTGCAACAGAATTAACTGCGAACAGTGCTGCTGAGAAGGGCCGCTGTAGTACCACCAAGCAGCTCTACCTGCCTGCCACACCAACCCTTCATGTGTTCCAATGGGATCTGCAGGGCTTGAAGCCTGTACTGAGTACTCCCAGACAGATGTACCAGTGAGTCCAGGTACAAGGACTAAAGCTGTAATGACGGTGGCTTAGATGTAAAGAGGGAGTTATCTCTGATCAAACGTTCAGCTAATGAGATGTGAGAATTTCAATTCCAAGCAACAAACAACCCCTCCCCTTGGAAACAGAGACAGTGCATTTCTGAAATGAATATTCACTTTTGAGCACAACTGTTACTTAGCTCTGACACAACACACTCATATTCAGAACTGTGAGTTGGATAATTAACTCTGGATTCATCTTCCTACTTAAGCTATTAACTTAAGAAAATGAGACAAAGCAATTAAGGGCTCAGTTCTGTGATTCTTCTTCACTAAAATCTGCACTTAAATTGACAGAACCCACAAGAACGAATAAGAATTATCCTTTCAGGCACCAGATGACTTCCTCAAAACCATACAGCAAACATCTCAGAGCTTTTTACCACTGCTTGCTTCCAAACATACAGTTGTTTTCCATGTCAAAAATTTCAAATATTATGAAGTTTACTAAAGCAGCTGAGCTCTCTCTTTTCTTTTTGCATATGCCTGGAAAAGAACCCTCAACACTGGCTGAGGAAAATATTTATCATCTAGTACTGGGAAGAATTTCCTAAACCTTCTGCTGTTTATAGACACTTTCATGTTTAATGTCAGCAAAATGAAACGTATTTCAGTTCTTCAGGAAGAAAATTTTGCTACAATTTCATTGCCAATTGCCTACATGAGTGAGTTGTATAAAATTTAACAATATGACTAAAGGAAACAATGAGTTTACAGGAAGATTCAATCCTAAGTGATCCTGTGTAACACTGTACATTGCTAGGATGAACTACTACTTCCAAAGGTTTCCCAATAAATCCAACCCACTTGCTTATTTCTTCACCCATGAGATGCTCTCTACAAATATCAGGGCTGTAGTTTTTTTTCAAACTGGCTTATGATTTTCAAAGCAAAAATGTGAATTAATTGCAATGTTAGGCTTTAACAATTTCACATTCTTCACAAGTTTTTCATTATTTCCCCTTGACAGAGAAAATGTCTGAAGCACACAATGTGTGCTACTGAACACCTTCACTTGAGAGACCATGTAACAAGTGAATCTCCTTCAATAATAGCTTAAATAGACCAACTGAAAGTCAGTGTTTGATGGAAATATTCCACACATGTCACCATTTGCAGGCTTGGGGGTTTATTTTTGGTTAGTAAAACAATCAAAATTTCTGAAATGTTTGCTGCTATCTGAGCACTCCCAACACAAACCGAAGTGTTCTAAGTACTGAACCAGTCATTACCACAGTCATTACCACAACACTTTGGTTGCTCTCTCGTATATATTCTTATATTGAGCCAATACCTTAAGTCCTCGAAGTAACTGATATATAAGAAACTGTATATGGTCGTCTGTTAACTTCTGGCACTTCACAATGTTATTTAGGTCAGCACCCATTAAATTTGTCACAAGATACCTGTGAAAATAAAACAGACCTCACAGAAGAAAACAAATAAACATTCCCCATTCAAGACTGGCAGAATGTAAATCCTTGTAACAGAAGTACAGCTAACGAGTAACTACACACTCCTGTTTAGATTCCTTTTCCAACTTCTACTCATGTATGGTTTATGTCCCTCCAGTCAGCTATAAGATCTAATAAAGGAATCACAGCTATGAGATTTAATATGGGGAAAAAGAAAAATCCTTATGGCACATTAAAAGCTTTTATCTGTTTTTCTCTCCATGAAATACTAGAGCAGTTCAAGCAGGGGAGAAGGCATCATGCCTCAAGATGAACAGGGATTCTGACCAACATAGAAGTGAGAGCTTGGGGCCTCTAAACTATAGCTCCTGTGAGGAATATCTGAGCATGGAGATTAACACCAAATTGGTTGAAATAAGAGTGCTTGGAGTGTTTTGTGTAATTTCTTTCCCTACCTCCATTGGATTTTATTTTTTTCATAATTCTTGTAGAAATATAGATTCACCTCCAAAATAAAGAAAGAAAGAAAGAAAGAAAGAAAGAAAAATAAAAGAAGTGTTGGGACAAAAGTGTGCATCTATCATTCCTATTCTTGCTTGCATAATTTTGCCCTGGAGGAGTCTGGCCAATAATTTTCATGGAGAAAAAAATATGTTTGTTAGTATTTCCTTTTCTAAACTGTTTATGTGGTTGCTTAGCAGATGTAAGCCAAGAGCATCTCAGTATATATGGTGTGTTTGAGTAACACCAAATTACAACTAGCTCTTGGTTATCCAGGTATCTAATTTACCTTGTCTAACGTAGCCAACAGAATACTTTCCTGAATTCCTGTATGATCCCATCTGCCTTTGAAAAAAACAATCTACAGATAACAAATAATTGAACTGCATGTGCTTTAAGTTGCATTTATGCAACACCAAAACATTTATGAGATACCCGCAGTCTTATAAACCATCATTCAAAAAGTACTGCAATGAGGCCTGTCACTTTGCTTTGCTTTTTATGGAATTTTTTTTTTAATTGTTGTGTTTCTTCATATAGAACCAAATTTGGCTTCAAATCTACTACAAAAGTATGTGCTTCCTTTCTACGAACAGTGCTACTTGGTTACTTACTAACTAGTCGGAATTATTTTAAAATGTTACTTACACTTCATTAAAATTTTCTATTGATGTTGCAGGTGTAAAAACATCCAGCAATCCTATAACCTGAAAGACAAGGGAATTTACATTTTATTTTTAGAAAAATGGAAAGTAACATGCAATTAATACTGACAGTGCTTAGAATTTTTGACAGGAAGCTTACAAACACATGGCATGTGTTCATCTTGAAGACGCAGTGTAACCTGCAAAATAGGCTGTTTGTGCAGGTAGAGACTCAACTATCCCCATGATCAATTAAAAAATCTATTAATTGCAAAAAGTAGAATGGGACTGTAGATAATCAGAGAAAGTCAGGAAATGTAAGGTCACATTACAGAAAAGCTTCCATCAGATTCCGTTAGCTGAATCTCCAAGACCAAAGTAGATCATTGTGCAGTAAAAAGGCAGTGTTTCACTGGAAGTCTTTACAGTCCAGTGACTTCATTATAGGTGAGGTATCCATGTTCAGGTATCTTGTGTAGCCAGAAAGAGTTGTATGCACTTTTCTAACAAGATTGTACCTAACTGAAATAATGCCTATGTGACAAACTTGTGTCATAAAAAACCAGAAAGGAAGGCACTCACTCTTCACTTACATTCTCATGCTTCATGTGCTTCAGCAACCTGAGCTCTCGGTAGGTCCTCCTCGCGTGAATAAGTGATTGGAAAGGTCTTGAAAGCTTTTTTACTGCCACCTTCTGTCTTGTTTTGGTATCATAAGCTGAACTACAAGAAAAAGAAAGTCCACGTTGAAAGCACACTTCCTTTCAAAGCTCTCCCCTCATCCACTGGGTTTTACTGGAGAAACTTCTGCTCTACAGGGGATTCTCACTCCTTTGTCCTCTTTTACCTTCCACTCATGGGCTGCAAGCAGGAGAAGCTAGGCAGCAGTAACCATGATTCAAAGACAATTCCCATAAGGTTTCCTCAGGCAATACCAGTAATAAATGAACACCAGGTACGTCCTGAACTTCACAGCTCTTGCTGACATATAGCGTGTGCTATTAACTTCAGACGTGGAGATATCCCACTGAGGAGGACATGAAACACACAGGCATTTGCACAAAAGGGAGACCCACTGTTTGTTGTGCATTAAATGATACAAGTGCAATACAGCACAGTTAAATACTGTCTGTTATGGAGCACAGGAATTGAAATGATCCCTTTATATTTTACTTTGTGACATCAAACAGCAACAAAAAGATTCAGTTTGCTACTTTCTGTTGTTAAGAAAAGTATTGCTTTAATTCGCTTTTTATTAATTTAATTAAGAAGTTGTTCAAATAAAATACTTTGAAATTCTCAGTTTAAAATGTGGACAACACTATCTGCAATTGCTAGCAGCACATTAGCAAGCACAGACCTTAATACATTCACCTTACTGAACTTATTTTTGAATTACAAAACACTAAAAATTAAATGACATGAAAAATGCACAGTGCAGGATGACAAGAGGCAATAGCCGCACTAGATGCTATTAGGTCCTTGCCATCAGCCTTTAAAACACTCCTGACAGTTTTGAAGCGTTGAAGGCCAGGCTGGATGAGGCCCTGGGCAGCCTGGTCTGGTGAGTGGCATTCCTCAGAATCAGAGGAAACAGATTTAATCATCTAGTTTCTTGCAAGCACCATGGAAGGAGTGAGTCACTCACAAGATCAATGAAAGAGATAAGCAGATTACTTAGCTACTTTCTCGCAAGCATCACAGCATCGGATCTTCAGGGAAGTTTTAAAGGTTGTGCCCTTGCAAAGCACCTCGGGAAGGGCATTCCCTGAGCAGAAGAAAGCACAGGAAGTAGGAGAAAACCTGTTTCACTTGGAGGAGTGGGTGGAAAGGATAGCATAAAGATGCTTGTTCTGACACAGTTATTCAGGATACGAGGACACCACGCTGCTCAAATATGAGAAGCTCAGAGAGCGAATGGTGCAAGAGTTGACAGTAGAGACACCCTAAATTCCACAGGATTGGCCACAGACACAACATGAAGGCTGCAAAAGTAAATCTGAAGAAATGAAAAGGAAGCCAGTACTTTGCTGTTAATATAACAAAAATGCAGCATAATTGCAATGACTGTAATCCTGGTCAGCAAAGACAACAGAAAGCAGCTCAAACAAGCAAGCTCAGAAATAAGTACTTGCTATATCCACTCTAAAATTTTACAGTGGAAAAAAGAAGAAATGTTTATACAAATAAATAAATAACATTGCCCAAAGCAGCAATCTGTGTTTAACATCTCAGCTCTTCTGGCAATTCACAAGCCTCCCCGCTCAGGCTTGTACTAGTTTTTGAAATATCATATACATTATACATGGCTAGGAGGAGTTAAGTTCTAAATCCCATTATCATGACCAACATCCCTCTCCTCCCAGTTTTAAAGTCAAATGTGGGTTTTAGTAGTTTAAAAACTGCAGATCTTTAAGATGGATTGCTTTTTACCCTCCATATAACTCAGATGGTATAAAGAACCACTTTTCTGTTTTAGTAATTCTTATGACAGCAGCTTTTTAGACCCGGGATGGAAACCCATAGGAAAAGAGAAAGAAAAAACAAATAGCAGATTGAGTTTTAGGACTTTCAGTGGGAAAGCATGAATTGAAGCTGAACAGGCCAGGAGCTGTCTTGGTTTAAATGTGTTCCCCCACAGTCAAGAAACCATGGAGAATGGTAAATGGAGCTAATGCCTTCAAGCCTTTTCCTTTCCTGGTTTACCATTATAATTCAAGCTATAAGCACTGGAGCACTCAAAGCGATAGATTTCACTTTGTTAGAACGCCTTTGTCAGATTCAAGGATGCCTTGCATCTGAACCTCTGATCGCTGTTTATAAGCAGCGGACCACAGTCCCATTCCTCCCCACTTCTGCTTTTCGGACTGTCTCTCTCCCTCTTCCCAGCGCACCACCACAGTTGTGATCCGAGTCATCCCCAGATTCCCTTGCAGCCCCCTGGGCAGACTGTTAGCAGCAGGAGTAGCCATTTCCCTTCCCGTGCCGCTCTCTCAGAGCACTGGGCTTCCAGCCTGTCAGCGGGCAGCCATGCAGCTCTGCGGGCCCACCTGGCTGGCACCTGCAGGAATCCTCTGTGGCTGTCACCAACTGCTGGTCAAGGTGATTCAAAATGGCTCCTCCAAAAAAAGTGTGTTGTTAACAGCCCAAAGCCCTGCTGCTATTAAAAAAAAGGGTTAGAGGCCCTCACCTTCCCTTATAATGCATTACACTCTTCACATACCCCTGCATTTCACCCTACCCCTGCATTTAAACTAGAGAGGCCTGCTCCGTCAGCCTCTTGGTATCTGCAGTATCTCATAAAGACCTGATAGAAACTCACAGCTCTCTTCTTTCGCAAGGCATTTTCTACTGATGCAGGTCCTTTGGAGCACAGGCTTCAGCTCTGGCAAACCAGCCCTGAAACAACTGCTTAATGGCAAAAACGATCATCCTTCCAATGATTCAACTGCTGTGTCCTGGGTTTCTTTCCATTTACTTATCCTGAGCTGATTATTTATACTGCTTTACATAGCTGGACACATTAATGTTATGGAGATAAACTTTGATACTTGTAAAGGGATATCATCTCCCATCTCTAAACTGTTCTTTACTTTTAGCATTTCATTTGTTGAAAACAATGAAAATGAGTTTTTAATTGCGTAGTTTCAGTGAGCCTTCTAACATTACCACAGAGCAGTACGCTCTCACACCTCAGCAGTATAGCATTATATGGGAACGCCACGTTAGCTAAAATTTCCATCATAACATAAAAAGAAACACAAGTCTAACTATTTTCTATTTTACAACAAACAACACTGTATTCATCTTAGTAATACCTTTTTTAGATATGATTGTTCTTGACCCAGAACCCCTGGCAGTTACGCCAGACATTTTTTGCTGTCCTTTCTCAGATCAAGGATATAAAAGAGTCATTATTTTCTTTGAAGGGATGGCATAATTGTGACACAGATAAGAGACTTGGTGCAACTTTCAATCACTGCTTAAAATAGACACACCTTTCTAGTGTTGTCAGCTCCCGAATCTAATATTTTGGTTGACGCTGCACCAGATGAAAGAACAATCTCTATTTATATGCACGTTTTCACTTCTTAAGGCTTCAGAGAAAAGTTTGGATATAAAAAGCTAAAGTAGTCCAAAAATTCAGAAGGCAAAAAGTCCAAGATTTTAAAAAGGTTTCAAGCTAACTTCATGACTTTGACGGGGTATGGATTTTTAGCGCTGAAGTTTATAAATACTGACTATACATATAGTCATTTCCACGGTATCCATGGTTCGTTTATCCTCCTTGGTTGCAGACCGGTAATACTGGACAAACTACTCCTCTGCAGCCTGCCCACATCTTTCAGGGCTTTCTGGATTAGGAGCACAACATTCCGCTATGGCTGTTTTAGACTTTGAGATCACATTTGTTCCAATAGCTGGAGGGCTGCTTGTGGGAGCTCAATCTACCAAGCCATGCATGGGGCCAACTCGCATCCTATTTAGTAAACTAAAATCCAGTGCAGAAAGGACTCAACAGATCCCATTCCTGAACTTACTAAATGCCTTGGGCTCTGAGAGGGCTTATTAGCTGGGTGCAGTACTATAAAAAGTGTCTGGAAAAAGCCCAGCTTGAATGAAGTGAGTGAGTTCTCCTTCCTTCAGCAGTCAGCTGGGGTCTATCTGATGCACAACTAAGGCATGACCCAAGCTGACTGTGTGGTGCCAGTATGGTGTATCTGCAGCGAACTCCCAATTTACCCTGTTATCCCTATCAGCTGATACTCCATAGCCCATCACCGCAGACAACCATAAGGCTTTGGTAGGCTGAAAAGTGTGATTTTATGTTTGTAGAAGCATCGTATTCACAAAAATAATTGTTCTAAGAGATTAATTTAGGATTAAGTACAAAACAAACAAACAAACAAACAAAACCAACACACAGAGAGAAGACTAACACTTCCAATTTAATTTATACAAGTCAGAGTCCCAGCTTGTGAGGCTGTTACCCCTGCATCACCACACGTTTGACAACTGGTTGGACACTATATACCAAACCTAAAGGGAATATGATGCACGAGTCAATCCTTAAATTTGTTGTGACAATTATAGGAGCTTTGGGTTTTCCACGCAATGTTCAAGGCTACTGCTTTTACATCCTCCAGCACAGCACTACATGGGAGTTCCTTTCCTTCACTGGCCAACCCAGGGGAGACACTTCTCGGAATGAGTATTCCCCACTAAATGTATACATGTAAAGGCATGTAAATGTAAAAGGAAAAATCAAAGAAAACAAAATGCAATTCACGCTCAAAACACAGATTAACATGAGCAGAACCTTAATAATTTTGGTAAGAACATCCAGAAACAAAACGGAAAGTACACAGAATTTCTGCCACATATTAAGCACAGCCACACCTTGAACTCTTGTCCACAGACCTTAGCACCCTTTCACATCCCCACTGACTCCTCCCATTGCAGGAGATATGAATATCTTTCTGGCCAAATGTCCCTTAGTAACATCCTGACTTCCTTAAAGTAACAAAAAAACAGGTAGCAGCAGCAGAAGAGTGTATGTGAGGCAGCGTTGAGGAGAAGGTATGGAAGAGAAGTCAGCATACAGAGAATACAAGCTCCAAGAAAGGCAGCCCTTACTGCAGTATGCACTGGCAAGTACTGAGACACGCAAGAGAAAGTGAGACACGCAGGAACCCTGACCTGACACTTAGTATTGCACAGTCTGTCATCTGAGTTCCTCACAGCTGCCATGAATGACAACTCTTTTTATGAAGGGCTGTTCCAAAAGAAATATTTCCTACGTTAGGATGGTGGCCCACAACATTCGAGGCAGATGTTGGTGGTACAGCAGTAGACATTGAACCAGTATCCTTTTACATGTTGTTGCCATGTGACAGATGGCAGCAGAGGGGCGGTCCGACAAAATGGTGTCTGATACGGATGTGCATATGAAGCAAAGGTGCGTCATTGAATTCCGCCATGTGGAAAACACAGCACTCACTGACATTCATCAACACTTGCAGAATACTTATGGAGACCAAGCAGTGGATGTGAACACAGTGAGGTGGTGGATGTGCATTTCAGCAGTGGTGACAGCAACTGTGGGTCACCTCTGGTGCAGATTTTCATGAGCGCAACATGCAGGATGTTGCTCATTGCTGGCAAAAATGCACAGCTAATGGTGGTGACAATGTTGAAAAAGAGTGTTCTGTAGCTGAGAATTTGCTCCATTTTTTTTTTTTTTTAAGCCGGTCTACTTCTTATTGAGATGCAGAATATGTCTACAGGTATATATATAAGTACACCTGAAGATATGAAGATAGAGTTAGGCTCTTCTCAGTGGTGCCCACTGCCATGACAAGAGGCGATAGGCACAAATTGGAACACAGGAGGCTCCATCTGAGCATCAGGAAGCACTGCTGTGCTGTGCAGGTGACAGACAGAACACTGGCACAGGTTGCCCACGGAGGCTCTGGAGATCCCTGGGGATCTTAAAAAGCTGCCTGGACATGAAGCTGGGCACCCTGCTCTAGGTGTCCCTACTTGAGCAGGGATTGGGCCAGGTGGACCCACAGGTCAATGTTAACCTCAGTCATTCAGTGATTGTGTGAGCAGTCCTGAAAAAAAGCACAGACAGCATCTACCCAGCACCTGGAAATGGACTGCAGCAGCCACTGGTAATGCAGCAGACCAGCAGAACAAGGCCACCATGGTAAGATCAAGCCAGGCAGCTAAGTAAATCCAGGAATTGGTTCATATGTTTCTTCTTTATCAATGGTTTATTACTTTACACAAATTCAAATCGGTGACTTCCACCCATTAAGAGGAAGATTTCGTATTTGTTAATAAATCACACCAATCACAACACATATGTGCACTGAAAGGAACCCACGGAAAAAAAATGAGACAGTAACAAGACAAAGGGTGGGAGGATGAGCAATGGGCAGCTCTGAAACAACACAATCTATTCATTAGAGAAAAAGAACTTCCTTAATGATGACAGGTTATTCATTGTAAAATTACATCCTATCACTTGGATGTTATTCCTACACACTATGCTGAGCACTGGCATCAATTGTTCTGGCTTTAGTTCAATCACTGTCAATTACCTCAGATTAATTTACCACTAGCACTAAACATAAAAGTAGGAAATATCTATTACATACACAGTATAACTGTTCCTTAACCAACATAAAAATAAATACATACTTTTAAGCAGACCTTGCAAAAGCATTATTGAATAATTCCTATGCACGTGTTTACATGAATGCATTACCAATTTTCTTTTAATATGCATCATTATGCTGTATCAGCCTCTGTATCTACAAGCTCATTCTCCTCTGCTGGTCTGTCTCTTATGTCTCCACGGTGACTTAAATTTTCCAATAACTTTATGGAGGAGCAGCCACACTTTTCTGGGTGAGTTATAGATAGTATAGCTTACATCAGTGGGAGTGATGCATTTAAAAATACCCCTGTGAGAGAAACAAACAAAAGGTTGGGGTCATAAGCTGTTAGCTTCTCTGCACCTGCAGCCAACTCATGGATACTAAAATAATAACGTGTTTTAGACAGCCTATAAGCCCAATGCCAGTATTTATGCAAGTAAATCAGTCAATTGCCACAAAGCCAATACGATGCTAATGACAAATGTATTCTATCCAGCATTTTGTTAGAGAAGACTACAGGCAGCTACAAACGGCGTGCTCAGAACCTAATGCCAGAACTGTCCCCAGTTAAACCCAACATAAAGTTGAATGTGAAAAATATTAGTGCTTTCAAATACATTACATAAACCTAAACAGACAAAATCCAATTGATATTTTTGTCCTTCTTTTTCCTATTCCTCCCTCACTGCTCCTTCACATTTCCTGTTTTCTCTCTGCACGCTGCCCAAAATATTAAATGATAGCCCTTTCTTCTCAGGTCACGTAGGAGTTTTGAAATGCCCTCCCCCCTCTCCTCCAACTGTATGCACAGAACGAAGATGCGGCCTCTTTGGTGCCCACTGGCTAATAGGGGATTCTGAAACTGCAGACAGCTCCCTGGGAAGCTGTGTGGAAGTAACCAAGCTCTAGGACTCTGGAACAGGGATCATGCATCCTAGGCCATTGCAATCCCAATATCTGTGACGATGAAAGCTGTTAGCTATGCCATTGCACTATCATGTGGTCAGGAAGGTGCATATTATAGCAAACTATACTGAAGTAGGCACAGAGGAAACCCTCTACAGAGAATTTTTATTCTGCTGATGTATTCCTACAGACATATAGATGGCCGTAGTTCTGTATTTCTCACTGCCACAACTTGCTCATCTTGTGCTCCTCATCACTTTTGCATCTCATATAGCCCTGCTCTCTAAGAAAGCTCTCATTAATTCCACCTAAAAGAAAACCAGCAAAACACAAGGAGGACTTCCATGATTCTTGAGCTTGCATTTTTTCGCCCATCCTACACCTCATTCCACCACACTCCTCATGCATGTTTCTCATCTGCTCTCTAACTACTTCCCTGGCTTAGCGAGAGCGTCCTACCTACAGATGTCTGCCACAGTTATTTGCAGCCCTTCTTATCCTTCTCTGCAAACACTTCCTTCCTGATTCAATATCTTTCACCGAATACACTCTTAGACACTTTCATTAGAAATATGAACCTCAGCTCCACTGAGTCTCACCTCCCTTTCCTTTCCAAAGTCAGTATCTACATTGTTTGAGTAACTGGAAAACCCCCTGAAAGAAACAAGGCAAAAGGAATGACATGCCATCTGCACCCCACCCCGTACTCCAGCAAAGCCACTTTCACCCAACTCAAGTGTTTGCTCCCTGGCGAATGCTCAGAAATGCCGTCCTGTCTTCCTCCTTCCCTGATCCATCTTTTGAAGCTCAGATAGCAACTATGTCAATGGGTTTTTTGTATGTTTCCAGTAAAACATAATCATACTTAGGATTAATCTCAGCCCCTGGACACTGGAAACAAAAGATCTAATCCACATGAGAAGCAGCCCAAAGCGAGTCCACTGAAATCAATTGGCTCTGCGTGTGCCTGGGATTCTGCCTCAACCTGTAGAGATCTTTGGTTTCCATCCATATTTACACACAGGAGCTGTGTATTATTACTACTCTAAAAGCTTATCTAAGGACGTACTATTTAAACAAACATGAAATGTTACAAGAACACACATCGTAATTCCCGTAAGGTGAGTTTATAGTTGAAATCTCACACTCAGTCCCTTTAGAAACATTATCATACCATATCATAAGTCACCAAGTACAACCTTGGATGAAGGAATTTTTGCTTTGGTAGTCAATTTATATCAGTTACTTTTTGTTTGTTTTTAATTTACATGGGTGGTTCAGCACCTGTTTAGAGATCCTCAATGGAGAAAGGATAGTCTCAGCAGCCTTATATTCCAGTCTCACAAGGTACTGCCCTCAACACACCAGAGTGACACCCTAACCAGCAATCACAGGACTGGATGGAAAAAGCGGTTAAACTTCAGGATTCAAGTCTTCCACTTCTATTTTTCCACTTGTACTTCCTCAAAGCAAAACAGAAGCCTAAGCTACCCCCAGTTGTTCAGGAGATAAGCCAGGACAAAAACATAATGGATCTTAAGTGTGCCCTTCATATGAGCAGGGTGGAGGGACCTGTTTAAGTGCTGCGCTGCGCGTACGACTTCAGGCAGACTCTGCTCACCCACTTCCCGACCTGAGGCCTATGTCGTCACACTCAGGCTTAGCAGCCTACTTTCTAAAACGTACTTTGCAACCTGAGTTTGTGCTGGGCGTTGCATGCTCTTGAAACTAAAGGAGACCGACTGCATGAAAAAAGGCAAAACGTATGGAAAGAACAGCACAGAGAAAGTACCGCTGACAGCAAAGGCCTCTGAGGAAACCATAAATGTTTCTGTTTGGGAAGAAGTCCTTGATGTGCTTCTGTTGATTGGGCAAGGTCTGTTCTTTCCTGAGAAGGCAGAAAGCAGCATTTTCAGTATGCTAATGGGAAATAACCTGCTGGGGAGATCAGAGACAACACACTGCAGAAGGCCGTCTGCACCTCCCAGGCAGAGATGGAATTAAGCTGGTTGAAAGTGCGCAAAAGCTGGCATGAAAAGAGGCACACAAGCTTTAAAAAAACTCCACACAAATAGCTGCCCATTTTACATAACTTAAGGCATAACAAAACATCATTCAAAGATGAAGAAGCTCTTGTCAGACAGGTGGTAATGCTGACGTCCAGAGCAAAAGCTGGACTTAGAAATCGTCAATAAACTGGGCCAAAACATGGCATCCTGACTCAAATTCTTCTACTGATTTTGAGCCACAAGCAAAAGAAGGGCAAGCAGAAGCTAGCTTAAATTCAAGTACCTACGTTATACTTCTTATTACCAAATATTGCTTTGGTTGCACACGTATCCCGTGTTGCAGATAAGTTAGTGTACAAGAGGAAATGGAGGGACCAAAAAGACCTTTACTGAGGTAGAAAACAGGAACTTTGTTCTTGTCCTAAATCCAGTGTTTGGAGTTCAGAACTTTGGCCTCTTTTCAGCACAGCACTTAAGAATTTGTTTAATTCCAGTGGTTTCTGTAAGACTCAAACACGCTTTGTGACATTTTCCTGAACAGGAGTACGATTATTCACAAAAGCTGCACAGCATATTTCTCAGGGGAACGGTTGTGTCTCATGGGTCTCCCGGGTAAAGCACGAGCTTATAGAGGGAAAAAATCAATTTCAATAAGGACTAAAAATAGACGGCTTTTTTGAGACATAAGTCTTTTCCTTACGTTCAGGACCTGTTTGGGCTTGTAGCTCATCAATGTTAACAAGACTATTAATGTAGACTAATATTTCATTACTGCATTCAGTGCTTAAACAGGTATTTTAGAGTGAACCTATCCTACAGCATTCTCATTTCCTATAGCACCCTCCTGTTCATATGCCATCTCCTGGGTGTCTCCATTGACAAAATACCGGGATTTGCTTCACAGGCAGAAAATAAAAAAGTACCATAAACTAACAACACTAAACCCTGTTAAAAACAGCCACAACAAAACTCCAGCTGTGCTGCGAGCAAACCACCACATGTTTTCATTTCCGCCGCAATCTCTCAAGCCCTGACATCTCATTACAAAAGCCAGAAGAGTGGGTTTTCCCCTTAAAGCTATGTAAGCACAAACAGGAAAAGTAATCAGAAACACAGGTTTAATTGGAAAATGACTGTAGTTACTGTTGCACGGCATATCCAGCTTCTCCTTAGTAAAATCTCAGAGAAAAGGAAGATGTTTGTGATCTAAATTAAACCATGTCCTTGTGAAACTATTCACAGGAACCAGACGGCCCCAGGACTGCACAGCAGCAGGTAGCACTCCACGGTGCCGGCACAGGTTTCCCCTGTGCAAGCATAAAAACAAAATAATGAAGAATTAAGAGAGAATTCTCTAGCCCTGGGTGCTGCTGCTGGTTGGAGGGGGGTTCTTATATAAATATTCCTACTTTACATGTGGGGCATTTCACAGAGCTAGAGGAGGAAGCAATAAATAAGAAACTCCACAAATGTTCTCTGGCATCTGACTGTAGAGAGGAGAAGGTTTGCAAACTGCAAAAGACGGAGTTCTACAGAACCTTTTTTTGTGCAGCACATTTACTTGAAGGCCCGCTATAGATGGGATTTCACGTAATTCCACTTGGCTTACAAAAGCAGCACGATCCTTCCTCACAAACTCTTTAAGCATCACTGTTATTTCCAAAACCTGGCTCAGAGCGTTTTAAAAGACAGCTCAGCGCATCAAACACATCCAGCCCTGCGCTGGGAGTGCAAATCCGGTATTGTAATTACTAAAACGCAGGAGCACCCTGCGATAAGCGATGCGATAAACCCTTACACGTCATAAAGACTTCCGAGCCCCCCGCCCTGGGCAGCTGCGCTCCCCGGGACCGGCGGATCTGGGGTGGGCAGGGGCGGAGGGCAGCAACAGGCAGAGCGCTGTCCGCCTCCCGCCCGCGCGCACCGTGACTGTGCAAGATGCCCGCCCGCGGGGCAGGTGTCACCGAGGCGCGAGCAGCGCGAAGGGTCGGAGTGGAGCGCAGCGCTCGGGGCAGCGCGCACGGCGAGGGGCGCCGCGCCGCACGACCGCCCCGCTCGGCGGGCGCGGTTGCCCGGGTTACGGCGAGGCACGGC
>JACDJE010000434.1:158948-336500 GCA_016647715.1 Pavo muticus
CGCCGCGCGCGGCCTTCGCTGCGGCATCGCGTCCCCGCGCCGGGCGGCTCTGAGGAGCGGGGCCCGGGGCGGCCGCCCCGCTCCCGGCACCTGCTGGCCTCCGCCTGGCGCCCCGCACCTACCACACGGAGCCGTAGGCGCCCGAGCCCACGGGGGTGAGGTTTTGGTAGCGCTGCGGCACCTCCCACACCGTCTTATTCAGCTCCTGCCGGTAGAAGCCGCCGCGCTCGGACATTTTAGCGGAGCCGCCGGCAAAGACAGCAGCAGCGGCGGCCGCCCCTCAGCCGGGGCGGGGAGCGGGGAGCGAGGCGGGCACGGCCGGCGCCGGCGGGAGGAGGGACCGCGAGGGGAAGGGGAGGAGAAGGCGGCGGGCCGGGCTGGGCCGGGGGCAGTGCCGGGTCGGGGAGCCCGGCGGGGAGGGGCCGCAGCGCAGCCCCGGGGAGCGGGCCGGGCACGGTATGGTGCTCGGGGGACGGCCCTCGGGGGCGGGGCGGGAGGAGCTGCGGGCCGCCCTGACGGAGCTCCTGGAGGTACCGGAGTCCCCCGGCACCTGGAACTGCCCCTGACAGCATTAACTCCGTGCGCTCACCGGAACGCCTCCGCTTTTCGTCGAGGAAGACTGAAGTGATGAAGATTACGGGACAAGTTTTGAAAACGTTAGATGCTCCAAACGCAGCAACTAAATTGAAGTGTTCTCTGGTTTGTGTATTGGTTCATATTTTCAGAATACACTTTACATCAGCGACTTGCGGAATCAGCAATGTAACCACCGCGTACAATTTCATTTCGCAACTTCCTCTGCTGCCTTGGGCACCTGTACCGCACGCAGCCTGCTTGCACCGAGGCGGTGTGCGCCATCGCTCTGCTTCTGCCTCTGAATCAGCAGCGGATGCAGATCCTTTCAGAATCTCATTGAAGTCCGCTGTGTTCCTATACCATGAGTCGGTCGTGGTATAGGAACTCAGTTTGCCCAAGTTCCAGCTCTGAAGCCCCAGACCTCATTGCATTGCAGGGATTCTGTAACGGAGCTGCCCAAGTGAACAGTACCAGCAACTTTGGCACTTGCTCAGTACATTTCAGGTTAAAAACTGAATGGCTGACGTTAGTGAAGCCATTTAGAACCACCCTCTCGGGGGGCACTCAGTGCTCCTACAGCCACTGTTTGTCTTCGTTTCCCCCTGCTCCAAGTGCAACAAACATCTCTGGTCTTCTACAGAGCCCCCTCCTTGGTCTCACCTGAATTTCTGTGTTGAGGGCACAGAGTAAGTGGTTTGAAAATAACACATCTGTGTGACTTACCTTTCTCAGTACCATCGTTTTGAATTTTAAAATTAGAATAACAGTGCAGTCGCTCTATACCAAACCAGGAAGAAGTACTTCCTTTCTGCACTCCTAAAGATGGCCAAAATCTTTCACAATGCTAAAAATGAAGCAAATAATCCCACTTGCTGACTTCAATCTGTATCTTGCAGCATGTCAGCCTCTGACCTTCACCCACTCACCACGTGTTAGATTGCTTCTTGCTAACTCCAGCAACCAATTGTGGAGCTTGGATCTATCCATATCTGCCCAAGCTTCTAATCACACAGTTCCCACAGGAGTCAATTTTCCGTCTGCTTGATATTTACAGTCTCTCTCAATTTCCTGTCTTCTATGAACTTCTGTCAGATATTTGTACTGCAATCATTACAGGGAGATTGCATTTGATTACCTTGTTTTATTGGATACTACATATATGATGTTCTTTTTCATGTAACAAGGGAGATATTAGAAAACATACCCAATGAGTGAACCACCTTTATAGCACAATAAGCACCTGCTCACCCTCCCTCATGAGTTATACTGACATTTCTATTCAGTAAGATTAACTAACTAGTTCCTTTTAACCAAGACATCATGAAATCCACAAGCTAAAATCTATATGTGATAAAAATAGCCCACATCCAGAGACCTCGGAGGACAGCACATGTGAGTGGCCTCAGAGAGAGACAGATGTGGGTATCCAAACACCCCCTGTTAGGCCAGCCCTGTCCCTTCCTGCCTGTGGCAGAAGGAAGAAGAGGCAGCCTTCTTGATAAGCCCAGTTCTTTGCTTTTAGATACTGTTTTGCTGGCTGGCCAGTTGTTTGTATGTGTAACTCTGCAACATTGACACAAACAATAAACACGGAAACTCGTCAGGAAGAAAGAATACTGAGTACTGAAAGCATGTCATTTTCTTGTGGGAGACAGAATCCTGCTACTGCAAAATCAGGACTTTGGAAAATACAAGATGTCAGCAGAACAGAGCTTTGACTTCCCTCCCTGTAACTGCTGTAAACACCGGGTAAAGCTAGCAGCAGATTTACAAAGCATCGGTGAAGCTTCAGGATGAACCAACTCAGTTCTGCAGTGGATCTCTTACAGACTTAGTATTGAGCTTGGAGATGCCCACTGTTGGATCTCACCAGGCAAAAGAAATAGCAGTAAAATAAAACTGAGATTGTCATGAAGATCTTTTCTATCCTGATTCTCTTGAAAATGCTGTAATTAATAACTGACACGTTAAGAAACAAAATGCTGATTGAGGAATGTTATATACATTACCACAATGTTTTATTGTTCAATGTAATCACCTATAATGCTGGCTTTATTTTCAGGTTCTTGTGAACTTCTGAAACCACGTCTACAAACATGTAATTATACCATGGGAAAGCTGTCACTATAATGACACAAACATGAAGTACAGGCAGCAGGAGAGGCTTAATGGAGCTCTCTGCAGATAGCTAGTCAATCATTAGCTGGTCCTAATACATGCGCTTATATGAGATTGCTTTGCAAGAGATTGTATATCTTTGTTATTGAATTACAAGACACTTGTTGCATTTGCCTGCCAGGTTGTATCAACCTTAATTCTCTTAACACCAGTTTGACTTGCCCTTTGCCACAAAATACCTACTTGGTAACCTTACCTACCACCCAAGTCAATTCAGATTAATCGCTCCCATCCGAGACTGCTGTATCATGGCACAACCTAGGTATTTAACCTGGAGCTTCACCTTGCTAGCACAGTAAGGACCTTGCTTTGAAGAAAAGTGTTGAAATGTAACTGCTCATTTTGGACCTCAAGCTTGATTATGGGAAATCCAGGTCTCCTATGAGAAAGTACGAGACCTGCTGAGGAATCCTGCCATTGACTGAAGAGTTAAAAAAATCTGGATTATATCATAGTATCAGCATGTCAGGTATAGGTTTTTGTTATTTCAGAGCAGATGGATTCTACTTAGATGTCAGCACTGGGGCTTTGTTTCTGTCTCTCACACTTTCTGTGTTAAATTGGCTTGATCTCTTGGTACCTCAGTGCCACCTTTCCATTTATGAACTGAGACTCAGATTGTTTTCCTACCTTAAAGATAAATACATGTAATATTGATATTGCCTCAGATAATAATAGCACTCATGCTATCTATGATTATTTTTTGCAGACACTGATAACAATATTTTTCAAATATTGCTTTCATGCTGCTGTGGACACAGTGGGAAATTTTTCTCATATCCGTTTGAATGATTGTAAGCAGAAAGTAGGTAAAAAAAAAAAAAAATCAAGCAGCCTCCTTTACCTAACCCTAATAGCAGACCACATCTCAGCCTGCTGCAGCTTGCCAGTACGTGGTGGCAGTGTTTTCTTCACCTAGGAGCAACATATGGGTATTAATCTAAGTTCATGCTGATATTGGATTTTCAATGCGATTGGGACAGCGAACATGTTAGCAATTGGCATCACAAGTCTCCAAAGTGAATTTAATCAAATACAATATCCTGCTCGGTTGTGCCAACAAGGGCTTCTCAGTGTATGTATTTTCAGAACAAAGCCGTAATTGTAAAAAAAAAAAAAAAAAAAAAAAGATTTAACTTTTAAATAATTCCTAATTTAGTAAACAAAGGTCCAGATATAATGAGGCAAGACTGAGATGGGCCATGAGTATATGGTGTGTTTTGCTTTGTCTTTCTCTTGCAGTCCATGTAATTATGCTGTCTTGTGTCTCACAACTCCATGATACTTTATTCTTATGCATAATACAGCATAATTCAAACGCAGCCTAATATTGATGTGCATAATCAGTGGTTGCAGAGAGCCCAGCACTGTTCCCATTCAAGTCAGAGACAAATTTCATTACGAGAATGGGAACAAGAACACATTGTTCCAAATGCATTAATTTGGGTTTATGCCTTGGATAAACATTGGCTGTGAATTTCACCTGCTTGACTCCAAAGAGACTCCAAAGATAAAAACAGATGTGTGCGTAAGAGCCAATAGAATCTAGGCTTTCTACTATTCTGATACATATAAGAAATTACTCTTGAGGAAAACTGCTTAGATGACCACTGTCTTGTCTCCTTGGGCTCTGAAGAAAACACCATGGGACCCTTCAAATGGCTGTGCATTCCTAATTATGAATTCCTCTAACCACAATCAAAAATATTTATGAATTGGACCAGTTATATTCATCAGTCATCCTTTTACCTAAAATTGTGTTCTTTCCACACAGTAAGTCCATATGAAGAGAATGCATTACTCACAGGCTTCTCAACCACTGTGGATGCGTGTGTACAAACTTGCATAAAAGAGCTACATCTGCTCTGGCCTATTCCTGTGAGCTTCAGTGCTACAAAATGTGGTAAGCAATTGTGAATTCTCATTCATCTTTAACTCTTTGTGAATGGCTAAAAGAAACAGTTATCAATGCTAAAACCTGTAAAAACAGAAGAAAAAGCATTAATAAAGTACCAGCCTAGCTTAATATGGGATGCACGTATTCACATGTCTTCATTTGCCATCTGCTACTCATCTACAGAATTTTGTGCTTCAATCTGGAGCTGTTCATTTCCCATAAAGCAGCTATGCTCACCCTCGTCATACCGAAACTACTGCATCACTCTCTATTGCTGTATTGTTCAGTCACTGTTTGAGGTATTGTGAGGATTCAGCCCCCCAGCTACCTCAGAAAAATTGTACAAATTCAGTTGTTCTATAGTATATGAACCTCTCCAACCTATCTGCAGGTGTTCAGGCTTTTTCCGCCAGCATGACTCCATTGTACAGTGTGCTATTCCACTAAGGTGAAAAGTGGATTTTCTACTTCAGTAACAAACAAGATCCTCCTCATTGATTCTGTAATGTCACC
The DNA here is from genome assembly GCA_016647715.1 of Pavo muticus. Taxonomy (NCBI): domain Eukaryota; kingdom Metazoa; phylum Chordata; class Aves; order Galliformes; family Phasianidae; genus Pavo; species Pavo muticus. Next base: position 164,113 of record JACDJE010000434.1, read on the forward strand.
TTCTCAGTTTCAGCTTCAGATCCTGGCAGTGGACCCTGCTGAACAGAATTCTGGTTGCTCAGAACGAGTGTGTCAGCGGGACTCCAAATAATGGCTGTAACGTGACAAATTGGATGGCAGATGTTGAGCAGCAAAGGCAACGACAAAACCTATGGAGGCATGCCCTCTGCTGAGGCTTCACAGGATCTTGATAAACCCAACGGAACAGCTGTTGCACGGCTTGGCACTGTGCCTTTACCAGGCACACTTGGACCCATGACATACTTTGCTTGCTAAGTATCTAGATCCAACTTTCAACTAATATTATTATAGCAGGATGGTAAGACAGTAATGTGATGTACTTCAAATAATTTCAAACAGCCATTTGGATTAAAACTGTGATCCATGTGACCCACATTCTGTTCAAAAGCTGCCACCAGTAAAGGCCCCATTTTCAAAATCTCATCCTCATTCAGGATGTATTTGATACATATGGGATCCTTAAGGCTATTCAGTCTGTGTATCTACTGCAATCTCATCATATTTCTCTCACTGAACCCACAAAACTGTTGCAAGAGAGTAATTGGTTAGTCCTCTCTTTTCTTGTACTACATAAGCTCTGCCCATAGATCAAAAAATCTTATATGTGTACTGTCCTCTTAAAGCAAATACAGTCATAAACCTTTGTATATAGGGTTGTGGAGACGTGACAGATATCTAGTAATAGTTCAGAAATAAATATCAGATGGCACCACTGTCTACCTGTTCTATATCATTGTAAGTAACTGTACACAGTTAAAAGAAATGAATAAAAGCAATGACAGAGATAAGGCTCTTTTGAGAAACAGTTGGAAGCCCTGAACCTCAGATATTAAGTCTTTTAATATCTTTATAAACTGGAGCTTAACAAAGGGAATACTAAATCTCCATAAGATCAGAGGGCCTGGAAGGGAGTGGGATTATCAGCTTCTGCAAGACATATGCAAAGCAGATCCTTGCTGCATCAAGTGTACAGCCAGGCAAAGAGGTGAGGAGACCCACGTTGGAGAGAGCATCCAAGGAGAGGCTGCAGGGCATATGGGGCTGGAGGTAGCCTCCCAGATCACTGCATTACAGGTGTTACTTTCACCATCAGTACCCTACTATATGCCAATTTAAAAATTATTAGTTTCTGTTCCTCTGGTCAGAAAAGAGTTCTAATCCTATCCTACAGACTGCTAAAATGGCAACATTTCCACAGTGTTTCAATTATTGCAGTGTATTTCTTTGAAGAAAAGGCTTACCTTTTGCTTTGACTCTGAGAAGCAAAAACTGTAAAAACTTGCATGGAGGTGATTATTTTATGAAAAAAATGCTGTATGTCATGGTTCCTGTGGCCACAGGGAAGCTTATGAGCTAGTCCATTTTTGTATTGCATTCTATTATTGATAGAGAATTATCCATTCTCAGTTTTCTTCAAGTTTTGTTCAGCCTTTAGCAAAACACTCTGACTGTCCCTGTTCCTCCTCGCTTACTGTTATCTCCTACTAATGGCGAAACTACCATCAGGCTGCATTTTCTTGCTGATTGAAACTCTCACCATAAATGGCATAGCAGTGGGCTTTCAAAAGTGATGATCGTGGCCACTGTCTTCTCTCAGTGGACATGTGACTGACGGGACAGTGACCTGTGGTAAAGCCTATTACATCCCCAGAGCCCATTTGGGGCTTTGCTCTCAATATGTGCATAGTTAAGCTTGGCAGCGATAGAGACCTACAAGCAAAGGCAAGAGGCACTTCAATGTAATTTTTCATTGCGTGTAAAGTTATAGTGCTTGCCAGAGAAAGGAGAACCTGTGCAGAACATCTTTACTGGCAGAGAAGCACTTTGTTGTAGGCACTGGCCTCTTTTACACTAACAACCTTGGTAAATTAATGTTTCTTAACACCAGTTTCAATTTTATGTAGAATTACACTTAAGGAAATTCTTATCACTAGTTAACAAGGCGAGTATATCCTTCCATGTAGATAACATAATGATTTTTATGTCATTTTAGTAGTGCTCCATAAATCAGAGATGAATGTGAGTCTGTCCTTCACTATAGCCACAGGAACATGCTCCATCTCACCCCACTTACCTGCCAGTATACCTCAAGAGATCTGCCTCTCTTTTGCAGTACTGTGAAACAGTGGATGAGCTTTTAAGCAGCTTCTTCTCCAAGCATGATTTTCTATTTCATCCATTCCAGTATGTTATTGCTTCCTGCGGAAAGACTTCCAGCAGATTCAGTAATTTTTGCTTTGGGATAGAGCCCAATATTTTCTTAAAAACCTCAGATTGATTGTAAATAGGACCATTGAAACTAACTCTCTTTGCCAGTCTCTATCTTTCCATTCAAAAGCAGAGAGCTTTAGCAAATATTGCATCAGCTGTAGACAATCATCCTTCTAGAAAGCTCTGCAGGATTTCCCCAGTAGGCATGTTAGAAGCTCCCAGTATTCTGAAACTTCTCCTTTTACAGATTTTCACAACTTTTCCTGTTTTGAAATATGGAAGGAATAAACCTTGAACCAAGGCGTTTTTTTTCTTGTGTATTCAAAAATTCTAGTTGTTTACTCTCTTCTGAAAATAATGATCATCTCTGAGCAGTGCTCATTTACTTCTTCCATTTGATGTGTCTTGCCTACCTGTGCAATGACACTGCATCTAACTAGCACCTTTACCGATTCTCCCTCTGTAACTCAACAAATACCAGCATATTTTTGAGGCCCAAATCAACGTCTGGGGTTGCTTCAGTTTGTGTACAACAAACTAGCAAATCTTCTTGAAATGAGTTAGTAACATTTCACGGGTCCTGTGCTAATCTGTCTTTTTATCTCCAGTGTAGACAACAAGCACATTAGCAGGAGCTCAGTGAAGTGTCAGTATTTAGTCTGTATGCAAATAGAGGCTGCTGGTAATCCCACTGGGTTTTGTACCCAGTGAAATACAAGCACCAGTGAGATCCATGGCTGTTCCAAACAGGCCATGTGCCATCACTGCTACTTCTGCACTTTGCAGCCCCTTGCTTTGGTTGCTGAACTCATGATGGTCCACCAAACTCTAAATTCACCCGCGTACTGAGAAAACTTTATCCTTCCTATTTGGCTCTGCTATGAGAGCAGAGGAGTCATTCATGCAAAGTCATTCAGTCTCAGCACTAGTTTGTGTGCTGACTTACAAAAATTCTAGCTATAGAGTAACTCCTTTATTCTCAGATGATCAATAAATTACGTCACTATCTGTTAGAAACTCCCACACTCCTCATGCAAAAGGAGCAGTAGATTTTTTTCAAGCATCCAGATCTTTGAAGCTTTTTGGCCTCCTGGACAAGTGGTTTCCTTGCATTGCAACAGATACAAGTTGATGAGGTCCCTTTATTTCATTCAGCTGGCTTCTCCCTTTCCTTCATTTCCAGTTTAGGATTCCAGCCTAATTGCAAATTGGCAGGACTCTCATTCCTCAAACAATAACCATTTGTTAAGTTTGGACCCCATCAAGGCATTCATACTGCACAGTACTGCACCAATTGTGATCATTGTAATATTTGATGAAAACAGGAGCCTGGCCTCAACCTGTGAGATTCCTTCCCAGTGCTGTGGCAATCCTATTTCAAGTCACATAAACAAAAGACAAAATGACACAGAGAAAGAAAAGCTAGATCACAACATATGGATAAGAAACAGCACAAGAAAGACTTCTCTGGGGAGGCCCAGTCCCCTGACTCATTTACTTTGACCAGTGACCCATCATACCTCAAAATCATGCTGTACCACAAAACTTAATTACAACAGAGTTCAGGTACTCATGATGGCATGAAATCTGGGTACACCAGAAAACATCTTTGGTCTAAAATTAAAGACGACAAGTCAGGATTCTGCTTCAGGGGTACCCTATATTCAGATATTTCATTCTGTAGTCACACAAGCCTTGATATCAGCATTTCTGGTTTAATAATGAGAAGACAGACATTCCTTTCCTAGATGTTCAGTCTTGTAATGTGAATGTTTTCTCATTGCTTCCTTTCTTTCTTTCCTATTTGTCTTTGACCAAAACAAGACATTTCCTGCAGTCCTACATGGCAGAAAAGACAAAAATGGCAGGCAGATGGGCTGCAGCTCCCACTGCTGTGCTGACCACACACATTCTCTCTCCTGAGCTTTCCCAGAAGGACAAGGTTTGACCTACTGGATTCTGCTCTCTTTATTGCCTTATGTCTACTTTTCGCCCTTCTGCTGAGAGATCCAGGCTGCATGGCTGGAGGGATCTGCCCAGCAGGGAACTGTCTGTCTGCAGAGAGCAAGCCACAGATAGTGTGGATATTTGAATAGCCTGAAAGGATCACTGCTAAGAGACCATGAGTAACAAAATTACTGAGTTCAGGCTCACCGACCTCCTCCCTTCCCATTCATGAGTTCTGCAGAAGGCATAACTCAATCTCAACTAATAATATCAATGCAATATCTAATCAACAAACAATCAAAAACAACGAAAGCCTAGTTGGAGTTTGCTTTCTCAGATACAAATTAGTAGGTCTAACTTAGAGATGAATACGCTCCATTAGATCCTCAGATGTAGGTGATTGTCCTTAGCACAGGAAATATGACAGATGATGCTTTGAGAGGAAACGGCTACAGAGGGGGACACTCAGACTGTAAACGTAGCTTTCCTTTTTATGTAATGAAATAGTTGTAATCACTGAAAGGAAACCACAAATGTTTCACACATATGGCAATCTCCAGCAGTCAATCAAATAATTTCCCCAACACAATGAACACAATCTTTCCAGTTCTAGGCCTTTGCCACACAGCTAATAGCTCTACTGTTCCAGAAAGCAATCACATGCCCCATGCCTTTCCCTGAGTGTGCAGCTTTCCCAGTCAAACGAACCATAAACATGGTCTTTTTTTCACTCCCTTGAACAGGAGTAGGTTGTAATCCTGCAACCGGGAAATGCTGTGATTAGAAATTATTATGATGAATTTTCTGAACTGAATACAAAGGCACACAGGAAATAGCTTTCTGTGATTTTAAATCCTTCATACAGGAGCTACTGGATTCTCAGAAACAGCAACCAGTGACTGAAGCCAAAGGGCTGGTTATCTATTCTTACCCCCTTTCTTTTCTCCCATTGATGTAGGAAAGGGAATTAAAGAGAAATCTGATTTTAAGAGATAGAAATGTATTATTATTATAAATAAATCTTGGGCAAACACAGAACAGGCAGTGGCAGCGTTGTTTCCCTTTTTGAATGGGATGCTTGGCTTTAAGAAGTAAAATACTCCTTACCTCTGCAAATGATTTGTTAAAACAGCAGCTGTCCCACTTTCAGTCATAAGAAGAAGGCAGTTACAGCCCTAGCTGTGGCTATAGGTAAGCAGACAGGCATCAGCACAACTCGAATACTTGTCTCTTTTGCTTACCAGAAGCCATGCACTACCCCTGGCCTTCCACAAAGCAACAGGCACATCCGCTATCAGCCAGAGAGGGGAAGTCCTTGAGAAACGCAAGATTTAGTTCTTGTATTCTAACACACATGCTATGAGATTTTGGGCAAATCATGTCATTTGGCTGGTCCAGAAACTTAAAAAAAACCTTACTTTTAAGTTTTTCCCTAAGGCTTAAAACATTCAAGTGTTCATCCTCTAAGGAGGAATACACCCAAGAGTAAGATGTCAGACATGCACAGGTATCCGGTATCTAGCAAGTGTTAGAGGAAGGTTCACTCCTTTCTTCTAAACCTGGGAGAAACAGGTATCTCGCTGTACGAGATTTCAGTAGCAGGAAAACTCATCTGGGAGTGAAAAGTATGATTTTAATTCTTCCTCCAAACTTACTCCCCCGAACCTCATATTTCTGCCCACTGCCTATGGCTGTACCAGCCCTCAGGTTCAAAGACACGGAGGAAGGGGGAGAAGAAAGGCCAGTGCAAACGGATCAGGGTGGGATAGGAGGGAAAATCTGTTTTTCCTAGAGAAAGTGCAGGGTTTTGTACTGACAGAATTTAAATACTCAACAAGCAGGAGGGCAAGATGCTCCTCTGTTGGGTAACATACCTGACTCCAGTCACTATTTTAATCAAGTCATCAAGAACAACTTTTTAATATTTGAAGTAATTATATCTTTTTTTCTAATGGAATATTTTATTGTTTACAAAATGGAGCTGCTGCCAACAACAAAATTAAGAGCACTGCTATACTCGCATAACACAAGTCCTCAACATCCTGGTGGATGAAGGATAAGAGGGCAAGGAGACAGAAGGACAGCTCTGACTCTTTATGGGCATAAGGAAGCACAGAATCCAGCCACTCTTTTCCTAACCATCTGGAACACACCTTGAGAGAACAAGCTTAATGGATACACTGCAAGAAAGCCTAAGTTTTAGATGTTAGTCAGCTCAGGTACAGGAGATAAGAGCTGTTAGACCTGAAGAGATGGAGGCTGTTCCATTCCCAGAAAAAAAAAAAAAAAAAAAAAGCAAGACTACAGGCAAAGGGCTGTTAGTGTTAAAACCCAAATATCTGTGGACTTAGGCTCTAAGAGTATAAAGCTGAATTTTGAAGTTCATGGTGTTAGACTTCTGCATCTAATTGTTGTATACAAACTGATATGGACATCAAAGCTGACTTCCTAGATTTGATCTTCTATATTTTTTTCCACTATTTCTTATACAACAGTGTAAGGTTAATAAGTATGCAGATGTCGTAAAGTATTAAATGATCAGTAAGTATACAGAGAAGTTATGCCTAGTAAGATTACCACGTCGGAAAAGACAAACAGAGATAAATGAAAGTGCTCACCAGTGTTGTAGGCTTACAGAAAACTCCACAAGGAGCAATCTCCAGAGACAGATCCTTCCTCAGTGGCAGTCAGCCCTTAAATGGGGTCCAGGAGAGGTGGAGCCTGGCTCCACCCCTTCTGGTCACACAGGTGAATTGCCTTCACCTGTGCTCCCATGGCTGACTCAGTGCTTGCCTCAGGTGGTCAATCAGAGGTTCAGGCTATGATTCAACAGTTCCCATACAAACAATAATAAATGTTACATTTTTTTTTCTGAGGCTTTTTTGGAGGATAAAAGCCCTAAAAAGTTTTAGGTGTTCACTCTGTGTGGGAGCGAGAGTCTCTCTAAAAGGCTGCATATCTATTGGAGCGAACACATGACTGGTAGAATATGCAAGCACACGTATTTCCATCTGGGTGACAGCACAACTGGAGCAACAAATGAGCATCAGTGGATGCAGTGGAGTACTAAGAGCATCAGGACATTAAGCATGGGGGTTTGGAGCATCAGAGCAGGCCAGAAAACAGGCCTAGAGAGACTTTAGATTCTTCTAGTGAAAGAGCAGACAGACCAGTAACATGAGCAGGCAAAGGTGAGAGATGAAAAACACTCCTGCATCAGCTTAAACTTAAGGACATTCCATCACCACCTTACATTACCTACAGCAATAAATCCTTCACCCTGTGCCACTTATGTCCTCCCAGTGCTGGCTCCTGCACAGTGGTTCAGCCTGGCCTTGTATCCTCACAACCTGGGAAGGCTGAGAAGGAGATAAAGGCTTGAGGGGAAGGACCCAACAAACAAGATCATAACAGAGCAAGTTTTTGTTGCCTTGATAGTTCAGGCTGTGCCCACTTTGATTGCTAGCATGTGCTAAGGACTGGCTCTTAAAGCATCATAAGTGTTGTTACCAACATGAGATAAAATCACATCTTCATTTTGCTGCGTGCACTTATTCTGAGGGGCACAATTGTGCTGCACACTGTGTGTGGAGCAAAGGGGGATGAGCTAGTGTTAAAGGAAAGGTGGGGCTACTTAACAGATTGCAGCTTTGTGCTGCTGTGGCTTATTTAGAAGGAGCTGATATATTCCCAGGTAGCACAGTTGTGCTGAGCAGACACTTCAGTACAGGAATGGGTAGTATTTTTCAAGTAAATATACTTGGCAAGAGCTGCTATACAAAAATAATCAATTTTCAGTCAGTAAATAATAATCAGTCAGAACTGATGCCATTGACTCCCTGCGCCTTGATGATGTTTTAAATATTGCTGACTGCTGCTGTGTTGATACAAATAATGCAAATCCACGCACTTTCTGACAGGGAAAGCACAGGAAAACACAGGCTCCAGGGCTAAACAGACTTTTGCAACAGGAAATGTTTTCAGAACAAAAAGCGATGGGGTCACGCATAAGTTTTGCTATAGCTGTTATTCTGGCAGCTGAACAGTCTGCTGGGGGAGGCAGGCCAGTTCAGCTCCCTTGACCTAAAGCGTTTGTTTTCGTTATGGCTGCTTTGACGTGCTGGTTTTGGTACCTATGCTTTGTTTACTTTTTTGTTTTCTTTTTCTTTTGTAAGAAAAGAAGGATATATGGCAGAAGAGGCCGCAGGAATCTGGGCAGAAATGCCTCTCTTTTGGCAATGTCTGATTTTCAGTAACCTTGGCATACAACATACAGATGGGCCTGGAGATAAACCCCAATCCAGCCATGGGTCACCATTATTACAACAATCCATCTAGCTTTGCGCTGACTTCTGTCATGCAGAAAATTTTTAACAAGCAAACATCATGTGGGAGGGGGGTGCATCAAGGCGTGGAATCCAACTTCCATTCTATGGAAGTCCATTCATGGACTTTCCCTTTTGAAGCCTAAGTCACTGAAATGAGAAAAATGCCAAGTTAACAAGAGTATGTCTGACTCCAGGCTGCCCACAGAATGTCTCTGAACAGAACATAATATGTGATTGATGGTGACACGAACTCCCCTGATGCTTGCACAGCTGAGACTAGTATTATGGTACAGTATGTTATTTGTGATTAAACAAAATAGTTTTGGTACTCTCTTTTGACAAGCTTTTTGTATAAACCAGTTGTGTCAAGCTACACATCTGAATCTCTAATTTATCCCATGACTGAGTGTCCTATTACTGAGTGAAAGAAGTTTTTTCTCCTTTCACTTCCTTGCTTCTCTGACAAGAAACAACTCATAACATCATTGTAACACCTGAACTTACAGGATGCATCCAGACAGACTCACCTAACCTGCAGGTGGCTCTCAATAAGTGAGGAAGACCTCAATGGAGAGGTGCAAGGACAGTGCAGTCACTCTGCTGGGAGCTTGTGGAATCATGCTGGCTCTTGAAGGTGACCTGACTGTTTTTGAAGCATGCCACTGGTACTTGGAGCATGGGGTGAGAGTCTAGAAGTAACAGAGAGGCTCTGAGTGGGAGTAGCTAGGATCAGACAAGCTTACTAGCTCAGCTTCTGTGCTGGTTCTGAGGAAAAAAGGTTCTGAATGAGCAGGAGTAAGGAATCATAGAATCAATAAGGTTGGAAAAGAGCACTAAGATCATCTAGTCCAACTATGAACCTATCACCACCATGCCCAAGGAAGACAAGCATGGGCAAGGAGTGAGGCCTGTGGCAGGAAGGACAGCCCTGGTGCTGCTGGGGAGATGGCTGTCACTGCTCCCTGTCCCTGTTTGGCCCACATGGAAAGGTGATAACAACTGCAGCAGACCAGTTGAGCCTCCTCACTTACCCCAAAAAACTATATAGCACACAAAGTGGCCATGTGGGGGGACAGGGCAAATTGATGCTGCAACTGTTGGAATCAGAAATGAAGGAGAAGGCTTTTGTTGCAAGTCAGTAGGTGTATCTTGGTAGGACATCCCACATGTGACTGGTTGAAGTGATCATGATTCCATAAGCATGTCCATCAGCTGAGAAATTGGCTGTTATTGGAATTCTACCATGAATGAACTGCTGACGAGTTCAGCAGCCCAAGAGAGGTATGAAATCTGATTAGAAGTAAGTATGGGTCAGGCCTTTCACTGGACTGTGTCACCAATGCTGACTTTTCATACACTTTAATTTTTCAGATTTTTAAGATCTGCAGCATGAAGTATATAAATTATTTATAAAGTATTACATGAGTTTAACCTACTCAAAATTCTTCTTTAAACTATGCCACATGCTAGCCTTCATACTTTGATTGAACTGTGAGTAAGGCGGAGAGCGAAAGATCAAAGCAAGCAGGAAACTTCTAGTGTGGCCAGACCGGTAAAGGTATCATCCTCTCATTGTGTTTGTGTAATCATTCATACCATGGTTACCAGACAGAACCTGATAGTTGTGTCACTGTGAACACTGCAATTCACCAGCAGTAGAGGGAGTGCTGCAGCTACAAGAAACAACATGCACCAGCACAGCAGGGCAGTTAACTTCCAGCAAGAGCCAAGCCTCTGCTATTCATGCTGATCTTCATATGCAGTTTTTCAAGTGTTTCGTGCCATATCTTAGCCAAGATTTATTTTAACTAATGATGTCTTTTATGGCTCTAATACAGTATGTAGGTCACCGCAGAAGTAATGCCTCCTATTTCCACAGAAATGACAACAGATACAAAGTGCACAATAACACTATTCAGTAGAGCAAATTCTCAACTACAAAAAACAGTTTTCAATAGAGTAACCACTATTAGCTATACATTTTTCTCAGCAATGGACCAATATAATAAAGTATGAGCTCAAAACGACCTTTCCTTCACAGCTCTAAAGATCACCACATTATTATTTGTGTTTTAATGCTTCTGTCAGTGTAAAATCCTGGTGCACTGAGATCTGTGCAGCATTTAAAACAGACACTTCATCAAACAGTGTGCAGGCATGCTATGTTAGGACACCATCTCGAAAAGAACGAACTTTGTCTCATTTGTGAGACAGCAAAGGCAAGGATAAAATAGTTAAACTTCCCACTGAGTTGTTTTTATTGTTGTAAATATATCTTCTGTCCTTGAATAACAATTTGGAACTTCAAGCACTGTATAAAAACCAAGTATTTAAGAGCAATATTTTTTTTGAAACAGTCACTCAGCAGGAACAGCCTGAGGAGTTAGTATAAGCTGTTATTCAGACATACAGTAAAAGATCTCAGAAGAAAGAGACTTTCCCTGTAGCACTTAGCTTGACAAATTTTTCACTTAAGCCTGGCAGGCCCTTGTTAAGCCAAAATACACGCTGAAGCTTCACACCTTCTCACGTGTCATGATCAAGTTTCATCAGAGCAATGCTGCATCTTGGCCACAGCTTTCTGAGAAGAGAGCATGGTGCAAGCATTGTGAAAAGGGCAATCTGTGCCCAAGAAGAAACTCTGGAGGACAGAGAAAGAGTATAAAATTTCCCCATCCTTGCAGCAGTTTGCCTTGTTTCCCTTTTCTACCTCCACTCTCCAATAAATATTGATCAGCAGAAGTTGCAGGTCCTCTTGCTTGATCTGCAAGGTACTGGTCTGTTGTCCAGAGCTGAGCTGGTATCTGCATAAAACTGACTTTGCCCTCACTGGTACTAGGTGTGATAGGAGCACATATGTACATTAGAGAACTGGATATGAATATTGCATATGTATGTGTAACTCTTCTCTCCACTTCTCTTCTCTCTCCACTCTCCTCTCTTCTTCTGTCTATATTCTTTGTTCTCCATGGGGCTGGAGCAATAGAACTGCAGCAGCTGTGATGCTTTAAGAGCCGAGGTTGGTGGGAAGAAGAATTAGCCTATACTAGGCCTGCTGATATAATTGGAAAAAAAAACAAAACAAACAGATGAGCTTTCAGCTTCATAAGCATTTCTTGACTTTCACATTTGAAGTCAAGAGTTGATCTTAAATTCTGACATTGATTACGGACCAAAATATTCCTCTCAATCTGTGCAAATTCACTTACCTTCAATGTGGTCAGTGGTCAACTACTTGTGACACATGAGGATATTTTGAATGGCCCATCGTACAGTTTGAGACAGTGCTGAAAATTCATCTGTGGAGGGCAAAAGTCTCTTGTTTCCACTGAATTTGTTGAATCCATTGAATTCAGAGAATACAGACAGTCCCTGCTCCTCAGAGTCAAGGTGCTGCCAATGGGTTCATTTGGATCATCTTGCCTCTGTGAGGCAGCATCCCTTAGCTCCCACTGACCTTCTACCAGAGCTTTCAAATTCTACACTGAGAAATAATATACAGCTTGGCATGCTCTCCTAAAAACTTGCTTCTCCAGCTTTAAAGCTCACTCATCTTTGAGGATGCTCCATTTATTTGGGCTGGAATGTAATATTTAATTGAAGCTGCTAAAGCTCCAGGCTGAACAGTGCTTTTAAAATTTGGTGCATCTCCTATGAATCACATCATATCCTGGGATCTGTATTGTATCAAGTTGCCTTTTACAGCTCTAGGCTGAAAACTAGAAAGCAGAGCAGTTTTAAAAGGCTGTATGAAAGCAAGCAAGCACAAAGAGGTTTGTTTGCCTCACAGCCAGGCCAAGGTTGCTATCTGGGGAATACTCTGAAGCACAAGCCACAAAATATGAACACTTGCCATATTATCAGTTATTTTTAGCAGAGTGAAAAGAATGAACTTAGTTTTAAGAAACATGTAAGATTAAAGATGTGTCCTTAAATTAACTCAGGTCTTCTTTAGTTCATTGAACTATTAGCATTGAACACTGCGATAGCATTTCATATATCCCCTGTAGAAGCCTGTTCTGCATACAAATTCAAAATGCACCATGAAGTAAGATTGAGTACGTAGCTATGCAGTTAAATATGAAAAAGAAGAGTTGGAATCATTTGGAAAAAGACAGTTCTACACATTTAAAAGGCCTTGCATTTCTATACCTCAAGTGCCAGCTTGCCCAGTGTTTTAATAATGTTTCAGAGAGCTGACATTCAGAGCTCTATTCATTAAAATTACACCTTCTGAGGTTGTTATACATAATGTATTTCTTGCCTCTGGCCCCAGTTCAGGTGGTATCTTTACTCTTTCCAAGCACTATAGTTATTAATCTTGTACATGCTTTAGACTTCAATGGATCTCAAGTTCTGATGGCACTTAAGCAGATATTGAAATGCTTATGTGAGGAACCATAAGCACAAACTTAAAGCCATGTCTTAAACAGAGGTTCTAGAAACTTTGCTGTGAACCACAGCAGACCTAATCCTGTACCATGTATGTGGCCAAGTCATAGTGAAATAAGATCTGCAGTCTTTTAACCTTCTCTAAAGCGGTAGCCCATAGCTACTTTGCCTCCTTGCAAAGGAAGCCAATGCAGCCAGGAATCTGCAGCCAATGTCCGATTTTAATTAGTTATTCCATTATTAAAGAAAGTTATTAACTGCCATTGAACTTAGTGTCATCAGCTTGCTGCAGAGGAAAATCTCTCCTGCTACACAGTCCTAAAGGCCCTCCCAGTCTGACTGCAAACTGGTAGTTTCTGACAAGTCATATCACACTGTTCAGGATGTTGCCTTTTATCAAAATAAAATTTTCTCCTTTAAAACAAAGGAAATAGAAACTGATGAGGGACTCAAATCTACCTCAGGCAAAGTACCTGCTCTGTAAAATCAAGGAAATATTTCTGATACAAACATTGACTCCCGATTGCTGAAGCTTTTCTCATGATTGAGACACGTTAGTAGAAGGACTGGGCAGCCATTCTGGTGCTTATACTAGATGCATTTCATCATAGAATCATAGAATGGCTTGGGTTGGAAGGAACATCAGAGCTCATCTAGTTCCAAGCCCCTGCTCTGGGCAGGCTGCCCCCCACCAGCTCAGGCTGCCCACGGCCCTATCCAACCTGGCCTTGAGTGCCTCCAGGGATGGGGCATCCCCAGCTTCTCTGGGCAGCTGTGCCAGCGCCTCATCATTCTCTGAGTTTCTTCCTAGTATCTAACCTAAATCTCCCCTCTTTTAGTTTGAAGCTACTCCGCTTTCTTCTGTCACTATCAGATCATGAAAGAAGTTGGTCTCCCTCCTGCTTAGAAGCTCCCTTTAAGTACTGGAAGGCCTCAATGATGTCTCACCAGAGCCTTCTCTTCTCCAGGCTGAACAAGTCCAGCTCCCTCAGTCATCTTTGTAGGAGAGGTGCTCCAGCCCTCTGATCATCTTTGTGGCCTCCTCTGGACCTGCTCCAAAAGCTCCACGTCTTTCTTGTCCTGGGGCCCCAGGCCTGGATGCAGTACTCCAGATGGGGCCTCATGAGGGCAGAGTAGAGGTGGACAATCACCTCCCTCTCCCTGCTGGCCACCCCTCTGTTGATGCAGCCCAGGATACCATTGGCCTTCCAGGTTGCAAGCACACATTGCTGGCCCAAGTCCAGCTTTTCATCCATCAGGACTCCTAAGTCCTTCTCCACAGGGCTGCTCCTGAAGGAGTTCTTCTCCCAGTCTGTGCACATACTTAGGGTTGTCCCAACCTAACGCAGCACCTTACTAACATTTGCTAGTAACCACTAATAGAAAAGAGGAGGGAGGGGAACAGGAACGTACAGTTTTCTCAATTTTTTTGAAATTCAAACTACGTACTACCTCAGTACTGAGCAGATGAGTCCTTGTGTGCATGCAGGTGGTTTACAAGGACCCACTGGAAAATACAGAACCACATCCTCCATTTCTGCATTTTTTTCTCCTGTGATCTGAGAATAATTGAACTGAAGTAGGGAGGAGAATCACATCTGAGGTTTTGATTTCTCTCTCTCTCTCTTTTTAATTAAGCTTTTCTTGCAGGCTATCACTTGCACAGAATGCAAGATGTCCGCTTGCAGAAACCTAACACGCTGTTTGGCAGAAATGTTCCAGTTTAATTAAACCTTTGAAAGAGGTTACTACTTTTAATGTGGGAGGAGGGCTACTCTCAGCGATTGCTACAGCAGAAATATCTTCCTCCAACAGAAATTAAATAGCTAGGGAAAAAGAAGCCAGTGGCCGGACACAGTGCAAATGAGGATTGAACGACAACAAAAAACAAGAATGAGGAATAGATCAGCAATAAGGGAAATGAAGACAGAATGACTAACAGCATGAGGAAACAGTATGAGTAACAGTTTTAAAGGAAATTACTTTTTATGCTAAAGAGTCATGAAAATGCTGAACTATCTTTCTTTCCTTTACTGCATAAGGCAGTAGTGATCACAGTGTGAAATTATGATTTAGAAACTGGAAAATGGAAAGACCCATCTTAAAATGCAATCCACCTCATTAAAAAGTCTGAGGGTTCATAAAGAGGTTTTTTATAGATCGGATTATAGATGGAGAGAATGAAGGGACTATATATGTAGAAAAGTACAGAAGAAATAAGAAAAATAAAAAGCTAATATCCAAAACATTTCTTAATGATTCTGAAAGCAGTTCTTCAGTGTGAGTGCAGGGAAAGCCTCAAATAAATTGGTGAAAGACTTCTGGTGCTAAATGTTAAATTTCTTGCAATTTCTGCATGACTATGGATGCATCATAAAAAATCCTGTTGAAAGAGAGAAAAACTGAAGAAAGAGAGGAGAAAAATATACTGAAAGGAGAAAGGATGAAAAGAAGATCAGTGAACTCATCTAAGAAAGAGGAAAGATGCATGAAAAAGCAGCTTGTCAGTGGAGAAAGGACATGGTGGAAAAAATGATAGCTCAGAAGTACAGTTGTTGATGAGGATCTTCCTTGGTGTCTTTGCCCTGCTCCAGGGATGATGGGAGGTCAGAACCTCACTCAGATTAGTTCAGGATCAGAGACTCCCAAAATCTGCACAAAGACAATTTTCCTTCTGACTTGGTTTGGCATATGTCTCAGATAGTCCTAGGTTTACAACAAGAGAGAAAGAAATAGAATGAAGAGACTGAAAAGGAGAAAGAATACAAACAGGGAAAATTGAGTTATTTTTAGTTGCTTTTTTTTTTCCAGTGCAGTGTTGAAGCGATGAAATGTAATTAATATTGATCCTCTGTGATTCAGAAACTGTCTGTAGCAGCTTCTTTGAATACAGATGACACTTACAAAGCTCCTTTTGGTTTTAAAGGAGCAAAGAGCTGCATCTAGCATCAAAAAATGTGGAAGGAAAAGGGCAACACTGGGCATTAGTCAGATGGGGGAGCTCAATAAGAGGCAGAGCTTTTAGCAAGGGCAATTAAAAATCTGTATATCACAGCAGTGCTTGAAATGCATTGCACCGTTACAGACGGGTGAGGGCATTCATGAAGATGGTGCTGCAGTTGCTAACACGTAACGACCATGTTTGGGAGCACTGCCATAGGCAGAACGTATCATAAATGCTGTGAGCTGTGACAGGTCATCATGAAGTTCATCATCTATGTCACGTTCATGCACCCTCATGTAAAACTTCCTGGAAAACCTGTGTCCTGGAAAGATGGATGCCCTAACAGCAGATCCTGTGGGCTGCCAAAGGGCTGCTGCTGATATATTTCTGCAATCCATTTTCATGACGATGTTGCCTCTCTTCTTCCCAGCCATGGTAAGGCGTTGCTTGTCACAGCCTCCCAGCCCATCTGTCCTATCAAATTGGCTTTTCTCTCTCTGGCTGTTCTGTGTTTCCCTGGTGTAAGCAGGTTTTAATCCCTCCATCTGATTAGTTAGGAGAAAAAAACACTCTTAATCTGATAACAGCAGGATAACGTAGCACTGCAAAGATGGTATGATTTAATTATGTAAAAATAATTATTTATTTACTTATTTATGGGCTCTTCAGCAGAATGCAAAGGCTTTAGTTTCCAAGAAACTAAATGTTGCCTTAAAAGCATATTGGATTTAAGAGCACTTTATAAAATACCGATACTCCCCAGTAAGAAAAGATTTCTCTGAGTTCATTTTGATAGCATGTTTTGAATTGCTGACATTCTTAATGGGCTTATACTGTCCTGTGTATTCTCAGCTCAGTTTGCCCGCTCTGGGAATTTTGTACTTTCACAGAAATCAACTAGCAAAACTCTCTCCTTAGAAAAAGTCGCTGCCCTCCAAAGAAATCTGATTATAATGATTTCCACAATGACACAGCTGAAATAACTTGCAGATTTAAATGCTTAAATTGACAACATATTAAATGTTTTTATTTAAACTAAGTAACTTACCCAGGCCTGAACATTTTAGTTCTTGGCACATCTCAGGCAGACTAGCTGTTGATTTGGAAACCGCTGCCTCATACTATCTATGTCAGGTTATTAGACCTGAAAATGGTGTTTAACAAACCTCCTCCTTGTAGGAATGTGTGACACCGTGCTGGCTGACACAGCTGGGCACACATCTGGCTCAGGATGAGGAAAGGCACACCTAGCACATGGGGTTATGGGATGGCAGGGTGCCTCCCAAGTGCACGAAAACCTCTCCAGAGCTCTGGCTGGGACCTTCTACTCCAACTTCCCTCCTGGTGACCACTCAATGGTGCTCTAATCTCACATAATTCCACTGAGGTGGAGAGGCTGGGGAGGACATGCACACGGAGGAGCAGCATGTCCAGAACATGGAGTGCCTGAGGCAGAGCCCAAAGAACTCAGATCAGCAGCTGAGCTAACTCAGACAAACAGAAGGATCACTGCCATTGACCTCAGCCAGAGTATGACTGCCCCCTTCCCATAACAAGCTATGGTAGTTAAACTGCATTACCTTGTAGGTGAATCTAAACTTCACAGGGTGGCTGTGGGCTGATTTCTGCTCATATCAACCCACGGCATCTCCTCCAGGCTGGAGCTCTCTGTGCTAAGATGTTTGTTCTTTAGGAACCAGTTCCATCCAGCAGTCACCCAGTCTATTCCCAACTGGCTCCTGCACATCCATGCCAGTCAGTCCATTGGGTATGGACACAGCCTCTTTCCTATTGATTTGACAGCACTGAGCAAGCCTGGCTGAGAGCAGTGAATATAGTCTATGAAGTCTTAGCTAAAAGTGGATAAATATATGACTAGATAGATAGAAATATAGATAGACAGATAGATAGACAGATAGATAACTAGATAGGTAGATAGAAGGATTTAAATGGCACTTTGTCCTTTTTCTCCCCTTCTCTTTTAGCTTTGAATTTCCACTATAGTAAACCAAACTAACGCAGAGAATCCTTTCTTTAATTCCTTGGTGGAAGTTGGTTTTTAAATGTCTTGTACAGTCACGTGGGCTAACCAAGCCAATATAATTAGAAAAGTTTACCTCTGCCTAACAATTGTTTTTGCCTTTCCAGGACACTGGTGTGAGCATCCTGTGAATGCTGAAAGGGGAATTAACCCAGTATGCTTTCCTGAGGACAAAGAGCTCCTGTGATCTTCCCACAGTGGCTTTTGTTCCACATTCTCAGTTTTATTTTGTGTTTTAAACTAATGTACTATACATCCTATCTTCAGCAATACCCAGTGGACCAGGGAAGTGTCACCAGGAAATATGCTCCTGTTTTGTGTGTAGCCAAATGAGACCTGATTTCTCCAGTCCTTGACAAAGTTTCCTTAGAAAACAACATAATAATTATAATGAGAAATGAGCCTAGAATGTGGGGTTTTTTTTTGGCTCAGAAAAATGAAATGGCAATATGATTCGAGTCTCTTACTAATGGACGTTTCTGGCAGTATAAAATATGGGAGGACATTTTTTATCACTGGCATTGTGATTTTAGCTGCAGTGAGTTACTATCAGCATCTAAAAGGCAAGATCTTCAAAGCTGAAGTTTAAAAAAAATGCAATGTAAAAGAGTGTATCTACCATATTTGTCATGGATTGAAAGTACAGGGCAGGAGAGGTGAACAGTCATTGAATTTACACAGGATGACTCTAAGTGCAGTGCTCTTTTTTGGAAGCTTATGACTAATATTGGATCCCACTGTAACCTTTTGTTAACAAGAATTTAAGTGCCCTTCCTGCATAAATGAGATTATTTTACTTAGAGTATACAGGCAGTACAGTCTGTTATTAATATGGTCTCAAACACTTCATCATATTTATAGTCTTACCAAATGTTAATGGTTTGTTTGAAGTTTCTTTTCTGATTATCTGCTTTGCACTGATATTCTAGTTAAAAAAACATACCCAACACAATTCATCTGTTTCTGAAAAAGGATTGGGGAAAGTATATTGCTCTATTTATGTTAAACTTGTATGAGTGTTTACATCAACATTTTTATTATTCTTTGACTTAAAAGAGGAGCGTGCATGATAGTCTTGGTCTGGAATGTGCCTTTTTGCTTCTGATCTTGAATCTGCCCAAGCAATTGCAACCCAATTGCAATTGCCAAAACACAGTTTGCAGGAACAAACACTGGCTTCAAATCTAAAGAGTCACTGCAAACAAACCAACTAACAGCAACAACAAAAAACCTACCCCATCATCTTTAGCCCGTATCCAAAGACCTGGAGGAGTTTTACTAACATTTCTGGTGTTTAACGAGTTAATTTTCTGCTGAATCAAATATGTTACAGATAATGCTTTTACTGAAAAACGAAAAAGAAAACTGACAAGATAGATAAGCAGGGTAATAGTATCTAAATATTGAAGTATTAAAGTGTAAAAGGACTATTAACAATTTACTGCAGAATCCTCTGGAGAACCAGCTGCTGAACCAGCTATTTGCTTCTCACCTCTTGCAGTTCCCTTCATTCTCTCTTTTAAGATTTTTAAGTGATGCTCAATAGCAAGGCCTCCTCAAGCTCGGTTCTAGAGAAGTGGGGTCACCGCTGTTAGAAGGCTCCTGCAAACTCAATAATGGGCTTTTTGGGCTGGAACCCAGCAGGCTGTTTTGCCACATTCACCTTTCTTCCATTGCTGTACCGAGCAAAGATGGCAGCAACAAATTTTAGCGCTGTGCAACCGTCAGGATGCAGGCAATGCTTTGAATGTCCAGAAGTAGGTATCACTTATGGAGATAAAGCAGGTGAAGACTTTTTGACTCTCACCATAAGAATTCCGCACCGTAGAAATACAGTGACAATAGATTCCTAACTACTTTGAAGAAACATGGTCTAATAGTTATTTTTATTAAAATAGTGTTAAGCCTACTTCTGTGAGTATGGTAGCTAGGAGCAGGGGCTTGCTATTGAATCATGGGCTTTTCTTGCTTCATCCAAGAAAGCTGGCACTTCCAATGTTTGGACAAACTGCAGTAATGTTTTTCGGCAGGTGTCTGTATGCCTCTTTCCAAGCATTAATGCACAAAATTCAGAAAGACCCAAAATGGTGGAGAAACCACCTGCTCCCCAAGTAGATGATTCCAGGAATTAATTATGCTCGCTGTGAGAAACATGGTTCTTATTTTTATTCTGGTATTATTTGGCTTAGCTTCTTTTTTCATCAGCTTCTACTACTAGAAATCTTCTAAACAAATACTTTGATTAAACCAACTCTGAACTTTCTCTTAAATAAAGTAAATAGCTTGAGGGTCTTTTGTTTCCTGTTATTGGGTTTCTTGGGCTTCACATTATTCTTCTATGTCCTTTTGGAAGTCTTTTCACATTTTTCAGAGTTCTTCAAATAATGTAGTGATTATTCCTGTGAAGCATTCCAGGTATCAGCTGCGGTGCAGATGTGCTCTGAGGTGTGTTGGGCATTCTTGGGCTTCTAACCACGCAACAGATGAAGCCACACTGGCCATGAGTTTGTGGTTGCCTGAAGGACTGAGAAACACAAAATGTACCATCATGGCTTCTTTAGACTTCATGGACCTCTGTAAACTTCCTCATGTATCTCTAAAAGGCCACGTACATCTCTTCTAATAAAAAGTCTGCTCCACATCAAGAATTTCAGTTCATTTCTGGGGAAAAAAAAAAAAAAAAAAAAGGATTATCAGAAATCTATCTTCCATAATTTACTTTCAAGCCAGATACCTATATTTGCTAGAACGTTAATTCCGCTTTGTATTCAGTAAGACAACTTCAGTTTGTTTAGGGCTGGTTTCATCAGTCTCTGTCCTTGTCTCTACTTTAACATTCAGCATATTCTGCAAGGATGATGCATTAATTTGGTTAAGAAACTACAACAGGTATTTCTAGACTGGGAGGTTTCACTCACTGAACCCCAAGGGAATTTTACTCTGCTATTGTGGATTGAATTTATGGCTTTTTATTTCAATTGAATCAGAATTGTTATGCCAGGGATAAATTTGTCCTGGCTTGTTTACTGGCTTATTTGAATGATTACACAATTGTCACACTCTAGGAAATCATTCTGCTATTCAAAGCGTAAGGCTAATCAGAATTTTCTCCTTGGAAATAAAAGATTATGGGTAAACAACATAAAGGAGAACAAGGCTGTATTATATCATGAAAGCAATCAAACACTAATCCATTTAAGTGCTCAGTTCTGAAGTGGAATAGCACTGTGCATGGTATAGAATTAGGAATCAAGTATACAAGATACAAAGCGATCAGTCTGTACAACTGGAGAGACAAAGTAATTAGACAAATCATTCTCCAGTTTCTGTAAGAAATGCTTTTTCTTCCTATTATTTGTATGCTGAATTACTGTTTGCACAGCTTTTTGTGATTTTCTGTTAATACTGCAAGAGACAGTGTAATTATATTTGGTTTAGAAGTACTGTTACTATGTCAACACTAGTATTCTGTTACCTAATTATCACTTTGAATCACCCTACAGGAATCTTCCTAGATTTTTTAGTTCGGTTAAGTGATTTAGTTGGATATTGCGGGCATTTGCTTCAGTTGAAAAATGCCCAAGAAGGGACAATGGACTGTACTTGGCTACATTAGATTGCATTCAAGAACATGAAGAAGAGCTGTCTGGAGGTCTCTAGTACATCATCAGTCATACAAAGTTTGCTGTCATTTCTTGTAGTTGCCCAGCAACAAAACATCCAAGCCCATATGTTTTAATGAATGACTCAGGAAACAGGGGGTTAATAGACAACATAAAGATAGGAGACTTTAAAAGTCAAGTCTTGAAAACTCATATCTTCAACACATTGAGCTGAATTTTATCCTAGGAAAATTGTCCTTTCTCTAGTGATATTTAAATAAATGTATTGTAAGTCTATTGACATTTAAGCTGTGAATTAAATGCTTCTACAGAAAATGACTTTAGATCATAATCAACCTCTGGGTGACATATGTTCTACCTAAACAAGCTGAAGAAATGGTTTTGCCAAGAAACATGTTCTCACTTTAAAAACCATACAGACAAAATTCTCTTAACATATACATCACCTTATGAGGTGGAACTGCCAAGACATTAAAGTACATCTTCATTTTTCTGCTCCTTCACCATGTTGGGTTTGTATAACTTAATTACTCCCCAGCCATGCAGTGCTGCTTCAGTAAAATGTTCACAACTACTCAGGACTGTTATTCAGAACACAGAGCTTAAGAGTAATAAAACAGCTTCTAGAGAAGCCGTGCCTGCCTAAATATAGGTCACAGTAATGAGGTTGCAATTTTGCTAGAAAAAGTTTGTCAAAAATGATCATAAGCTGATACAGCCCTGGATGGTGGTGCAGGACTCATCAGGACTTGGTGCATAACAGCTATATCATTCAGGTGAACATGAAACCGAGTAGAAACATTCCAGCTTGTCACTTGTGAAGTTTATTGCTCATGAAAACGAGAGATTGTAGAATTAACCTCTCACATACATGTACAGGCGCTGTGGCCTCACAGCTGAACTCAGTGCCAGCACAGCAGGTGTGAGGGTACGTGTCGTCTCATGAAGTAATTACAGTAGCTCATCTCTTTCTGTTCATAGGGTGCAAAACCAGATGAACAAATATCTTTGAAATCCTGTTTATAACTCAAGACCTGTTTACAGCTGAGGGGCTGGCTCTCACCCATGGGAGGGTATGGAGGGCAGGCCTGTGGGGAGGTGGCTGGAAGAGGGCTGACCGTGCCCCATCCTCGTTAAACGGTGCTTGGTGTTTCCTAAGGGTAGCTGAAGGCTGTGGGAGCCGCAGCCCTTCCCGGCCGATGAGGGACGAGGAGATGAATGCCCTGATGTATTTATTATAGGCGCTTCCTCTGCATGTACCGGAGCAACAGGAGGCACAGCAGGTCACAGCAGCCCGTTCTGAGAAGCTACAGCTAATTAGAGGAATTCTGGGAACCGGAATCCGTGACCTTTAACAATCTTCATTGATGTTACCCAACCGCCTGATGCGGGCTCAGGCAGCGCCAGGCGGCTCAGCCCGAGGGGAAGCGTCGGGAAGCGGCGCGCTCCGCCCGCCTGCCCTCAGGGCCTCTCCTGTGGGCGCGGGGGAGCGAGGCGGCGATTGTGCCGAAGCCAGGTGTCGCCGCCGCTAGGGGGCCCTCGGAGCCCGCGGAAGGGCCCGGCTCCGCCCGGGCTGCGGTGCCGGCTTTCCCCCTTTTAAACGAGGCCGAGAGGTTGCTATTCTTCTATTTTAAATAGGCATTTAGGCTTCTGACACATGCAGAGGCGCCCGAGCGTGCTGGGGATGAGGAATCCTAACCAGGGGCGTGCTTAGTATTTGCACAGACTGTGTGCTGCTACTCGGTGGAGAAGACAGCAAAACCACTCTAAGCCCCACAGCACTCTGAATGAGTGCAGCAAGAGGAGAGAAAACAGCACTGGCTTGCTTTTGGACCAAGATCAAAAGGAGAAACTGGAAAGTAATAACAATGTAGAAATGTTCCCAAATTTAGCAGCTTCATTTTATTTTTAAAAAGCTTTCAGCTAAGACTTCAGGGAGCTGATGCAGCCTTCCTGATAGAAGTGATTTAATATCAGAAATCTGAGATAAAACCGGATTTGTGTGGGAGGGAAGGAGATGGGGGTTTAGATAAAGAACAGACCTCATAAATCAGGACAAGTGAGCAGAATGGAGGCGAGGACCCAGTTCTTACGGCTGTGGCTCTTCCACAAAACCGAGCTTTTTCTGCAAAGGAAAAACATTCTAATTAATTAGATTTATTTACAACAACTGGATTTGGGATCAAAATAATTGCCTTGAGACCGAAGTGCAGCTGCAACATGCATTCCAGATGTGAGATGAAGCAGTGTGTTGCAGATGATTTTATTTTTTAATTTTAAACTCAGAATTAGTCAGGATCAGATAAATTAATAGATTCATAGCATCATCTGCATTCATCCAACACAAAGGTGCTCTCACACTGCCCAAATAATCAGATGCGCTCCAGGGACAAGCAGGGGAGCAGCTTCCTGCCAAATAAAAAAACCCTGAGAAAGGTTCTGGGGTGTAGGAAACTGCTGCACGTACAGCCACAAGATCTTAATTTGTGTTGCAGTTTGAAACTCAACTGGCCAACAGGTTACCACCTCACTCATGGTGTGGCTGACCACTGTGATCTCCAGGTAAGCAAATCTGCCAGGAACCCTCTGCTCCTGGGGACCCCAACCAAGCTCCCGCTGCCTCCTGCTGCCCTTCCCTCATAGGGGACACATGGTTCCCTTTTGTTCTTCCCATGGTTCAGGCAAAAAATAATAATAAAAAAAAAGTACCCATTAAAAAATTAACTTTGTCATTTTCTTCAGGTACCCAATGAGACCTCAATCTTGCAGGAGCATCAAACATCCTATGACTCACCTAGCTTCTTTTCCAGCAGATGGTGATGATGAGTATTTATTTTCCTCAGTAATTTTTAAAGGGAATGTGTTCTAAATGGATATGCTGTCCCATGCTCACTGCTTACTTCAAACTATCAGTCAATTTAAGTAAATTGATGCATGCCAGTTTGCTTTCCCTTTGTTATTCTATCCTCCGTATATCTGCACAAAAGAATCACAAGCACGCAATATACATCCCTAGTCTACTAAGACTGTTTTAGCTATCAGAAGTAGTGTTCTTTAAAACTGCAGCTGGTTTAATTCTTAAGTGTTTTGTGCCTTTTTACCTCCATTTTGGATGACTGACAAAGACGTGACTGGTTGAGGTTTTCAAAGGCCAGATAATCTGAGTCCTCGTGGAAAAAAAGGCAAGCCCCTTTTTGGAGCCATACAAGCCAGTTCACTGCTTTTGCTGTAGGAGGCAACCTGGGCTTGTGCACACAGTGCACAAAGTCTTCTGCAGTTCATTAGGTTAATGAGAATGAACTACGGGAGAAATTCCAAAGTTAACTGTTATGTGCTTTATTTCCTCAAAATTTGTGCTAGCAGATGCCAGACTTTCTTACAAAAGATTTCTTCTGCAGTGGATCTCCCTTCTTTAAGAATGTCAGAGCTGCCTTCACATCATCCAGTGCTTGGAGGAACAGGCCTTGCTATGCCCAGGGCATTGACATTCAGCAACAGATTCAGTAGTAGATAATCTGAGAGTCTATAGTGTCTAGGAGGGAAAAAATTGAGCCATTTTGAGCATTAGCTAACAAGTGATCCTTCAGAAAGAGAATAAAGAATACCTACAAGAACTAGACCAAGTCCCCACACTACCTACTGCAGGTTATGATATCTTTGGGAGTAGAAATGTCAAACAAGTTTGAGATGTTCCCTTACGTAGTTTTAAGAGTTAGCTTACTGGAAGAAGCTTTAGCTGGGTTGCATGGCGTTGGGTACTACTAGACAACCAATCACATTTCATACAGAGGTAGAAAAGGATGTTATGGAAAGGAATGGCAGTGTTTATCCTTGAATAAACAAACTTTTTAGTTTTCTCCTTAATGTGTCAGGAACAGCTGCTATTCCTCTCTGTGAGTCTAAACTCTGAAACAAGGACATACTGGGGACAATATAAAGTTTCAGAAAATGGCATAGGAAAAGTAGCGCAATGACAGAAAGCTAAATATAGCCTAGCAAGAGAAAGTGTGAAGTACTATTGTTCTGCCTGAGATAAGGCAATTGCCTCGGTATACCCATTTTTAAAATGTGGATGTTCTATCATTGTGGAAGCTTTATAGGTAGCATTTAAATTAATGCTACTCATGTAATGCTTTTGCACGTATAGGTACAGTTGTAGGGCATGTATACTCAAAATAACAAAATGAGTTTATCCAATAGTAACACTGGAGAATTGGCATAGTGCCCACATCCTATGTGTCTCTCTTTATCCTATTGCGTTGTGAGTTGTGCAAATACCTGATTTTCTCAGCCAAAAAAATAAAACACATTTAACATCAGGCTGAGAACCTTGATATTGCTAGACAGGTGTTAGCTCAATAGCTTGCCTGTGACAGGTACGACGACTCTTCAAGAGCAACGCTCAGAGAAAGCACAAGGGAGAGTGTGTGCACAGTGAGCTATCCTTGCCTGCTTTCCCGAGCCAGAGTTGCACTGAGACTAATTTCTTTTTTTCCCCCCATTTTTTAATTTTTTTTTTTTTAACCAGGGAACTAGTCCTCCCTGAATGTCTGTAATGACTTTCTGAGTTTGTCTATGCTTTTGGCCTGCACAGCAGCCTGTGACAGTATAATTATGTACTACACAAAGAAATACCTGCTCTCTCCCCTTAATTTGACACCTGATAATTTCAGTGGATACCCTGTAGTTTCTGTGTGGGGAATCATCATTACCTCGTCACCTCTTCAACACCATCCATTGTTTGTAGCCTTCCTCGTTAACCTTTTTCCAGGCATTAGACTGATCAGTATTCCCTTGCAGAAACTGTTCCCTGCCTTGGACCATCCTCACTGCCTTCATCTCTGTTTTTCAACTTTGGCCCTCTGGGAGGTGGAAGGACAAGACTGCATGTAAAAGGCTTATCCAGCATGGGCAGGTTTTAGTTGAAACAAACCATGAGAGTGGATTACAACCTTGTGCAGATTTGTTTCTGAATAGGCTTGATAAAAATCAAAGGTTCTGAGTCACAAAGTGTAGAAGTGGTAGTCATGTCTCCATACGTATCAGTTCTCATAATGGCATTAGGGTAGTGAAAGGAATGAAACCTGAGTTCACATCTACTCATTTTTGAGAAGGGAACCGAACTAGTGCCTGAGCTACAGGCTGATCTGGACTATGTCTCTTCAGTTCCAGCTGCTCTGTTTTTCTTTTCAGAGCTCTTTTAAAGCTTCTGGAGTAGGACTGAACCCAACTCACTTTCCAGACACATCCTTTTAACACTCAGTAAGGGAAACTCTTCCTTCCTCATGCTTGTGTCTCTGCGTGCATTTTCTATGAATAGCAAACTACTGGGTGCACTTAGTAGCTGTCGCTTTACTTCTTTGAATAAGTTTGAGCTTACATCCTTGTGACATGATGGAAGGTGTAGCAATGACAACAGAGCAGCAAGGTCCCAGGCCACAGCCAGTAAGGATGTGCTCGAGCACAACAGCAACAGGCACAGAAATAAGGGAAAGAAGCTGCTTACCTTCAGAAGACCTTAGGTATGCAAGGATCTCCAGTCAGATACCTTTGCCTCCACTGCCAACACTTAAATGAGGTCTGGGAAGGTATGGATCCTGGCTCCACCCACTCCAGTCACTCAGGTGCACTGCATGCACCTGAGCTCCCCTGGGTTGGTCTTGCCTTCCCACCAGGTGTTCAATCACTGGTTCAAGCCCTGACTTAGCATTTCCACTACAGTCTTCCAGGACATGAGGTCAGAATCCTGGTGTGTCAGGGCTGTTTTTATCAAAAAGCTGCAATTGCTGATGGTGTAGTTTCTAATTGCTTATCTGTTCCTGCATCCTCATAGGCAGTAACTGCAGAAGCCTTGCTAGTTGTTGCTCAGGAAAGGAGTTTTTTTGGTGGCAAAATGCTTGTGGCCCCATTCTGACTACTCAAAAATATTTAGAAGTTGGGAAGGAGACATTTCTGAGCTCAGTACAGCCACCCATGTACTCCTACCAGGAAAGGTGCTTTAATTAGTCAAAGAAAGGGCAGAGGTTTCTTAGACAACACTTACACAGCAAGGAACTTGTCACCTTGGAGCTTTCTGTTCATCTTGAAAGCTAATAATATAATTTCTGCTGTGCATAGAGTCCAGCAGCTTCTGATCCAAACAACACACAGCTTCTGTAATAAATCATGCCTCAGTGCCTATCCTTGCTCCATCTAGGCCCTTTCCTGCCAGGCCTTTGGAAACATAGCCGTAGGAGTCCCTTGCAATGAAGAAGGAAAACAACCTTTTTACTTATTGCCTTCCTGCACTTGAGACAAAAAAGGGACACATTTTGACTTTACAAACATTTTAGGTAGATGTAATTAGGGATGGTGTTGTTGGCCTTCACTAAGGCATGATGTTGATGCTGATTGGCCAGCAGTCCTCACTCTCGCCAGCACCTCTTCTGTGGGGCTCTTCTTGTCTGGGAAGTAGTCAGGGTATTCAGCGGCAACACACAGTGCTGCTTTCTCGCCTGTTTTAGGTCCAGAGGTTTTCACAAAGTGCATGTGCTTGATTGCCATTTACCTTCTTAACGAGGTGCTATTTCTGAACTAGAATGCCTGGATGATTTCTGGTCTCTTTAAGCCAGCATGGGAGATGCTTTGTCTTCCAGTTCCAGTTCTGCTCGTCTTCACACTGGACTTTAAAAACACAAATCAGTGTTCACAGTATAAAAAATGAAAAAAACAAAAACCAACTTGTTGACAGGTACCTTTCTATTTTGGGGAAAGGTTGCATTTGCATTTAAAAGCATAACGTTTTCTGTAGTCTCAACAACCAATGAGATGTTACAGGTTGCTTGGGGACACAACATTTGACCTGCACATGACTCAGAGTTCATCTGCAGTGCAAGAGGAGCTAGCTGAGGTTTGCACATCTCCCTACCACATACCCTCTGGACATAGAGATTCATATCTCTGCATCTGTTTTATCATTCCTAGCTTGGCAGATGAAACTAAACAATCTTGCAGGGTGTATAGTAGTCTTTTCCTTTCCTAAGAAAATCCTTGGTGAAATATGAGGATCTAGATGGCGTGAACATGAGCAGCATTAACTGGTCCAAAGTCAGTGCTCCTTCAAAACACCTGGAAGGCAGTATGCTGATCTTGTGAAGATTACTTCCTTTGTCCTCTTCCGTCATTAATAAAAGCCCAAGCTCTGCTGCTTCAGACATCTGAAAAGTATTCCTTTCCACCTGATCTGTTTCAAAAAGAGAAACTGAAACAAGAGCACTTCAGGGATAAGACTGAAAGCTCAAGCATAACTGAGGCAAAACCAGGTTGCCTGCTACAGCATACTGCTATAGGATCATAAGATCATTTAGATTGGAAAAGAACTTCAAGATCATCAAGCCCAACTGTCAATCTGATCTACTGAGTCCTGTCACTAAACCATGTCCCTTAGTGCACGCAGAACTTCCTTGGGCTGGAATTTAGCCAATTCTACTGCACCGTTCCAAGTTGGAAAGTGAAATGAAAAGATGACAAATGCACACTGTTAGAAAAGCATCCTCAACCTCCCAAGCTCTTCTCTTGTAAGACAGCAACATCTTTCACTCATCTCAGGTACATGCACAGGTTCATTCTGCTGAACGTTGGAGCTTGATACAGAAGCCTCATAGGAATATAGCTGGCAAAAGCTCCTGCTTTAATAAAAGAGGAGGAGCCAGGACAAGTCAGGTAGTACTTGAGTTGAATCACTCTGAATATGCCTGGTTTTCTCCGTTGATTATATTTTTAGAAAAAGAAGCAAAGCCTTGCTCCTCATTTAGTTGCCCTGGTGAAGAGGCCAGGGTCCTGCTGGTGGAGTAAGCCCTGCACTGAAGCAACACCAAAAGCACCCAGAGAAACATGACATTTAAACAGACAGAAAACAAAATAAAGCAGTAATCATTTTAAGATGACAAATCAATTTGCCTGCATGCAACACTAAGCCCTGTGTAACAGATAAAGTAGGTGATATGGTGTTGCCCAGTGTAGAATAAAATCATTCCCATGGTAGTAGCTTATCTCCCAGTTTATACAGCGCCACAGAAACAAGCTGTGAAAACCTGGTACTCTGATGAACCTCAGAGCCGTAGTGAGGGATGGAGCAGGGCTGCGATGCTGAGGAAAGGAAGGCAGAGAGGGAAGGAACAATGCAGAAGAGGAGCAACGTGGCAAGGAGAGGGGAAAAAAAAGCTTTCCACCTTTCAACAGTGATGAGCCTTTGATTCAGGTTGTTCATATCACAAAATTGTACCCAAAAGGACCCTAACTGAGATGTCTTTACTTTTTGTCATTTTGAGCTCATGTTAAACACTCACAGGATATTTTTTCAGAGGAATAGAATAGAGAGCAGAATGATTTTTATTGATCCAGAAAGTCAAACTACACAGGACATGAAAAAGTGTAGTAACAAAAGTTTAAAACCTCTTCTGAGAGCATCTCATTCTCCGTTTTGTTTTATTTGCCCTGATACTGTAGCTCTTTTCTGATACTTGTTGTCAGTTTTCTCATTCAGAAAATAAAATACAGCAGTCTGCAGAAACTCAGGAGATTGCAGTGCTTGGACAAAAGCTCACCAGATGGAGGAAAACAGATTCTACCCCTGCTTTTCCTAATATCACCAGGTCTACTTAATTTTGTTTTTAGCAAGAGTATTTTCCCATAGCTATAATCCTAAAAATAAGAATAATAATCTGATAAATAATAGAAGAAAGAATTATTATCTATATGAATGCATTGCAAAAAGAAGTATACAATATTTTTTTACCTGACAGTATTGCATTCAAGACTGTAAATGTTGCACCAGAGAGATGGCAGGCACATTGTTTCTGATTATTTGCTAAGGCAAATTGTACTTGATGTTGGGAAATACCTCACCATATCAATTTTAAATGCCTGAATTAAATTTAGCTGTGGAGAGGGAAGGAGAGTTCAGGATTACATGGTCAGGGGACAGCTGTGCTATGGAAAGCCTCTTTCTCCATCTCTTAGCCTTCAGATTAGTATTTAGCCCTGCAGGTGATGAATTTCCAAAATGACTAAAAATCCTGATGTAAATAACTCAGTGAAAAAGGGAACACAGGGCTATTTATATAAAAGGAGAATGCAGCAAGCCTGGGAAGCAGTAGCATCTGTGTATAACCTGATAATAGCATTACCTTTGGGATAGTTACATGTGCAAGTACTCCTTTACACCAGTAATTCAACTGCTACCTTGTTACCTTGTAGCAATGTAATTACCCTTTGAAGACAGGCTGCAGTTTCAATTCATTTACATTCCAAAGAAATTTAATTATTTCTTTTAATAATAAAAAAGCCTTTTCCATTTCTTAGTAGGTCTGGAGATCTTGACAAGGCCAGTGCAAGCTTGAGAACTCTGGGCAAATGTGATGCCCCTCAAAGCACCATACAGGTGGTTTAAGACCTCTGTCTCATCCAGAGAATCAGAGCAACCTGCGACAAACAGCTCTGTGGACACCTATCCAATCATACATGGTTTTATGGGAGGACAAGGCATTCCTAGCTGCTGGCTTGCATTACATCTGTTTGTTAAGGTGTTGGTTTTGACTGGATGCTTGCAAACTGCTGGGGAGCAGCATCCCATCATCAGCAACTGGTAATAAACTCTATTGGCTGCTGTAGGTTGGAGATAAGAGCTCTGCCTTCCCTTAGCATATCACTATGCATCCAACACATGACTTAGTGGCTTCTTCCCTCAAAAAATACCGATGGCTCTGGTAACGAGAACATAGAAGACACAACTCAGTATGGATTTGGATGGTGTGCAGTCACAAAGGCTGCAAGAAACACGTTTTCTGAACGGATTAGCGAACCTGTGTTGAATAGGAAGCTGTTGAGTGGATACTGTGCACTGCTAGACACAGGATAGTGAGTGAGAAAAGGCAGATATAAGATTAGTGAAATGTGGCTATCAATAGTTGCAAAATGGCTGTATGCAAAAGCTGCAAATCTTTTTGTCTAATTTGAGCTGTACTGAAACTGCTGTCTAAATCTAAGCTAATTTCTTATCCCCCTGTGGAGCCCTGTCACCTCATCTGGACATGCCAATCCTCCCTAGCAATTTTAGAAGGAGTGCAGAAGAGTAAATGAGGCTGGAGAGCAACTTCTAGATTGCTCAGATTAGGTGAGACGAATTAGGACTACATCCCAGGGGTCAAATTAATGCTGTTATGGCTCATCTGAATTCTGATATTTCCCAAGACTGCTGTATCCTTCAAGAGATTTCCTGGATGCATATGGAAGGGATGCATCAATTCCCAGATTGCATCAAAATTATTTACACCCAGGCTGCACAGAAAGCTGAACTCTCTAGAGATCAGAGAATTGCTAAAATGCTCAAATTCTTAATAAAGCATTTCCAGGTGAAAAAATAAGACATGTTCCTGCAGACTTGATAACCTCAGCGGCCCAACTGTTTGAGCTGCTCTCATTGAAGGCGTTTGTTCTTTTAACAAAGATTTTTCACATTAGTGGAGGTGTTGCAAGTATGATGTGGAAAGAGCTTGCAATATATGATTTTGAATGGTGTCTTTCTTTGCCTAGGGGCCTTAAAAGCAGGCCCTCTGTGTCCGCTTTTGGAATTGGTATAGAAGTGGAGATAATTTTACCTAAGTAACAAAATAAATAAAATCTAGACAAGAATGCTGTTGCTGCGGCTGAATTATATTTAGCACTAACTCCTTGCAGGCTCTATTTTCACTCCGTCAATAACAGATGTGCTGTTTGCTGGGTATGGCTGAACAAATCTATTTTCAAATGTCTCCTTGACTCCTTCACAATCTGCTGCATTCCACTGATAGTACACTGAGCTGCTCAGTTGGGAGAAGAAATATGGGAGATGTGAACAAATTTGAATTTATCCTTTTTGGAAACAAAAAAAAAGAGAAGAAGAAAGATGTTTGAGTTCTTTTTATTTGTTTATGAATAAGTTGAATCAGGAAATCTAGCTTTGTAACTTCTAGCTCCAGGAGCAGTGATAGGAACAATGATAATAAATATTAGCTCTTATTAGTGGAGAACTCTCTTCTGATTACTTACAGCTACTTATTTGCATACACCGTTTGTTTAAGTTGTACCCATGCCAGGAGTGCCTCTTTATGCAAGCACATATGGTCTTTCTCAAGGCATTGCAAGTCAACATGTAAAATTATATACCACAAATATGTGCATTAATTCTCACTCAGCAAACTTATAATAAATCATTTTATTTTTTTTTACTTTTAAAATAAAGCAACAGATTTTAAGTTGATAATTTAATGACTCAATGAGGTTGATGATCAGAAATAGCGTGCAGTTCTTGGAGAAACAGAATGGTTTTTTTGCACGGGAACATTAAAATTCAGAGGCAAGTTTATCTTCAAGAAATATCTGTGCCTTATTTGACTGAGGGTTAATGATTGTCCCTTCACCTTATGTTGTCATGAAAATCTTCTGTGAGGGCTTTTAGAGAGTGATGGGAACTTCTGAAGCGCAGCATGAAGGCTGGATTCTTGGAGCCTTCCAGGTGGCCTATATCGCCCAACCCAGGCACTTAAGTCTTCTGGTCAAGACACAAAAACTCAGGAAACAGGCTAAAATTATACTTATCTAGATGTGAAACATGAAGCTTTTCTTTCTATTAACCTGAATTTTAAAACTAACAATTAGCTCTTCAGTGTTGACACTGATTTGCAGTAAGGTACCTGGAAAAGGATACAGTAATTCCACCCAAATAAATAGGGCTAAATCAACATAGGTAAATATGTTAGTTAATACTAGGTGAGGATGTAGCAAGCTTTATTAATTCTATAAATGCAAATACATGTGTGTTCATCTAGACTTGTTCCTGAAGGCAATGAGGGTGTGCTATTGCTAGCAAACTCGGTGCACAGGGTCAGTCATCAACTTGGAGTTTGACTGGCACGAAACAGGCGGTATCCATGCCATTAAACTCTCTTATCCGCCAAAATACACAGTTTGCCTCTTGGGAGTGGTATGTCGATGCCTGAACTGTGGCCAAGAATGATGTGGGGGAGTGTTTCTTGGCTTGGATCAGTGTGTTCTTAGAATTTAGTTTGTGAGTGTAGACTGAGCCCACGTTCCCTTAGCAGTGTATACTGCACATTGTGCTGCGCTTCTCAGGAAAGAGCAAGGAGGAAAAGGGGACAGTTGGACCTTGTTGTTTCCCTCCAGACATGCAGAGTGGCTCTGCAGGGCTCTGTACAAGAGGGGAGCCTGGTGTTTTAGTGCCGGATACAGAGCTGGGATGGTCTGTTTCACCAAGAGCCCACACCCAACTATTTTTGCCACTTGTTCTGGGGAGTTTATCAGATTTTTTATGTCAGCCAAATATTTGGCTTGGGTGGCTCCCTCCTTGTCTTCCACATGGCCCAGCTACATGCAGACTTGCAGAGTGCAGGAGGGGCTTCCCTAGCTTTCCTTTCTGACACTTGATACATAATAGTCAGAATGTGTGTGGTGGGTCGGCCACAGCTAGCAGCTCTGGCCCCACCTGGCTGCTCAGCCCACCCTGCTCCAAGCAGGATGGGGATGGGAGAAAATAGGAAAAACAAGAGAGGGAAATCCTCATCAATTACTTGTACAGGCAAAACAGATTTAACTTTAGGAAGTTCAGCTTAATTTATTGACAATATTTAATTACTGATTGAAGTAGTGGAAAGCAAAAGAAGAAATAATCATGTACACACACAGGGAAAAGACCTTTCCTCCCTGTTCCCAGGCTCAACTCCTTGCTAAGTCTCTCTCTCCTCTCCTCCAGTGAAGTGACAAGTGTCCCAGGGGCTTGTGCTGGGGATGTAAATGTTTCTCTCCACTCTTCCCTTCCTTCTCACTCTTTTCCTGTGCTCTGCTGTGGGTTTCTCAGTATCTGCTCTGTCATGTTTACTCCATGGACCACAGGGAGTATCTGCTCAGCCATGAAGCACCTCCTTTTCCTCGTCCTCTGACTTCAGATCCCCCTCTGTTGTTTCTCACACTTTTTTCTTCTCCACTCTGCCTGTCCAGTTTCCCAGCGGTGCCACCAGCTTGGCAGAGGTGCTCAGCTGTGCTGAATCACAAGGAGCTCAGCTGGAACTGGCTGTGTCTGACATGGAGCACCTGTGTACTCTCCTCACAGAAGCCACTCCTGCAGCATGCCCCCAAACACAACATTGCCATGGACATCCTGTGCAATGGTAGTTTGTTTCAATGGCGAAGCACCTGCTTGTTCAAACCTATTTGCATTTGATCTGCCTTCATTCCTCCTTTCCTCCCATCCTCTCTTTCCCTTCTTTCATTTTATTTCTTTCACCATTGTTCTAGGTAGGCTTTTCACTGCTAAAACTAAAACTTGTGTTACTATTCAGTAGTTTCTTCCTTTGAAAGTGCTTACATAATGTTCTTTGGTTTTCATTTAAGGTAAACTAAGAGGGACTTGGTTCATCTTCGTCACTCCAGCTCTCCAGAAGTTTAGTTTCTTTATCTTCTCCACTTTGTCAGAAGCCTTTATTAAAAATGGGCCCATACAGTATTTCAGTCTTAAATCTCCTGTACCTGTAGTGCTTTATTGGTTTTGTAATTCTCTTCAATCCTTCCCTAGCTCATGCATTAACCTGTTTTTTGTGGCTATAGTTTTGGTCTGCAGTGCTCATAATGCCTCATAATGTATCCTCACCTTCTTTCATTCTTTCCTTTATTTGATAAGTATAGTTTTCCCTTCGTTTTTCTTGAAAGGAAGAATATCCTTTGGCCATCCCAATTTCTTTGGAGAGACTCAGATTACCAAGCAAACTAGAAGCTTTTCTCTGCTGTGGTTTACGTTACTGTTTACCACTTTTTCAGTCTTTGTCTCTTTGTCCCTGGAATTACAATTTACTCCTTGATCACTTGTGAAAGCAGTCAAAGTCACGATTAGTGAAACTTTTCCACAATCACTGATGATAGCCTATTGACAATGATGTTTACCACAAATAGATTTAGCTTACTCTGTTACTTCATTTGTTATACAGTGGCATTTTTTAGATCAGTGTAATGTTGCATTAATTCAGCAGCTTTATGAAAGTTTAACTGTGGAGCTATGACACACTTAATCAAAGTTGTAATATCATTTTAGAAGTAATTCAGGTTTATTTGACAAGAGCTATTTTCCTAAAACCAAGCTGATGAGATTTTATTACATTCCAATCCTCTAAATCTTTTAAAAGTTGAACCAATGAAAAATGGTGTTTAGTAATTCCATAGGGAAGACAAAAGTAAGAAGCTTGTTACAGCCAAGGCTTGTTGAGTTTATAGTCTAACCTGTATCACAAAAAGAGGTAAGTGGCTGCACGTGGTACAGGATGAGGGCAAGATGGCACTGATTGATTGGTTAGGATGGGAAATGTAACAATGCTTTTGTAGTAACCTACATTCTGGTTCTTGTTGCTGCCTTCAAGAAGGACTGAACTCCCCAGATCGCTTTGAGTAGGGGAGAGCATGCTGATGAGAGGTGTCTGTTCTAAGTCCAAAAAAAAAAAAAAGCTGAATCATTTGGAAAACATACGGACTGGAAGGAGCAGGCCTTGCTGTGACAACTACCGCATTCCACCTCTAGGGCTGTGGGACATGGAGGGATGTCCCTGCACCTTTACGAGCCCAGAGGTGTCACCAGCTCAGACAGTCGGGGAGGAACCTGTCTAGGTCACGTTCACTTTGTCTTTCCCAAATATCACCTTTTTTTCTTCCCTGTCTTCTTTCTTCTCTTTTCTTATCTTGTTGTTTGTGCTTTCTCTCTAGTGCGAGTCTCATTTATCAGATTAAGCCTGCATGCTTTGCAATTTTATACTAAGCCTATGGCCAAATAGGCAACTAAAAGAAAAACTACAAGCAACCTGCTGTTTGGGTACATCTGTGACTGATAAGGCTACGCATTATCTGCCATTCTTTAGCAGAGTTAGCACCAGAAACAGAGGAGATATTTATTAGCCCTTGCTTTTATTTGACTTTCTGTAATTTGTATTCAGGAAAGCCAGCTCAGACTCCAGCAGAAGAAAAACAACAACTCATTTCAGTTATCCCTAAGTTTTTCTCTTCACTTTCCCTTCCCCACTCTCTCCCATCTCCTGACAATGGCTCTTAACTTTAACACCATTTCAGTTGTTGACAAGTGGTGGAGAAAGGGTTGGTTCTTTATATACGTTTTTTGAAATTAAGAGAAAGGCTAAAAGGAGCAGTTCTCAAATAAAAATCTCTGTTGATGATTTTAAGTGCCCAACTGGGTGGTCTTTTTTTTTTTTTCTTTTTTTCTTTTTCTTAGTTTAAAAGTTTTAATTGTGGTATTCTGTCATAGGGAAAAGTCCTCAGGAAACCTCTGTGCTTAAAACTTCAGGGATCATCTGTTTGTTTATCTCTATACAGTATGTTTGTACTCTGGACCAGTTAAGACTCAGGAAATGAACATGGCTTATTTTCTTTGAGAGCCCCCCAGCTTGTTACCTGGGAGGTTGAAATACTTTTTCATAAATGTTGACATTTTTCTCAGAAGCTTATTAACTGCTCTTGTCCCTCAGACCTGGCTCATGTAGGACTTTTTAGCTTCCAAAATACCACACCTAGCCCTGTCAGCTAACCATTGTAGAATGCAGCTCTCGGGTGCAACTCGTCTTTTCCCTCTCATGCACTAAGCTGGAGAATTTAGGAGGAGAAAAGGACATCTGCACAAAACAAAAAAGCATGGAAATGTGAGGAAGTTCCTTTTTGAGTAGAATCTTCTGGTGGGCCCCTGGTTGTGTGAAAGCTCAAAGTCAAGGAAGAAGTGCCAGTCTAAAGAATTCATGCTCCACCAATCAATCAGCGAGACTAATGGTGATCTGCTAGGAAGGTCTCTCCTGCTCCACTCCAGTCTGATCGCTTCCCTCTCTAAAGGAGGACAACAGACACCACCACCATGAGACCCATCTGCTGGGATCACTAGGCATCATCGTACTTCTCCTTCACAACTGTCAGCATGGTCCACTGGTATCATTACATGAACACGCAACAAAAAGCTGGTTCTTAATCCAACCTTCTTGAACAGTCAGGAGATTTCCCTTCTCATTTACTATTTTCTGATGTAAAATATCCACAACCACAATTGCGTACTAACCTTTAAGGTACCACAGTCTGGAGGCAAACATGAAAGTGCTTCTGAGCACATGCACTTTGTAGAAAGGCAGATTGTGAGGAGAAATATGGCCTAGGCAAAGCCACATCAGGCCCGGCACTGAAAGTGGCGTAACTAGCTGAGAGTAGTAATGAGAGAGAACAAGTAGTGCTGAGAAGTAGGACATGTAGTTTGGGCATGGTGCCATGCTGCATGCAGGTTTGAACCAGTGCCACCAAATGATTCACCTCTGTGGGGACTGCTGGCTCTACTCAAATGAGCAACTTCTGTTCGGATCCTAGACCATACAGGTGCTCATGCCAGGGGTCCTTTGTAGCAGTTTGGAGTAGTAGATAATTGAAGAAGTATTTTACCCATGAAAATGTGACGTATGTGGAATGTACCTCCAGCTTCGAGCTCTTGGTAAAGTTTGTCCTTTAGGTGTAATTGATGCCCTCATCAAAACAAGTGAAGGCCGGAGTCAACTTAGAGAACAGAAGCAATCAGCTTTTGCAGTTAACCTCCATGTGTGAAACCACTATTGTGATTTCAAAGTCTCATTAAGTAGTAAATATAGAGCATGCCAAAAGTGATTTTGCAGTTAATAATAATGTTCTTCCATTTAAATAATCAGACTGTAGCCTCATTACAGCTGTATTGCATGAAACATTATTTGTGGAGAAGAGATCTTAATCATCCACTTCAGTAAAATTTACAGGGAAACCAGCTTTGGTGAGTGAGTTAATTTCAAAGAATGACATGTTTGGTCTTGGACTATTCTTTCACAGCTGAAAAGAAAATCAAAGTGTTTTGAAAATTGTTCTGAAAGAACAGAAAATTACAAACAACACAGAGTGAATGACTTCTAACTGCCCCTTTGCAAAAAGGAAAGGAGACGGCTCACAAAACAGATCCTGCCTCCAGTAGGAGAAACTGATGTACGGATGGCCCCCAGCACAGGAATCAGGCACCAAAGACTTCAAGGAACAAAAAATCTGAGATTTTCAAGCCTTCCAGATGGAAGATTTTGCTCTCTTACCCCAAGATCCTTTTACTCAATAGGCAGTGTTGACATTGCTAATGAGGGATGACAAATGTCTTTTTAACTCTCTCTGTGGTCCTTCCTTCTGTTGTAAACAATGTACCTAATAACAGAGGAAATGGTCTTTTGATGCTGTTACTGGCTGGGGGGGATTTCAGATGACTGATGTAACATGTCAGTAACAGATAGTTGTGCTTTAATATCTATAGATTTGTAGACTTAAAAATAAATATTTTGATTTTCTGAGCAGAGCAGGCCAGGGAGTGCCATCGAAACAAAACAATGAGTTCTGCTGGCCAGGGGCTCATCCTGGGAGCTCATGACATGGATGTTTGCCCACAGTTCAAATTCCTCTCCTGGTGCAGCATAGGGCACATAATACTATATCAATTAGGAGCTTGTTTACCGTGTGATAAACTCTTAAGCTACCAATTACTCTGTTAACGCAGTGGTTTAAGGCTGTGTTTCTTGGGGCTGAAAATCTCTGGTTCTTTCCCACTGATGATAATAGCATGTAAGGGGCACAGAATTTTAAAGTCTTAACTTTGTCACAGCTTTCCTAACTTCCTTCTTATAGTGTCAGCAAGACCCTGTAAAAGGCATGCACTGGACTTGGAAGTCAATAGGATGCACATGTCCAAGTCTCTTAAGATCCTCATTCCTAAAATTATGCTCAGCAGTAAAACAGCTAACTAGAGGGGTCTGATCTCTTCTGGAAGTCCCTTCCAACTTGAATTATCCCATGATCCTATGAAACTGGTGGTAGCTAGCATGACCAAGAGACATGAAGTAATAAGGATATGCAAGGTGAATGAAATTTGTATGACAGTAGGTGGGCTATGAAGGGTGACTGAGATGGGGAGGGAAGAAAAGATGACGGCTGTTATGGGAGAAAAACTTATGAGGCAACAAGGGAGAGGTCACAGTAAACAGTGCTGGAAAAGCTCACCTTGAGAAGTTCAATGAAGCTGCTGGGGGTCCAAGTCCAGGTTATGCTAGAAATCAGAGTAAAGTTCTGCAGGTGGAGCTGATGAAGAGATTAACCTCAGAAGGAAGTTTGTGAAATAGAACCAGATGATTTTAGGGTGCAAGACAATGAGGAACTTGTTCTTTCAGGCACTGAGACGGCTTTCTATTCAAACAGCTGAACTGCTGCTTTTTTAACCAGCATTTCTTGAAAAAATTCCCCTTGCATTGCCAGCTGTTTTGGGCAAATGACTTTTCAGCCTCATCTTGCAGATGCATCTACACGTGTCCCATCAGACAGCACCAACAAAAGGTTTTGAGATCATTCTCATCCAAACAGTGCAGACAACCTTTAGTTCAATGTGAAATTCGGGGTGGGAAACCAAGCCCAGCTGTGCTGAGCGACCCGCCTGCGTGTGCCTGGACATGGCACAGCTGCACCTTTGCTGGGCACAAGGAAAGACCGAAGCAGCAGGACAAGGATATGTGTGCTGGACATGGGCTGTCTAGCTGCTGGCACAAAAGGTCTGTGCACTTTGCTTCCTTTCAGGGTATATTGCTGTTATCTGTAAATAGATGTTCAATTCTAGGAAATTTGTATATCTAAACAGTGACTGCTGAAGACAGAAAGAGCCATGTGAGTATGTCTGAGAGCTAGTGTAAAAAGCCTGTGACCACACTAAGAGAAAATTATGCCTCTTACTCCCCAAAGCATTTCGAAGCTGGCTCACAAATATTCATGGATTTTACTGTCTTCTCTGCAATAACACTAAGTCTACATTTGCTTCTGAAACATATTCTAGATGTGTAGCATGGAGGTTAAATTTTAACTGAGATCTTTCATGATGTAACTGTTCCCTTTCTCATTTATGTCCTGAATAAGTGTTGATAAATGTTCACATTTGCAGTAAAATTCAGAAGCTAAGAGGGTTTCATCTTGGCTTTGCAGTGACCATATGTGATCAGGGACTATTAATATTGATCATCACAATCTAATTCAAAGAGCAAAACTCAGGGATGTTAAAGCCTTGGGTAAAATTGTTGTAATTTACTGTTATGGGGAAAACTTTATGGCTAGCCTTTGGGTTAAAAATCCCTGAGAGTTTTCTGCAGGAAAGTTTTATTGAAGATGCACCAAGCTAAATACAGCTATACAACACCCTCTGCTTACATATATAGATATGTATATATTTATGTATCTGCAAAATGAAATTTCCTTGCTTATGTTACATGAGATTTTAGACTACTTAAGGGGAATAATCTTGAAAATATCATAATTCTTTGTATCAGTTCTCTTATTTCTAATATCTTTTAGCTCATTCATCTCAATCAAGTGCTTTCCCCCCCCTGAAAAAATTCCCAAAGCCCGGACCAGAAGGACCAGCCAGAATCCCTGGGACGACTTGCTCCTGCCATCGTTCCTTAGGCTGACACAGGTCTGCTTTGTGGGGCAATGCATCTTCTCAGGGCACTAAACCAGACCTTCTGGGGTCCTCTGTGTTTTTTCTGTCCCAACCTTGTGTTAGAATTTTTTTCTTTACAAAACCACAGGAAATGGTGAGCTTGGGGATAGCAGTACAGCTGGATCAGTTTTCATCATGCAGAGCGCTGCCAACAGGTTACAGGTAGGAGCCAAGATCCAGGATCTTCAGTTTTATTCCCAACTGTGCATTAACTTGTTCTCTTACCTTAGGTGAGTGATTTTTATTAATTAACAATTTTATGTATTTATTGCATCAGCAGAAAGAAGATCCTACCTCACAGGGCATAATTAATGTTTGTAAAACACTTGAGGGTGCCTTGGTGAAGACAGTAATGGTTCCACAGAGTAATCCTAATTCCTAAAGGCCGGGCCCATGGCACTCCAGCCCCGACACTGCAGAGCAGGCATAAGGACAATGTTATCAACCTGAAGCATCATACATTTAGCTCCATCCTTAGTCTATCTTAGCCTTCAGTTTCCTCCTTCTCATGCTGATAGTGTTAAAAAACAAACTGTTGATTTTAGAGCAAGTATAATTGCCCAGAGAAGCTTTGGTTGCCCCATCCCTGGGGACGCTCAAGGCCAGGCTGGATGGGCCCTGGGAAGCCTGACCTGGTGGGTGGCAACCAGCCCATGGCAGGGAGTTGGGACTGGACGGGGTTAAAGCCCCTTCCAACAAAAACCATTCTATGCTTCTATGATAATTGGTTTTAGAGTACATCACCTGAAGATTGTGGGAGAGATCCAGAGTCCAGTCACTTGAGATTTCCCATGTGCTTGGATGGATCTGGAGGGAACAGCGGCAACATTTGCAATATAGGAATAGCTAGAGAGTGCTCAGATCAATACTCCAGCTATATTAATTCATAAGACTATGTTGAAAAGATAAGGGAGTGCAGATGGGCCTGATCCCGATCCATTTGTCAGCTTCTTTATTGTAGGCATGGTGAGATGGATGTTAAACACAAGTCAGATTATTTGTGAATACCACAGCCATGTTCACACAGCACAATTTGGCTTCTTCTCTATTTTGAACAGTAGAGGTGAAAAAATTTGTTGCTAGTTCTGTAATGTATAATGGTGAAATGTTTTAAGTGAACTTTACAAAAAATTAGCCTAGTTTCCCACCAAATAAAAAGTATGTTTCTAGCCTAATAGTGTCTAAAAGTTCACTATGCCTAATTCCTGGGTCTTAGATCCAAGCAAAACACCTCTGATGAGGTCAGAATTCAACCCATTTGCAAAAACAAAATATGCAGGCTTGTAGGCTGACATTCCCTTGCTAAAGGAATTTCCTTCATTAAAAAGAAATCCTGATTAAAACAAACAAAAAGCAAACAAAAACAATTAATCAGAGAGAATTTCCACTGAGAATTTGAAGTATCTGGGTTTGTTATTAAGAACTGCACATGTGATTTTTGTAATGCATACATAGCAGCCTGTAACAGGGCTGTGCCAAGCACACGGCCAGCCATGCAGATGCAGTTTTGCTGTTTCATGGCTGGAACAGGCTCATGGAGCCACGTTGCCCACATGGTACAGCTTATCCCAGCCTCGGATCCTTGGCAATGGAAAGGGGATGGAGTTTGCAACCTAATGGCTGTCGCACCTGAGATCCTTTCCTTTGGCTTCCTACATGTCAGCAGGGCAAAATGGTGCCTTCACTGAGGTCCTAGTGGAGTACAGCAGTCCTGGGGGGAAATCTGGCAGCAGCCATAACTCGGAGCGGCTCCTTCTGCCCATGATGGCTCTGAGGAGCAGCCCTCTCCTCGCTCCAGGCTTTGCCATGCTTATAGTCAGTCCTCACCATGACCCCAGTATACTGCCTGTCCATCTGCCCTTGGGCTTGTTGATGAAGAAGTGCTACAACTAGCATCCTTTCCCAGCAGACAGCTGACAGTGTTTTTGGGTGCTGACATGGCTGTAGATCATCAGCCGTGGATATTTTCTGATGGCTCTGCAATCACCAACCAAAGGCAGATTTGTTAAGCAGAAGCTTGCCATGTCTGGCCTGGAATGTGCTGGGCTCTGCCAGTCCCCAGAGGACACCAGCTGTGAGCACAAAGAACCCATGGCCGTGACACCGCACACGGGGCAGCACTGCTGGCTGCAGGCAGGGAACTTCTGCAGGACTGCAATGAGAAGTTGCTTGAGAGTTTAGGATGAATAATTCAGCGCTCCTTTAATTTGGGACTTTTAACAACGGCAGAGTGTGTGTCCTGCCACATTACTTCAACCTTGC
Organism: Pavo muticus; assembly: GCA_016647715.1. Taxonomy (NCBI): domain Eukaryota; kingdom Metazoa; phylum Chordata; class Aves; order Galliformes; family Phasianidae; genus Pavo; species Pavo muticus. The sequence continues at coordinate 207,479 of JACDJE010000434.1, forward strand.
AACGAAGTACAAATGGATGTGATTCAGACTCTAAATATTTAAAGCAAGAATCTAATCTTAGATACATTGTGTATGCTGTCATCTCCAAAAGCTGATAAAGAGAGACAATGAAGGACAGCAGAGATTGAAATTAAATTCAAGCTCTGTATTAAAGAACTCGCACCACTAATTCACATGAATGATTAACCACAGAGAGACTCGAGTCTGCATGCTACGGGACTGCCAAAGTGCTCTTTGTTGTCAGAGCCAGAGAGCAGCCAAGGGCAGGAGGAGCCCATTGGACAGCCGCTTGTTGCCCTAAAGGCCCCATGTCTCACCCTGCACCATTGGCCTGGTGCTGATCTGGCAGGCAGTTAGCAGTGTGCTGGGGTGCTGCCTGCACGTGGCTTGCTCGTGGGCTCTTCCAAGGCATCTGCTGTTGACCACTATCAGAAGGAGCTCCAGACTTCAAGTAGAGCTCAAACCAGCTCCAAAGGGCTATTCGTGCTTCAGATGTCAATAGCATCGTACGTAACCAGGGGGATTTTATTAGCAAAACAAACATGGCTTAGTTTAGACAGATGGAAATATTTTGTGTTTCAGTAAGACCGTCTGCTCCAGCATAAAAAATCCGCTTCTATCATTCCGCAGTGAGCTGAGCCTGGGAGGGCTGGGTGCCCACAGGGGCACTTCGAGAATGAAAAGCGCGTGGATAATCCAGGCGGTGATTGCTTCCTTCCTTGGGCTTTCGGTGGAATGTCGAGCTGTGTCCCAGCGAGAGCCACTCGAGCACAAGGTAAAAACCCGCACAAAGCAGGATCACATGAAGGAGGATGAAGAAACCAGCCAGGCCCTCAACAATGAAATTCCGAATAACGTCCTTGTGGCAGTTTTACTATTGTGAGCATTGCCACAGACCCACATGCAGCTGCAGGATACATGGATTTTGGTTTGTTTCTCATCCCATGGATTGGCGTCCAGGCCCTGCAACCAGCAAGTATGATCTCTTACTGAATAGGAGCAGAGCCGCAGGAGAGGAAAGATTAAGGGTATCAAAGGAATACATTTTTCATTTCACTCCTTTCTTATTACAGTAGATTAAAAGGAGGAAAAAAAAGAGTTTTGTTCAACATTCAAATTTGCAGAGAATTAAATAAGCCAAAAACATTGTTCAGAATTAGAGCACTGAATAAAGGATTTCAAAAACACAGTGTGTGGTTCGTGGTGGGATTTTTATTTCCTTTTAAGACAAGCCATATACAGCTGTACCAGAGCTATTGTCCTTTGTCCCGCCGAAGAAATAGTTTCTTTCTAAAGTGTTCAATCCACTGAGACACATAGGTGCTTTGAAAACTCAAAAAGAAGAAGGAAAGCACTCAAACTCTCTTCTGGTTCAAATGGCAATTATCTGAAAAGCAGCGAAGAATCAGGAATACATGGATAAATTAAGCAGCTTTTGATTGCCTGGCTATGAACTGTAGTGGGATTTTTGTCTTCTTTGGGAGTGATACCCAGCAGCAAGCACTGTGTACAGGCAAGATGGAAGTCAGACCTAAAGGAATGTGAGGGCACTGATCTATCGTAGCCCAGATGGCCATAACAAGCCTGCGAAGGAGAAGCCACTTTCATCTCTCATTGATGGAGAGATACTCCTTGCCATTGAACCTCAAGGGGCCACAATTTGAAGAAAAAGAAAAAAACTTAAAAATGTTCTGATTCCTGTGGGTCAGGAGAGTCTCTCTTCCTTCCGTTCTGCAGGGACTGTCAAACAAACAGCAAGACTTCCACCACCATTTTCAAGCTGCACCAAGACCAACGCTAGCAAAAGCAGAAGGCTAAAAGATGGGCCCACATTTGCAAGGATACCTTTCAGATTCCTCATTATCAATGGCAGGAGGGTTCTCAAAATGAAAAACAAAAACACAACCTGGGCAAGTACAGAGGGGACAGAAGTTCCAATCATTTTAGCTTCTGCATGCTGTTGTCTCCCATTCTCCAGAGAATTCCATGCTCCAGGCAGAGCTGAAGAAGAGAGGGGCTTGTGTCGTGGGGAGCCTGGAAAGCTTCAGGAGCTGAGCCTGACTGTGCTGATCTGGGAGTGAGGATGAAAGCAAGTCACGAGGACCTTGGTGCTGACATCTCCAGTGCAACAACTCCAGCGACTCAAATTGCCAAATTGCAGCCCAACTGGGTGTTAACCAGAATACCAGAGGACTCTGGCCAGTGGTTGGTAGAAGAATGGCAGCAGACGTCCTCCTTTCAATGACTGTGAAGTTGGCTACCTCATGGCTCTGGCAGGCTGTCCACAGATAGAGGAAGAAACAAAGAGCCAACCAAAAGAACCCAAACCTGTAACTTTTTTTTTCTAAGAGAATACGATAGACTTGGAAAAAGTGTGAAGGCAAGGCTATCTTTCCTCACAATTACGTTCTTTAGAAAGGAAGTTCTTGTTACAACATGAGCTTAGGTACACATGGGGAAACCTGACTTGAGCCTTAAAGCTGTGCTTATGGAGGTGCTGCAGCCACAGGAAGCGTGTGAAAGGAAGATTTCTGGATCACTTTCAGAGATTTTTAGGCCAAGTGAGCCCATAGTGCCAGGGCATAATATGACAGAAAATGGTTTCATTAATAACACAGCTTGAGCAGCTGGAACAGCAAAGGGCTGACCACAAAAATCTCATCAGTGCTGGTGAGTCCAGGGCAGCTGAAATTCAAGCTCGGAGCCATTTCAAATCGTTACACAGCTGGCTAAAAAATAATCTCCCACGTAACAAGAGTTTGGGAATTTGGGAATGGATGAACTTGAGTTTGAGTTCCCGAATTCCCCGTACAATTTTTTTGTTGTTTATAGTGATGGCTCCAGCAATCTTCAGGCTGCCAGAAAATCTGGTTTTAGAGAGTGCAAGTGGACACAGCTCAGCTTAAGCGGGCTGGCCACGCACCCAGCACAGCCGCCTGCAGGAAGGGAGGCTCACATATGGCTTTGACAGAGCGATGACAAAAACCATCCTCAGGAAGCGCAGTGCCTTACGTACACAAGCTGGCCGAGGGGCCCTCTGCCCATAACCACTTGCTCATAAATCTATAGAAGATGCAGCATTGGAAGAAGACTTAGGAAGGTGTCAGAGGGAAACCTGGCAACCAGGAATAGAGAGTAAACTCCTGATCAAGTTACTCAGCGGAAGCATGGTCCTTGTTCCATCAGCTGAGATCTATACTTGCTTGTTTGCAGGCAGGGAGCAAGCAGCAAAGCCCCATGGCTTCGGAGTTGCTGAACTCAGCAGCGGGACTCAGAGCTGTGGGAGGTGTTGGCAGTCCCTGCCCTGCACCAGGGCGGGTGGGTGTCCCAGCAGGACAACTCTGTCCCCAGCTGCCACTGTGGCTCCTATTGTGCAGAGAGAAGGTTCCTGAGCCCAAAGAAGAGCTCCTCAGTGGGGATGAAAAGGAGGGAAACCCCCAGTGGGCTTTTTTCTTTTATCTTGCAGATGAGCCAGATGGCAGGAGCAGCAAAAACCAAAGGAGGAGCATGAAGTGTTTAAGAATCAGATTGCTAAAATGCAGGGAAAACTGAAGCCAAAAACTAGGCCTGGACAAAACAGAGCACCAGAGTGGAAAAACAAGCACAGGAGAAATGTAGCCAAAAGGCAAAAGAATAAAATATAACAGCTCGGATCCATTCAAATTCCAACTTTGTGCTTTCAGGAGAGGAGACTTAGAGAAACCAAAGAGCTGGCACCAAGTCCCCTTTGTAGCTGCAGCTGCTCACAGTTAGCAGCCCCCACGCTCCCTGTGCTGCAGTGCCCAATGCCTGCAAATTTCTCTCATGATGTGAAAAAAGGTCAATAGGCACAGAGTGACCAGTGGGTCTGCCCCGCATCTTGCACACAGCAGCAGCAGGCACACGCTTGGCTCATCTCACAGCTGGGAAGGATTGGCAGCATTGCCGCTGCCCAGGGCAGCTCCTGCCCATCCACAGCTGCTCTGCATCAGCCCATAGTGGTGGGGGAACACTGCGTTCCCCCTGGAAGCCCTCCTTCCTCCTTCCTTCCAGGGCTTCCTGCTCCCTCTGGAGGGATGCCACTGAGCTGTGTTTCAGGTGACTTTCAGATAGGGTTGCTGTCAGGCAGGAAGATGCCTTACTATGGGATGCTGGAACACATCCTCTCTTCTCGAGAGGACTCTCATTTTTCAGAGCAAATGCCCATAAGAGGGGCGTGACGTCAGCCACACCATCTGTGGGACATGCCGTGCTCGTCCATTACCAACCGCAGACTGACGGGCGCTGCCGCTCCATCAGCCCCGGAGGAAGCATTACAAACCCAGCAGCCACCCCCCTGTTTCAGTAACGATCCCGTGACACTTTGTGGAAAAAAAACCAACATTGTATTTGATTTACAATTAACAGGATTTACAAATAATGACAAAGAAACAGATTAGCCATGAAATTAAGATGCTTTTGTTGATGAAGAAGTAGCTGGCAAAGCAGCTTTATGTAGCAGTCATGTACCTCAGTCCTACACAGTGTACAATAACTTACAGCCCAGGCAAGGTCAGGAACGGTTATACGCAAATGCAACAAGTTGAGTACAAAAAAACCAAAACAAAAGCCCTCCCAACCTGCAGGACTGGCACTGGTGAGGCTTCCCATTTCTGTAGCTGACGGGAAGATCCACTGACAAATACCAGGAAGCTTTCAGAAAGACAAATCAGCCAACGGTAGAACCGACCTTATGGCCACATGGCAGCCTGGGTCAGCTGGCCGAGGCTGGTGGTGGGCGCTGGGCAGGGCAGGGAGAAAACTCACACCAATGGCAGCGCTTCCCTAAAATGCTACTTCACTGCCAATGCTGGCGAGACAAAAGGGAACGAAGATCTCTGATGTGCAATACAGCAATTGAAGAAGGCGTACCGAGCTTTTTGATTCGTATGTAGCTTACATACATTGTAAGCGCACACTTCCCTAGTGATTGTAACTGTCTTTGCTATGGGTTGATGGTGTTGTTTGATCAGATGCAGAATTCCAAGGCTCAAAACTGAGTGGTTTTCAACACGTGGGCATACAGGTTTTCCAATATCGTACTAGTATTTTACATCACAAATACAATAAAAACAAGTGATGGTAATACTAGGACAGTTCCAAATAAAAAAAAAAATCATCAGAACCATTCTAAAATAAGATATTATACATAATCAGATCATGTTAAACAACACACTCTCGGCAAGCGGCTAATTACAAGCATTCTGCTGGTCATGGTTTTCACACAAAAGTCATTCAATAGCACATAAATATTTCTTTTTCTGATCTGCTGCTTTTTACAAAACCATTCATCAGATTCACAGAATTAGTACAAGTAAGGCACATTAGCATATATCATAAAACTCACATTGATAACAAAGGGTTGTGAAGATTTCAGGACTAATTCTCCTTTGCGGTGACTTCTGAACCAAGAGACCCTCTATCAGGAGAACCCCCTCACAGCCACGGTGTCACTGTCATTTCCGTCATAGCCAACCGTGCTGGGCGCAGTACTGTGCATTACCGTGGGCATCAATAATTAACGTAAGAACTGTGTGTGGCAGCAAAACCCATTTGCAGATCTCACAGAGAAATCGGACACGTTGTTTACTACGTTCATTATGAGCACAGACGAAGTTTTGGACTACGTGGAAGTCAATTTCCAGTTATCAAAATAAAAGGGGATATTGCATGGTTCTCTGAATATGCTGTTATTTTCCTAGTACAAATATTGCTTAAAATATAAAGGATGCTATAATATTGAGTTTACTTGCATAATGAATTCTAAATGCTGATGTCTTAGATTCTATGCAATTAACTGAACTACAGACTCGCCTTCTCCACCCCCCACCCTGCCCCCAGCCAAAGGACTCTCCTTCCCACAGAAGATTCATTTACACACAACACAGCTTTTAATTAGAAGCATAATTTACAGTAAAAATTTTTTACATTACACCTCTGCTATCAAAAAAACATGAAATCTTTCATTTAAAGTTGTAATTACACATTAAAAAATAGAACACTATTTCCTTAACAGGAAGAATGAATTTGAACATCTTCAGATCAGATTTCTTTATTGCGGCTTTCGAGTCAAAGGTCAGTCACTTTATTCTCTAACGCAGCTGCTATTTGCTGTAAACGGAAGGCGAGCTGCATTTTTTGTGCAGCTGGATCCTCTTCAAGTGCATTTATAATCTGGAAGAAATAAACACAGAATGTTTAGAATCCTTTAGCTTAAAATATACGACGTCGTTCCCAGACCGAGTGTTTGACACTGCTTTGGTTTCCAAGCCTTTGCGTTCACCTGGTGCTGAAGATAAGGCCCTTCTATGGGTCCCACATTCTGTTTTACACACGAAGACAGTAGAAGTGACAGTCTCCGTTATTTTATCTAAGTTACCACAATGTTTTGCATTATGCTGGGATCCAAGAAAATTAATAGATAGCACTTTATCTTTTGAAATACTGCATTGCAAGGTGGAGCAGGCAGCGGGAGAAACACCAGAAACGCTGCCTTTACAGCCAGTTAAGAATTTTACTTGCAGAGCACCTTACGAGGCTTGAGGGTCATTTACCAGCAGTAATTAAAGCTCTTTCCCACGGGCTTTGGCTATGAGCAGCTCCTGGGTGGCACAGGTGAGGGCAATACCAAGCGTTGGCAGTCTGTGAGCAGTGAGATGAAGGAGATGGGCTGTCACAGTGCTGTGGAGCTGCCAGTCTTCCCTTTGCTTCTCCAGGTAGAGCTGAGCACCACACGGCTCAGGAAGCACAGAGCCTCTCCGAGCAGCGCCCAGTGGCCCTCACACAGCCCCCGCCGTGTGGAGTGTGTGCAGGAAGGCCCGACTCCAAGACACGAGGGATTTCAAAACGAGAGCTCGAAAAGGTCAGCTGTTATGAGAAGGTTTTTCTTCAAATAGAGTTTTTAAGGGCTTCTCGAGATCAAATTTCAAAGGTTTTGAAAGGTTTTAATTCCTACCATCCTTTAGGGAAACTCTTCCACCAACTATTAGATTTCTCCATTAGGGGAATGCACGGTATGGCAAAACTGTTCTTTTTCTACAACCAGCTTTATTAATAAAAGTCAGCTGCTGTCAGCAAGCAGACACCTTTAGCTGTGTTTAAATACTACTGAAGTTGGCAAATATAAGGGCTGGAGAAATAGAGTCTGCCTGTCACTACCTGCGGTTCCTGCTGCTTCGTGTGCTTTATTGACAATGGAGATTAATGCAGTCAGTTTCAATCCAGCTAATAATTTCCCTTTTGAGGACTGGTACAGCATTAGAGTTTCAAACACTGGAGCAAATTTGTTTAGAAATCATTATTTTAATGGATTTGTTTTCAAAGCATGAAAACATTTTTACAAGACAGAGTTAATAAACTCTTATTACGGTATTTAAATAGGGCCTAATTTAATTTGATATTGTTCCCCTAATTTAAACATTTACACCTAGCTGTAACGCCTCAAATCGAGACTAAATAATTCATGATTATCTCTGCTGGTGAATATAACCTTCACGTAAATGTGGACAATTAGAGCTTACCCACTTAGTCACTGTCAAGCCCTGCAGAGATGCGCAGGGTGCAGCGTGTGCTGCAGCCACCGCTTCAGCAACAAAGATAAGCGCTGTCGCAAAATGTTCCAATTTATGCAAATTAAAGCATTTTTATGGAAAATAAACAAGCTCAATTAATTTTCCGGAATGGTTCTTGACGTATTATCTCCCTAACTCTGAATTAGCAGCCTTTTGATCAGAGGCATCTCGTTGTTATACAGTGATGTATGCAAAAGAAAGGGCTGCAGCTCTGCTTTGTTTGCTGCCTCACCACTGATAACCTCCGACTGATGGCTGAGCAGAGGGCAGGCACCATCTGCGCTGGCCTCCAAATGGGAGAATCCCAAAACCATGGATGGGAGCAGGGACAAGGGAGTGTGGGAGAAGCAGGGCTTTACGGTTCATCTGTCACACAGGTTCCTTGGGTGTTTCCGTAACAGGTAAGACCACAGAGAGTATACAATGGCTTGGGCTGGAAGGACCTTAAAGCCTACCCAGCCCCTGCCATGGGCAGGCTGTCACCCACCAGCTCAGGCTGCCCAGGGCCCCATCCAACCTGGTCTGGAATGCCTCCAGGGATGGGGCACCCACAGCTTCTCTGAGCAACTTGTACCACTGCCTCACCACTCTCTGAGTAAAGAATTTCCTCCTGATACCTAATCTAAACCACTTTTAATTTAAAATCATTATCCCTTGTCCTCTCATATGCTTCCTGGAAGAGTCTCCTTCAGGCACCAAAAGGCTGCTCTCAGGACACCCTGAAGCCTGCTCTTCTCCAAGCCAGACAACCCCAACTCTCTCAGCCTGCCTTCACGGAAGAGATGCTCCAGCCTCTGATCATCTTTGTGGCCCTCCTCTGAACCTACTCTAACAGGTCCCTGTCCTAAGTCTGGGGTCCCCAAAGCCAACCACAGTACTGCAGGTGGGCTTTCAAGAGGGCAGAGCATAGGGGCAGTTTCCCTGCTGGCCACCACTCTTCTGATGCAGCCCAGGATACAAGTCAGCTTTTTCCAGATATTCTGGAATATGTTGAAAATAAGTTTACTCAGCTATGGGGATGTGGAAACCAAAGCCATTTAGTTTGCCTGTGAATCTCCAACCACTTTTCCTACTAACCCCATTGCAAGATGTCTCAAGATGAGCCAGGTCTCCTTGCTTATGTCTGTTTTAAAGCAGTAGGAAGCAGCTGCAGTGAAGCTGGGTAAGAGACTTGATGCCTTCAGTGCTATATTTAAGTGAAAACAAGAACTGTGCTGAGGTGCAAGACAAAATGAAGCGAGCTCACATGTGCTGCACTCCTTTTTTTGATTCAGCATCTGTTCTTACTCGCTTTGATTTAATTCTGAGAGTTTTCTGGAGGCATTCATTTCCATGGAAACCTTTGGATAAAAGTTTCCCTCTCTCTTTTTGTTTTCAGATTAAATTTGGAGAGCCATAGCCACAGCCCAGCGACACTGGGATATTCTTTGTCCCCCTTTCCTCAGGGCCTGAAAAATCCAAGAAACACTTTGGACTGAATCTGTGAGTCTCCTTTTGAATCTCTATTCTCAGCAGTTGTTCTGCTGTGGTTTACCTTGGGCAGGCACTTCATTTGGTAAGGCAAATTGGGGGCAGCAGCACGCATGGAAGTTCTAAGTGCATCTTAGCTAATGAAAAAGGCACTGCCCCCTTTCTAGAAACAAAACAAGTTTAATGGATTTTTCCTAATAGAAAAAAACTACTGGCTTAAAGCCTGACAAAGGCTCCGTGATTGCGTTTTGCTCAGTGACATTCTGATTTCCTAATTCTTGGAATTCGGACAGTAGAACTGAAGAGAAAGGATTTCTAAATCTATTTTTCTTTCGGATCTCATTAAGGAATCATGAACAAAATCGGATACCCCACAGTGAAACTTCATTTCTAAGAACATACCCTTGAGCAATGTAATATTTATTATATTATATTATTTATTATATTATATTTATTATTATTATATATAAAAGAAAAGAAACCCCACCACTTACCTCATCATAGTATTTGTTAGTGTACTGGTAGAGTTGGTGCAGAGCCACAAGCGTGTTTAAGGAATCGGTATGTGCCTGTTAAACAACACACATGAGCAGCAAATGTCAAAACTGCATCACAGACAGTTGAAAGTTATGCACATGCATGAGTGCTGGATATAGCAGATAGTCCCGCTTTAAAATCCAAGTTCTGCATCTTTTACCTCTTGCTAAGTGGAGGAAAAAGGGGTGAGGAAACTTTTGTCTGGTCATTTTCAGATCTAGATTTTCCCACTGGTGTTCTTCCAGCCTGTCTGCAGCTCCAACACAGGAGGTGGAAAATATTTTGAACTTTGTCAAACCACAGATTACAGCTGTAACATCTGTTAAGAGCATGTGTATGTGTAACTAAGGTGTTCAGTAATCTACGTAGTGCTGAGATACCACACATTGGTTCTGCCACTGCCGTGTTTGTTTGAAATCATTTCCTTCAGCTCTTTACAACTGTTTGTAGTAATTCATACCTCACTACAGGAAAGGTGTAACTCACCAAGATAGCAAGCACATGTACATTTGGAAAAAGCCATTTGAGTCTTGAAGATGGAAAGAAGAGAGACAGAAAGGTAAAGGGACTTTAAAATGAAGCAAGAATTATCCCTTCCATTACCTCTCCCTTCATTACCCTCATGACATTTAACTTACACAGTGACTGCGTTCTACCTGTCCTAAACAGATGCTTTTCATCCAAATGTATACAATTCAAGTCTCTTGAATTCTAGAGACTTTAGATTTTTAAACTAGGTAAGAAAGTAAAGAATTGCAAAAAAGCTTCTGGCATAAATGAGTATCCAAGCCATAAAGCAGCAGAGAAACATCCATCTTTTCTTACCCTACAGGGTCACTGCCAGAGCTGGTCAAAATTTACAATGTTCTGTCAGTCTTTTCATACTTACTTTTATCATAATTTATAGCGTAATTAGAAATGATCAGCATATTATGCTGATTTCAAAACATTCTTCTGAATTTACTTTTAATTATCATTTTTTAAATAAATAAAATGAACAGGAAAATGAAATGTCACCACATGTGAGCTTTGTAGTGACTGACAGAAAATAGAGACGTGCTCCTGAGGATGATCTGCAAAATGCTAGGTCCTAAGGGCACTGAAATAAACAAACCACAAGAATCCCCAGATTTCTTTATATCAACAGGACTCTTGAAATAACGTAAGTGAGTGAGCAAACCAGTCACTGTGTACAGTATCTCTTTCAGGTTGGCAAGGGCTTCTGCAGGTTCTCTGAGTTGAATCAAGTGCTTTGAAAGCACGGGCCTGGTCTAGCTAAGCTGAGCAACACAGCAGACAGGCTTTTTCAAGAACGAAGCAGATTTTGCAGTGCCTTTGCTCCCTAAATCTCCAATTGGAGCCCGCATCTAGCAAACAACCTCCTCTGCTCTCCTCCATTACAGGTAGCACCAGAGAGCCTATACTGTGAAAAGAAAAAGTGCAAATCAAGCAAGCTCATGATGAGCTTCTTGCATGCAGTGTAAAGTAAAAATATTGCCTTCATACTGACAGCACTAAAATGTGCTGTACTTAATGTATGCGAATCCCCTTTCATTTCTGGAGTCAAATTCTTGATGTGGTAGCACTCTGAACCCAGTCACTGCTTGTTATCAGTATAGCCAGTACTAAAAATCACCTATATGCTGCAAAGAGAAAATACCTTTCAACAGTGATGTAACTTTTCCACAACAGATGTGAAAAAATCCAAACGCTCTGCACTGGCACCTACATCACTCAAAGAGATTTGTGACGATAACCATTCTTAATTCCATTCACTAATCAACACTTCAAAAGGCCCAAATGCACTACACCAAGCAGGAGTTTTTCAAAGAGATATGAAGTAGCTCATTTGATGCTTAAATATACAAAAACCCCACTTGTCGAGTTAGAATGAGAAGACAAAAACAGTGCTATACTTGGCTTCAATTTCAGGACAAGGAAACTTAATTCATTCTTACCCTAGAGATTTCTGCTAGATGGGTATTCATATCTTGGTCACTAACCGGTACCATCTGACGAATACCTTTGTAGTAACTGCAAGAAATGAAAACAAACTTTCACTTGGGTGAAATACACTGTGGATTCCTGGTAATTCTGTATTTTGATTTCGCAATTACTTTAAATGGGTTTCCTAATAGTGCAGATGTTCCACCACAACAGACCAATGACCCACTCAGTTCCCCAATCTCCCAGCAGTCATTAGTACTTGATACCCCTGTAAGAAAGGCAGATTGCACCTGCTTGCACAGGGCCATACCACAGGACAGGAATCTACCTATTACCCCCATGATAATTATTTCAGGTCTTAAAACTTCTGAAGTAAACAGTGAGTAAGAGTTGTGTCCTGTAGCAGATCTTCAGCAGTATTCATAGAATTCCCAAATCAGTAATTGAATAAAGTCAGAGACTGAATAGAAATAACGTTTCTGTGAAAATGTTTTCAGGACTTGATTCCTATTCAACAGTTACGGAATTCTATTCAACAGTTATGGATGTGCAGCGCCGGCTAGACAGATCAGTGAGTAAGAACAGTCATCACAGAGAATAGCACTGTGTTCTCCCCAAATAACTCTATCCATCTGTTGCATTGGGTCACAACGGCACTTCATTTCAATGCTGTGAACACTGCTGCCAAGGGAATGTTTTAACATTCAGGTGTAAAATTTTTAACATTTGACAGCTGACTTTGCCTCGGCATTCGCTTTTCCTGTTACTGAGTGCATTTAGAAGCCTTAAAACTCTAACAACTCTGCATCAGCACAAAAAGTCTCTTTATACTTACTCTTCCACCATTTTCTTATAATTAGAGATCTCTTTAGCATAAAGTAATTTGTTACTTGGAGAATCCTGAAAAAAATCATAATAGAAACTTGGTTGATTTATGAACCACTCTGAGAGGCAACATGAAGTCAAGAACCTAAGGTCAAGCCTTTCTAATCATATGCACTTGAGCTTTGCGGATATTAACATTCCAGTGCTTCTTATTAACATTATTATCATTATAAATATTTACCTTGATACATGGGGGAGATTATTTGTCTTTAAAGTTTACATACAGCATTATTGTTGGGTTTGACAAATATATCACTGGAAGATGATTTTAAATTATGGTGGACATGAAATAATCAGTTCTTAAACTTGCTTTTTATAAAAGCAGTTGATATTTTCTGCCTTTTAGGACTATCAGTTGGCAGACTACACAGAAACAATGACAGGCTCACCAACCTGCTAAGTGGTGAAATGCTAACTTCATTATAAAACTAGAAGGAAACTATCACTGCTGTATCTTCTCAGAGAATGGGTATTGTCTAGGACAATGCCCTGTGTCTTGTCAGGCATGAACGTAGTCAGGATGTAGAATGCAAATTACTTACTCTGCTTAATTTGTGCTCTGTTCTTGTGCAAGCATCCATGAAAGTCTGTGCAATGACTGACAAGGAAGCATCCACTACTTCATGAACGTGAACATCAAAGATGAAGTGGGGATTTTTCAGTATGTTTACCCAAAATCTAAGAGGCAAGCTGTGAAGAAAGGAAAAAGGTAAAAAAAAATCTTCTGCACAATAAATGTTCTACAACAAACAAGTCACATGAAATTAAATATGGGTTTTGCATTTTGATCTCCTCACTACTCTGAAACTTAATTTTATATTTCAGTGATTACACAAGCTGTCTTTTGTCTGTCTGGAAACAAAGCCTTTACAACTCTGCCAGAAAAATAAGAAAAGCTTATTGGAGAAGAATCCTGAGTGCCCCAAAACAGCAGGAGATGCCTGTGTGGTTAGAGAAACTACCTGAACAACATCTTCTTAGGTTTTGTGCACTGACAGGCAACTCTGGTCCCTTCTGCCTTTTGCTTTGCTTTTCTCTGAGGAAAGATGAAAAGCAAAGAGGTAAATCTGCCTATGACTATCCCATTTCTCCATTTCATTTTTGCAACTTGTAGACAGGAAATCCTTTTGATCGCATTATCTCAATTAAAATGATTCTGAGAATTACAAATGAGATTTACTTTGATTTGTGGTGATAGCGCCAGCACATACCTGGCAATTACACTCCCATTTCTCTACTGTGTTCATACCTGTTTGTTTTCCAGATGTGAATGGTATCTTCATCCTTGATGTCATGTTTTTCTGCTTGCTCATCAAGAAAGTCAAAGAAGTATTTCACAGCTGGTGGCACTACATGGTTTGAGTTGAGCACACTATGAAAGAAGTCATCTACAAACTGCTGGAGTGTTCCCTAAAAGTGAATAAAAACAAATTTTGCATTACAGGCTGACCTCAGCGCTATCCCAGAGTCCTTCTTCCTTAATCCAGTTGCAGTTACTGAAGGCTCTCAATTCTGAGTGCTGAGGCTGCCCAATGACAAAAACTCCTTAATGCAATGAACTTGCAAACAGCCTAAACTGTAAAGACCTTCTAGAGAACAATTTTGCGCTGTAGTCTAAAGGCTGATTTAATCAGCTGCAATTTGGTCAACAGAGAAAGCTGTGCTTTCTGCCTGACAGAAGTATAGCAGAACCTAGTTGCTAAGCATACAGCAGATATACAATTCAAGGTCATTGTACACATTAAAAAAATTGCTAGCAATTTTCTAATTGTTTTGCAGCTTCCCACCTCATTTCTCAGACTCCAGAACATTATGCACCAGTAAAACAATTTTAGATACAGACTGAGAGGAAAAAGTACCATTTGACTTGTTATGGAAAGCACTTGGGTCCCGTCAGATATCCAGCTTTACAAGCACTAACAAGAGTGAGGGGTGAAGCATCCCTCAGGGGGCTGCACTTCTGACTAGATCCCTGTACCTGCCTGGACCTTACAGACTATCACTTCTGAGACTGTTCCTGTGTTTTAGAGAAGCCCTTGTTGAGGTCACATGTAGTTTCTCCCCAGTCAGCCAGCTGGCCCTAGAGACAAGGATGAAGGGCTGCATCCTCTCTTTCTTCATCACACCAGCTGCCATCCCCAGGGCAAGGCAGGAACAGAGGGGATCATGAGCCCTAAAGCCTCACGCTGGCCATGCAGACAGGGAGGACACATCAACAGTCCTGGGGCTGCATGGGCACCTGTGATCCCAACCACTCACCAGCTCTGTGGGAGTCAGTAAAACTCCTGACTGGCAACAATCTACAAAACTGGCTGTTGCGAACAGACAAGGGGCGGCCAGCAGGTGTTTGTTAACAGAACAGAGGGACACATGCGTTTTGCTGGCCCCAAGTCTCTGTCATCCAGACAGAGACTTTCCTTCATGTTCACTTTGCCACTTGGTCAAATGGCCTTAGTTGGAGTCAGGTTACTCCCATTTTCACAAAGAATTTGGTTTAGGAGTCATTAAATACATAATCCTAAGTTCCTTCAGCAGGAAGGAATGCTTAGCTCAATTATTTTGGTTGTGTAATATAAGCACTAAAAACAGTCTAAAAGGACCATCACTACTTGAAAACTTTTTTTATTATTTTTTCTAGATTAAACTGCAGCACTGGAAACAAACAAGAACAGGGAAACAAATGGCTCTGGAGCAGTACATAAAGCATTTTGTTCAAAATAAAATCCAGCAGAATATTGTCTAAACAGGTGGCATAGAAGAGAATATCCATCTTTGTCTTGCAAGAAAAATTCTCATTTAACTAACACAGAATTACAGTTCTCAGCTCTCAGATGGAGTTAAAATTTTTCCCAGTAACATTCTTGAGGGCATATTAATCACTTGAAGCTCTGAACACAGCCTGTATGTACACGACACAGATATTGAAAATTTCAGCTGAAAACATGACTAATACTTTCTTCAGCAGTACATCAAAATCTCTAGAAGCGTGGTGCAACATCTGACCCTTACCTTCACAGAGAGAAGTCTTGTCAGGTAGATTTCTGTAATAGCTTTGGTTCTCTCTTTTTCTTTCACACTGCCTCTCTTTGATTTGCTTTCATCAATTTCATCTACGGGCCGGACCAGGTGCCAGACCTTATTTTCATCTTCCAAAAGCGCATGCCCTAGAAACAGTAATTGCAATAATTACAAGAAACTCTCCCTCAGAAATAATTCTGAAAATAATTATGCACATCAGTAATTGTAAGATCCTTGCGCTCTATCCTTGACTTACCTTTCTTTTTGCCAAGAGGATCCAGATTACTTGGTTCCCCTCTAACAGTCCAAGTACTAAATTTTCAGTAATACGTAACTGAAAGAGTAACACTGAAGTAGGAGGGCATGACCTCAAGCAGACAGAAGTAATAACTGCAGGCAGCAAATTCAAAATCTATTAGAATAAGATTTTTTTTTTAATGTGTTTGTCACACCATGTCTGCTGCCATATATCAGAAACAGGAATAAGCACCTGGATGCTTATGACATACCCATGGCTTGGCCATGCATAGGGACCTTAAGCTCAGTTCAACTACCAACAATAAGTGAATATTCAGATAAACTCCTCCTGCTTGAGAATCTTTTGTTAAGAACGAGATACAATACGAATTCCAACTGTGAGTTTAAACTTGCAATTAATAAGCCCTTGAACAAAGATTCGGTGTGACAAACTTAGCTTCAAATCTCCTGTTTTTACTTGTCCTTCCTCTAAATCCTGAACTTTGAGTTAATATTTCTGCGTGGCATAGAACCAAAAATCAATGGTGCTTTTCCAGTGGAGGTTACTGAATCAGTGCATTTTAAATCATTGGTGTCTTAAAAATGTGAAAGTTATTTTTCCCATAAAAATAGTGATTCAGCCCTGTTACACAAATTATTTTGCAATACTGCTAAGTTTTATGCTTTAATATATGTGTATAATGTAACTGAATTACAGTTACAGCAGAAAATACCAGTTTCTAATTGCATGAATTTTGTCCTTTGAAACTGTTGGCAATAATAGTTTTTACTAAGTTCTGCAACACCTACATTAAATTTAGCAGATGTATCTTAAATGAATGTTAAATATTTTATATCAGAGAGGAAAATGAAATTAATATGTAATCTGGCAAAGCCAATGCTTCCACTTGAATCATAGAATCTATTTTATATATTCTCAAGAAAAGTATTAGCTATGCAGCCTTCTGGTGCCTCTACTTCTTTACAACCAGGTGGATCTTCTAGCCAAGTGAAAATTGGACAGTTAACACTGTTGTCCTTTGGAAGTCCTTAATTTCAGTTGAAAGTTCACGTGCATGAAATAAGAAAGCAAAAAAGCTCTCATTTTATTTTGAAGTAGTTGTGATTTCACGATCGATACCACTCGTAGTAAGTGTTTGTCAGTGCAGTAAGATCTGTTGATGGGCCTGAAGTTTGGTGACTCTTTCGCAGTGCCTGTTTTTTACTCTTGTAAAGAAATAGATGAAATCACACACAGCAGAACTATGTTGGTTGGTACGCTTCTACTTCCCCCTCTGATTCAAAGGAATACATCCTCTTTGCTCTCATAATGGTGCATAGCCTGATTTAGCTTTGAAATGAAGAGAACACACCAAAGGGGATTCCACTGAGATTTCTTGCCCTTGCATTCAGCTTAATTCAGCACGTGTTTGTTCAGCAACAACAGAATCAGCTACTAGAGAAATAGTAGTTATTTCATAGGAAAGTAGGGCTTAAAGAGAACACAGATCAACCAGATGAACTTCTGCTATGCAAAGATCCCACTTCATTGCTAAAAATAGCAGCCAGGAAGAGGAAGAGAAGTGCAGAACAGGGGCAATGAGACATATTAGCAGTATGGTTGCTAAGAGGAGATCACACTTCTGGGAGATAACACTTTCCCTACTGGAAAGCTAGGAGGTGAAGAAAGTGAAATATAGGGGGGAACACTGTCTTTTTTGGTTGTAGCAGCCTTGTGATGCAACAAGCCATAAGCAGGGAGAGGACTGTGCCCACAGGGTCAACTGCCTTCCCCCCGAATACTTCTTGGCCCTTGTGAATTCTTTGGCCAACACAGAATGGAATGAAGCTGATGGAGACCTGGTGGAGGCAAGCGAGCCACTGACTGCCAGCGCAGCCTCCCCCCACTGCACGGCCAGAGGTGAGCTCGCCTCAGCCTCTCTTGGGAATGCAATGCTCCAAGGAAGGGCTGGCCTACACACATCTGCTCATCAGCATTTCTGATCTGCAGCCCTCTGGCTATTCTACAGCAGAATAACTGAAAAAAAAAAAAAACCCAAAACACTCAGCCACCAAAAAACACACAACAGAGAGAAGCCCCCACAATAAGTTTTCAACATAACATGCTGTTTTGGCTTATAGCTCTGTACAGAAATTCTAGCACAAAATCATCAGAACCATTCTCCATCTTGATACAAATTAGTAATTGCATTTATTAACTCCAGAAGCAAAGAATTCTGCATTCAATTTGTCAGAACTGCCAGCTTCCAGTGTCTTCCTGCTAGAAACTGTAAATCAAAAGCAGCATGGAAGCAATGCCAGGTTTTAGAGCAACATCTCTGAACATGGTTTTACATTTTCGTTCTGTGCAAAGCCTCTTGCTTTGGCAGACAGTCAATGGCTTCAGCTGACATTGCTCAATGTAAAAGGTGCAAGTTAATGAGACTGGATAAAAGGAAAACCACATCGTCACAAGGCTTATTCATAGAGCAGGGATAGGATTTCTATTTATTCCAACCCCGTAAATCCCTGACTGTGTCATATAAATGTGCGTGTGTGGGAGGGCAAGCCTCTGATCCTCTCCTCTGCCTTTTATACACTTAGCATCTCACAAGTCACTGTCGCTGTCAGCGTCTCTTCCTTTGCACTAGCTCTATAATGAGAGAACAAGTTGGCACCAGCTACCTCTTAAGACCCTTAGGGACTAAAGAAAATGGGCTAGCCTGGCATGAAATGCTATCTTCCCAAATTTGTACATCACCACTGCACAAGACAGGGAGTGGAGAAGAAACAAGGTGGAAGCTGTCTTCCTTCCATGCTTTGGGATCTGAGCTGTCTCAACATATTTTTTCTCTCATGTATGAGAGCCCTTATGTGACAGCTCTGTCCCCAGAAGTCTGCTTCTCCTTTACAATTTAGAACGGCACATGTACAACTAAGGAGTTCACCTTGGAATACTGATTGTGTGTGTACAAAGAGCTTCATGGTACTGAATAGTAGCTGAAGACATAATTGTAGAGAAAGAGGAAAGAGGAAGGGGGGAAGGGAGGAAGGAAAAGAAAAACACTTCGTCTGGTCCTCTGCTGTCTTCCATAAAGATGTGGGGAGGATGGAAGACTGGGAGCCCAGAGCTGGAGACTGAAAACCTCTCAGCATTAAGAAAGCAAAGCAAGCTGAGCACACCACTGTCTCCACTCACTGGTCTACTCCACTTCTTCAGAGTGGAAGTGATTACCGCCTCAGCAGTTACCTCAGCAATCAGTGCAACTAAACTGAACAGAGACTAGGATTGTGCTCCTTGACTTGCTGCACTTCATCACCCTTTGTATGAAACTGAATGTTTTATAGAGTGAATACCAGAAGAGGTATTGGAAGAACATTTATAGCAGTGGAGGTATTGGAAGAACATTCAAGGATGCTGGAGAAAGTCTCAACAGGAAGCATCCAGGAGGAAAGAGTAAAAGGTAAGTGGCAAGTAATTCTGCCTGTTCTGCTCTCCTGGTCAACACTCAACACTAATGAAATGGAAGTCGGTGCGCTTTTGTTAAACAGCAATAATACACGTCAGGCTATCAACTGAGAGTCATCTTAAAAATGTATGTTCTTGGTATGTAATTCCCAATCTGCCTGATTGCCAAGCTATTGGAACCCACGAAAACTAAGATCACTAAATTTGTGTAAAGGAATGAAACTGCTAGGTGAAGCAATGGCTTTTACAATCAGTGCTAGACAGAAAAGCGTATCAAGTGGTTTCATGGAAGGAATAATAATCTCAACAATTATCATTCCATAAATCTAACACCCAACTCGTGTACAGTAACTACATATAAGGATAAAAATAAGAGAAACAGAACATCTGAAATGTTAAAGAAACCACGCGACAAAGAATATTAATTTACAAGTAAATACTTCCATTAATATCAGAGTGCATTTTAGGCAAGAGTGGATGTTGTGTGCCAAGGAGTTTAGAAATAAAGGAAATTGGTCTAGAGAGCATACCCACACAGGAAGGTTTAGAAGCTTTGGAAGATGGGTTCCAAGCTAACACTTCATCTCTCACACTGAGAAGTCCAACATACTGTAGCAGGCAGCAGCATTAGAATTAACTTTATGTAACATGCATTATTGCATATGTAACTGCATTAGTAACATGAAAGAGATGAAACATTAAAAGGTAAGTCCTGACAGTAGCTTACAATGGACTGCAACCCTTGAAACAAAGGAATGATAGAAATCTTAAGAGATAGCATGTAGGAATTAACAAAACCAGCCAACACATTCTGGAAAAACCAAGTGAACACAGCTGGTGAAATATCACCTGCTGTGGTAGAGAGATGCAAACTATGAATGTACAGAGATGAGTCTGCAAGGCAGTGCAGCTGTAAGAAATGCAATACAGAAACTACATCAGATCTGTTATATCATGGAGCAGAGGAGCTGGTCTCTCTTGTGGCTCATCTATAATGGTGCATTCAATTCTCAGTCCAGTAAGTGGAAGAAATTTTGAGAGGAAAGTATGAAGAAAGAAGGAGAATCTTTTTTTTTTAAAAATTGAAAGATGTTTTGGCTGCAGATGTAATGGCATTAAGAAACAAAATATCCAGGAAATGTCTGCTAAGAGCACTTTCTATTAAGCTGGGATATAGTCTCATACTAATTATAATTAAAGCTCCGTTATTTCAGGCTTTTATAACTAGGATGAAGGAAACCACTGCAAGTGTACAGAGAGTAGCACAAAACAAATAAGCCCTATATAGTCTGGTGGGGAATATAAGGCAGTGGAAACAAGGATGTGCCACCTGGGAAGAATACAGGGATGCTGTTCCAACATGCAGAGATGAGATCAGGAAAGCCAAGACACAAATGGAGCTGAACTTGGAGAGGGATGTTAAAAACAACAAGAAGGGTTCCATAGGTACACTGGCCAGAAGAGACAGGCCAAAGAGAGCGTACCACATCAGATAAATGAGAAAGGAGAACTGGATACAACAGATATGGAGAAGGTTGAGGTACTCAATGAGCTCTTTACCTCAGTCTTCACTGGCAGCCAAGATTCTCCTATTTCTCACATCCCCGAATCTCACATCCTTGAACCTGTTGGTGGGAACTGGGGGAGTAAATTCCTCCCCACTGAGAGGGCAGAGCAAGTCTGAGACTGCCTCATGAGACTGAACATGTACAAGTCCATGGGGCTGGATGACATGCATCCCAGGGTCCTGAGGGATCTGGCTGATGTGGTTGCCAAGCCACTCTCCATCATACTTGAAAAGTCATACCTGTCAGGTGAAGTCACCAGTGACTGGAAAAAGGGGAAGCATCACTCCCATTTACAAGAAAGGGAAGATGGAGGACCTGAGAAACTACAGGCCAGCGAGTCTTACCTCTGTGCCAGGGAAGATCATACAACAGATCCTCCTACAAGACATATTAAGGCACATGAGGGACAAGCAGGTGATCTGAAACAGCCAGCACGGCTTCACCAAGGAAAGGTCATGCCTGACCAATCTGGTGGCCTTCTATGATAGAGTGATGGCGTTGGTGGACATAGGGAAGGCAACTGATGTCATCTACCTGGACTTGTGCAAGGCCTTTGACATGGTCCCTCACCACATCCTTCTCTCTAAATTGGAGAGATACGGATTTGAAGGGTGGAATATTCAGTGGATAAGGAATTAGTTGGAAGGTTTCAGCCGGAGGGTTGTGGTCAATGGCTCTATGTCCAGGTGGAGGCTGGTGACAAGCAGTGTCCCTCAGGGGTCTGTCTTGGGATGATCAGAGGGCTGGAGCACCTCTCCTATGAAGATAGGCTGAAGGAGCTGGACTTGTTCAGTCTGGAGAAGAGAAGGCTGCAGGGAGACCTCATTACAGTCATCCAATATTTAAAGGGAGATCATAAACAGGAGGGAAATGAACTTTTTACACTGGTAGATAGTGATAGGACAAGGGGGAACGTTATTAAACTAAAAGAGGAAGGATTTAGCTTAGATACTGGGGAAAGTTTTTCACTGAGAGGGTGATGAGGTGCTGGAACAGGTTGCCCAGAGATGCTGTGGACGCCCCCTCCCTGGAAGTGTTCTAGGCCAGTTTGGAGGGGCCCCTGGGCAACGTGATCTAGTACTTGATCTAGCAGTTGGCAAGCCTGCCTGTGGCAGCAGGGTTGAAACTTAATGATTCTTGAGGTCCGTTCCAACTCAAGCTATTCTATGATTCTACGATCTTGCTCCATATACACTCAGTAAACACTATCAAGATCACCATCACCATCTCTGTGTAGGTTTGGCATTTAAACATTTTGGGAGGTAGAGAAGTCCCAAGATACTTACTTTCCCCTGGGACATCTTGCTGATTATCCTCTGGCTGCTGGGAAATTCCCATTTTTGATAAGATGAGTGTGGCACCATCTCGGACCTTTGAAGATACAAACATAGGGTTGTTATGCAAAAGAATAAAGCAAAGCTGAACTTCTTTCTTAACAGCTAAACTGTGGTTTCTGTAATCTTTTGTTAGAAATCTGGACCTCTGATAAACGCCGCCCTACAAAGGCTTATTGGGCAACTGGATCTGTCATTCAGAGCAGACTGCCCTCCGTCTTGTTGCATAATAGATTGCATCAACACCTCCTCAGATTAATCAAAATGCTAGAAGCACATCCAAGACTTCAGTGGTTCATCAGTCCAGTGTGAAGGCGCTTTGTGCAAAAATAGATTTTATTTCTGAGAGAAAACTAACTTCTAGCCTTCCTAAACAAGATACCTGTTGTTACAAGAGGACAAATAAAATACAAAGGAAAGGCAAATGGATTGAAAGTGTTAGTGTGCACAGTACAAAACCTAACAGACTGTACAGAACATCAACATCTGCTCTCTTGACTAGGCTGTTGAACAAAACAGATCAACCCAAAATCTATTTATCAGCAGAGCAAGAATAAGGATAATTCTCAAGGGTAGGAAGTTGTAGAGGAAAGAAAAAAATATATGAATACAAGACCCAGCAAAGGCACGGGGAGCTTTTGAATGTTGAAAGGAGAATTTAGGCAATATGTCTAGACCTAGCCTTTCATGCTCTCAGGTTTTTACCGTCTAGACCCAGAGGTAGTTTTTCTTTTGATTCTTTACATAGAACAGAAGTTCCTCTACAAACAAATAAAGATTTTATTTATTACTAGAGAACAATTAACAGATGTGAACAACTGCTCTGAAACACCTCCTTACATTATAATGCATCAGTGTGTTGATACGTTTCCATCTGCCATCTCTTTGGGATGTTAAATCCAAGTCTGAGAGGATCTGTGCAGTAGAACCTGGACGCCACTCTAAGGTATAATTAAAATGAGAAAAAAACTGTTTTAACCACATGCAAATATAACCACTCCAAGAATGTTTAGATTTAGAGAACCACTGACGCATTGTGGAACATTAAAAGAAGTAATTTGACACGTCATGATGTGTGTTATTTATTGCTTTCTAGTTTGGCCTTTATTAGAGAAGTTTGCACAACTTATTCCCAACCATGCACATAATTTCTGATTATTTTCCATGGAAAGTCAGAGAATCACAGAATGTCAGGGAATGGAAGGGACCTCAAAAGATCATCCAGTCCAATCCCCTGCCAGAGCAGGAACACCTAGATTAGGTCAAATTCCTTTGCATAGAATACTACTAATATATATAATAAGAACCAGTATCAGTCCAAAATAGAGGAGTAAGACTTTCTGTGGATTGGAAAAACCATTCTTAGTTAATTTACCAGAATTTTCTGAAGAGTAAAACTTGCATCCTCTACTTTCAAATTAAGGCAGTAATGAGGATATTGCAAAACTTCTTAAATAGAGCTTCTACTATGAGATTATTAGGCCTTTTAGGTCACGCTTTTTTTTTTTTTTCAGAAGAGAACAGCAATTCTGAAAGCCTTCGAAGAGGATGATTTTCATAGGTTGGGTGGCTCATCATCTTTTAAAAGTGCAATTCCTCTAAGTTATAATTTTTTTGAACAGTCATAAGATCAAAATCGGTGCCAGTTTCTGAAACTGCATCATTACTTTTCCATCAGTTAATTGTCCACGCTGTCATTATAACATTAATTAGTACCTGCGATACTGTCAGACATGAATACATTTGTGCTAACAGTCATTAACAGGCTCTTTACACACTAATGACAGTAGACAAAAACTTTAAGAATCATGAAAAAGAACTCTATAAGAAAGCATTAATTTTTAATGCATATTAAGATTGTGGTAAAATGCGTTATATTTGCATCCGGCTGAACATAAATTCAACTTTTTCTTCATGTTGCTTTTGTAGGAATTTTTGGCAATGTGGAGAAGTCAAAATCACAAAGCACATTTCATCAACTCAATATAGGATCACAAGCAGCAACCTACCAAGAGCTACACTCTCAGCTTTTGGCCACTGAGAACACGGCAGATTTCGATAGACTTGGTCTATTATCTTTTCCTTTACTTGCGATATAGTATCACAGTTCAGCACTTTCACAGGTGTAGAATCAGTTCCTCCATCTTGTACGTACACATTTACTGTCTGTGAAAGAAAGAATGTATACGGTAATTAAGACAAATCAGTGCTTAAACTACCAGTAAGTCTTGTTTTCTAGATAGTTTAAATGCAAACAATATTTAAAATTCATTGTTCAACAATTACTGCACAATATTTGCAATGAGACTATAGATTGTTTCAGAGCTCCTTCACTATTATGCAGTCAGCAGCTCTTTTAAAACTCCAGCTAATTCTTCCCATTATGATAAAATAAAAAGGTTACAGAATAGATCTGCTTGTGTGCAATATGATACCATTATCAAATCCTAGGAAATTATTACATTTTTAAACAAAGGGAAGGCACAAGAACAAAGCAGCTGGAGCGCTGGTGAGTTACATGCTTCTCTTGTAGCCTGATAACTTGGGACACAAGAAGCACAAGTAACACAGTGCCTAAACTTAATGAGTTACCAATAACCATCTGAACTGCACTTTTTTGAACTCCTAGAATACAGTACACTTTTGTCTTCCTTTATGCTATCTTCACAGATCGGGTTTTACTTCTCAAGCTGAGCAGGCTAAGCCAGTGCATATGTGATCTAACATGGCTCAGATGATGAGTAGTGACTTGTCCATTCCCACAACTTTATCTCCTTTGACCAGATGCTCACTAGACATATATAAATACACAGACACATATATATGTATATCTAAAAGCCATATACAACAGCTCTGATGTTCCAAGACTTTATTTATTGCTCAGTATTGTCACAATAACTATAATAGCTCCAGGAAGTATACCTAAGTAGTTTATAATTGTTCTAAAATATTACTGTTTTCTGATAGTACTGACATGTTTTTTTAATGTTAAAGTGAATCTCTTGAAAGCCTGTAATTTGTTAAATCTAGGGGGATTTTTTTAGAAGTATCTTCATTATATATGTCAGTTTCAACACAGATAGAAGCAAATGAGAAAATGATGGCCAGTAAACCTCCGTGGGAGGAAAAAATACCCAAAACAAACAGATGTTGTAGCAAACCTCTTTCTTTCACTATCCGAATCAGTACAACACCACGTCTTTGTGGAGCTTTTGCTGGTCAGGAAGCTTTGGAGGCCAGGCATGTCACAAGACCAGCCAGCGATCCTAAGCATCTCGTCTGGTCCTGCCAACCATGACACCTAAATTTATCACCGCGAGCCTCAGAAATGAACTTTCATGGTTGGTATTTTTATTCCTTGAAGAAAAACTATGCCATACGGCAGTGAAATTAAACATGATTGCACTGTCCCTTGGCAGAACTCTCAAACTAATCATGAGATTTCACCTTCCTTTTCCTATTAGCTTTATGGTAATTAGACATGATTTGCTGCTGGTTCAGTATGCAGCATGTCAGCGTAACCAGTGATGCAAAACAGATTCAGCTTTTAAATAAGAACAATCAGAGCGCAGACAACTGCTCTGTACCGTACTCTCCCACCACATCTCACTTTCCAGCAGAAGTGAACTAATTAACTCATGCTTTAACTGACCTCGGTGGATGAGCGCTCCCTAACTGTTCACTGTTACCACAACATCGTCATCGTCGTGCCAAAGATCCCAATAATTTAAAGCAGTGCTTCACAATCTTTCACCATACATATATCCGTATATATCTCATTATTTTACACATGTGCACACACATACAAGATAATTGTTTTACGTGAAGTTTGTGAATCTGGACCAAACACCACCACTATACAATGTCATAGTGTTTAACATCTAAATATGCTTGTTCTGCCCACATCTGATTACATACACAAATTTTCTGCTGTTGCACTGCATTCATTTAGCTTAATTATAGGCATCAGATTTTTATGAAAGGAAACAGACTGAATAACAAATTGCTGCCATGACGTCTTACATGATGCATAGTGCAAATACATTTTCTTCACCATACACAAGAGAAAATGGAAACGGCACTTTCACTTAGTGCAGTTCTATGAGTGATACTTTCAGCTCAGATATTAAGACAAAAACACGGCTAATTCCCAACATAACAACTGAACTTAAAATATTCGTTCTTGTACAGCACGCCCTTTTCCTGCAGGCAGTCTAGGTAACAGTCGAGTGACTCTGTGAGTGAAAGACCTACGGCAGTCTCCTCGCATCAGCCCTCCCATCAGAATCCCTTCAGAATACGCAAACAGACTTAATAAAGCTTTTTGTTAAGTTTCTCTTTTGACACTGCAGATATGTCACTGCATCCTTCTCAGTTGGAGACAACCACAAATGACTACTAACATGTCAATAAAAGGGGAATCAGAGATGAAAAAAATTCTTCTGACAAGAAGAAATCAAAAGCGAGAGAAACAGCCTGAAGTTCAAGCACAATGTTAGTGAAAGAATTTAACAAAAATCAATCACAAGTTCATTTAGATGGAAAAAGGGAAGGAGGTAAACACCACAGCCACTCTTCAGGCAGACCTTGAAAATTATGGAAGGGATTTACTGAAGTGAATTCCGTAGTGGTAGAACTGGAATTTAACGCTTAGAAAATACATTATAACTCTATTTTCCTGCTTGGAGACTTGCTTTGGGCAGACCATCTACAGTATTGCCCCGATCAGAATTTCCATGCAGATCACAGTAGTTCAGAAAGTATGTACAGTCTTTACGCTACAGGTCTTCATTATAATAGGGAAGTACTTTTATAACATATTAATCATGCTCTGCTTACCAACTGTGTATACTCTACATCATCTCCTAGTAAGCCTGTATCATTCAGTGTATACTTGGCTTTCTTCAGTACAGCATCCACTGGACCTTTTTCTACCTGGTGTTTGATGGCTTTGAACAATTTGTAAAGAGGCTCCCCAGCATTGTCCTGTTAAAAGGAAATAAAACGAAATAAAGCAAAAATCAAAGATATGCTCAATGCAGCATGTTTAAGTATTACTGATGAAAAAACCCCAAAGGCAACAGACTTCAGCTCTTACCTTGAGGTACTGATATAAACAAATAGACATCCAGTTAGACAACATTCTCTCAACAACTGTTTCAGATCTAAAAAAAAATACAATGCCCAATAAGTTAACGGCACTTAATGACAAAGTTTTAAAGAAAAACGTTGCTTGAAATATAATATTTTTTACATGCTTAACTGCAGGCACTCTCCTAATGCAATGATTTCCCTAAAGAGTCTTGAGAGCATGTACTTGCTTTATGATAAGTGCTTTGTATTGCCCATCATTCCTGAGTACCTTCAGCTCATTACCAAAAAGCACAGTCTTTATGCGAAATCTTAAACTGTGTCTATGCCATAAGAGCAAAAAAAATTAACCCAGAAGTGCACATACCGGGAAAGCAACCCTACAGATTACAAAGCACATGTGCACAGCAAGGCCTTCTGTAATTGATTTGAGATAACGGGAGGGTTAAAAAGATTAGTGCAAGCCTTCACTGAATACATAATGAAAGCTGATTATGTGTGCTCATTAAGGAGATGACGTGTGGTATAAATGCTAGATAATTTGGAATAAAATCAGATTAAAAAGTAAATGAAATGTTCATTATTGTATTTTGAAGTAAGGTAGATGCTTCAGTAATCTTGATACAGATTCAATGTCACAGCAATTTGAATAAGGAAATCTGTTGCCAACAGTCCGGCTTTTGCCTTCCACAGCTATTTCTGGTGAAGTTGTCCTCCTAATATGCTTGGGTGAGGGTGTTTTTGACTTCCACGGATAGCTGGTGTTTTAATACAGTCATGTTGCAAAAGAAGTACATTTTCAGGAAAATGGAGAACTAGAGAATAATATAACAATCGTTCAAACCTTCTTAGCATCAACTTTGGGTTTTTGGCCACCACGTACTGCTCCATCAGTTCTAAGAACAGCGTCCTCATGATGTCAGTATAGTATTCTAGTTTTCCATGTAAAGCGACCGTCAGTAAAGATGCAAAATACACTTTAGCTCGAGCAGAGAACTCCCTTTGGTTTTCCAGCGTGTGAATAAACTGAAACAGAAAACAAATGGAAAATCAGGTCAGTTGACATATTTGTGAAGAACCTCAACACTGGTCTGCATTAAAAAGATGAGCAATATTACTTTAACAGTAAACTAAACACAACACAGAGAAGTTTTCAGAAGTTTGAAAAAACTATTGTAAGAATATGCTCCCTATCATTTGGTTTTAGATCCACAGTCTACTAATCCAAGGAATGCTAATATATTTTAACTGAAGCCTTATGCAAAAAGGATGCTTTAATTAAAAAAAGAAAGAAAGAAAGAAAAATAATGTGTTCTGTGACAATTTTTTTAAAAAGGAAAATCAACTCTCCTCTTTCCCAAATTCCCACTCCTTTCACATCATATTATAAAGCCACTAATCTAAGTAAGTGCACCTGGGAATGCACTCTGTTCTGCCAGAAACTATAATGTTACCATTAACCAGCTCAACACTGGAGCCTCATTTAAGAATAAGAAGTAGGTAGGAGCCTAAATCTATATTTAGGTGTCTGACAGTCAGCTCAGTTTTTGAGAGTGAGCAATTAGATATCTATTTGGAGGAGCTGAGTACTCATCAATCATTTTCATGAATAGGGCACTTGTTTCTGGTTGGAGGAGCCTATGTCTTGGACTGTCTGGGAGAGAAACCCAGCTGACAGCTTCCAGCAGGTAACTGGTAACCATAGCATCTAGGTGAACCAAGAGGGAATCAGCATTCCCTTGGCCATATTTCTTAAAAAGATAAACATACACTAATACGTAACAGCAGCTTTTATGGCAGGTAATATCTGTTTTCCTGCAGCCACTGTAATGATGACTAAGGCTGTGCTACACGCTATGGCTGGTTCTACAGAAATACGAACATACCTGTCTGCAACTCCAGGAAGATATGGCTGCAGTGCCACAGATTTGGCTTTGGTTACTATGGAACCAGAGCCCTAAGAAAATGGCTTATTTTTATGGACTTCGATTCACTTGTACTTGCAAACCTACTGAGTTGAATGCCAAGGTACGCTAAGCTAAGAGACAAAGTGAATCTACTTCCATACTCACGTTAATGAGAAATGATTTGCTATTGAGGAGGTTGGAGAACTGGTTCAGAGCCTGCTCCACAGTCTGCCGCCGAGCCTCTGGGATATCCAGCTTCCCTGTAATCATCACGTCCTTCTCCCCATCTTTGGAGGGCAAGAAGAAGACTCTGTCTGTGTACGTCTTGTAGTCCAGTACTGGGATTCCAGCTTCATTTACATCATTTGTCTGATCCTCCATCTCTATCATTAGATCTGGAACACAGTTGAACAGTAGATTTAAAAAAAAAAACCTGCTTTTGTTTTTTCTTTTTTGGTAGCACAATCTCTTTGGGTAACATGCAGCATAGAAGAAGTAACTAATCACTGAAAACTCTGCCTCAACTCACATTTTCTCTTGTTATTTTTGCCAATTATCCTGTTAACTATGACCACAGCTAATCCTCTGGTGACATGCGCATCTGTCTCTAGCACAGATGGTTTCCTTGTTTACATCTATTGAAAGAGAGCCTTAATGGATGTCTGAGCGAGTTCATACATATGAACCTGGGATTGTTGCAAAGAGCAAAAAACAGACACAGCAATCCCGTTTTTTCATTTTCAAAGTATGTTCTATTTCCTCTGAATCCATGCAGTAATAAAAGTTATTTTTAAAAACACATAGCAATGCAGGAAAAGTACAGTTTGAAGCATAAAGAACACTAATTTAATTGGGAGGAAGGGAACGGCAGGATGGAAGGTTAAATATCCTGCTGAAATTGATGGGGACATTTCTGTGGGACTCAGAAGCTTTGAATTTCTTAAGAGGACAACTAGGGAATCATCTTTCGGAAGAGCTATTTTAGCTGAAGGATTTCCAATTACCCAGTACTGTTGATTGACTAGAATACCATGTTAATTAATATAGTGACCCCATGTCTCTGCAATTTTCTTGTTCATACGCATTCATTTACCCCTTTATTTTAGAGCAGTCAGCAAATCCTAAGAGAGAAGGCGCCTTGTGGTTTCCAGCTCTGTGGTATTTGTACTTCCTCCCTGATGGCTCTTTCCTTGGCTATTATTGGTCCTATGTATTTCAGACTGTCTGTACTTCATGCTGCTGTCATTATAGCTTTACACTGTGGCTCCAGAACGTGTTCTGACTTCAGTGTTTCACTTTACTGTCAGCCAAGTTGGATGCAGTTTGGAAACTGGATTGCTCCTTGCACGTGCTTTCTGTTTCCCCTGTGTTTGTGCTTAATGGAGCAGAGAGGAAACCTTCAACCCACCAAACACTAGCAGTCTGTAGCACCCTCCAGGGAAAGTCAGCAAGAGAAAGGCACCTTCTCCTTTCAGAAATAAGTATGAGGGTGCATCGGGGAGGGAGTGGGAGAGAGAGCTGTTAACCTTGATTGAACCTTTCACATTTCAAAATGCAGTTTGAAATGAAACTTCTCTAGGAACAGTTTTTGATTCAAAGATTTGCTTCTGGGTTGAGTCTAGAACACGGAAAGATTTAGCATTCCAGAGAAAGAAAGTTGACACAAGGAAAGAATGTTCTGTCTCCAAAATTTCTGGAAAACAAGACTTGGCTTGGCTTCAAGCATGGCAGAAGTCACTGAGATACAAGCTCCTAACATTAGTTTCAAACTTTAACCTCAAATTGGTGTCTAATTCAATCCTTCTTGTTGGCTGCTGTCAACATGAAATAATATACTTCTCTCTAGAATAAAACCTGTGGCTTTTTTAGAAGGGGTTATTTCAACATGACCCAACAGCAAGTCTGATTAGATAATGAGGTGACATTTCATGGTAATCATTTAGGCCAATATTTGCAATGTTTGCATTCAGATGCTTAATTTAAGCATTGCAATGAGTGGTTAAACATGTAGAAATGCTGAGCCTTCACACCTCCTGCTGTCCTCCCTGGGATGATGCTTCTACATTTATACAAAACAATTAGCTAGCTTCTTAAATCAAGCATAGGGTCTTACCATGATAAACTGTACAACATGCTATTTCTTTCCTGCATGCTTGGCAATTATCCCTTTGCAGACTGATTGCTGCAAATACATTCTGCAGGTCTGAAAATCATTTTTCATGTAATACTTGGCACATACTGCCATTGTGCTAAATACTAAGTGGACAGTTAGTCACTGCAAACCTCTCTTTCTTCTGTGTCAATCCACTCACATTAACAACGTATGTGTATAAATAACTATAAATAACCCCTATGTCAACTATTTTTATTTCGTAATAGAAAACTCTGTGCTTCCTTTAGACTAAAACTGTCCATTTCCTTTAAGAACCTCAACTCCATATTTTACTTAATTTATGACTTTTATACATAATAGCAAAATGTTTGCTGTGTAATCAAAACTACCAAGGTCTACTTTGAATTATTTGTTCTCAAGAGACAGTTTTAGCAAGATAGCATCACTGGTCTTCTGCTTGCTCAAGAGGACTCACAGCAGTGCAAATATGTGTCATACCTGTGAATTCCTTCTTGCACCGGTCTCTGACACTCTCCTCCAGGCCTTCAAGTTGTGATTTAATTTTTTCATACTCTCGTTCTGCTTGCTGGCTCTTCCGTCTTTATGGAAATAGAAATAAGATTTACAAAAGTTACAAATTGTAAAAGCAAATAATTTGCAACTGGGGATGACTGGAGGACTGTTCTTGGCTTGGATTTCCTTTTGAACACTAGCGACAGAGAAAGAATGGAGAAGGACAACAGCATCAGTAGCCCAAATCTACATTTAGTGCCAATCACCCTGGCACCACCACAGGCCTACTATTTGAAAGCATGCTGGGGTAGAGATTTGATATCCAATAAGCACTAGCTACAAATATTTATACATACAAATCCTACATATTCAGTACAGAAACTTAATTTGTATGCACCAAACAAAGACTACTTGCATGTTCTATACTAGCTAGAGGCATCCAGGGTATGCATCAAGGAGCAAATCAAGGAGGCTACAGGACATCTGGTGCTGCTGATACACACCATTAGAATGAAATCCACATACTCTTAAGGTCTGTGCATGAGGTCAGTGTATTGCTAACCTCAAAATTATGCTAAGTAGGTCTCAAGTGAAGTACAGACATTGTTCTGGCCCTTTATGAAGTGTGAACTTCATCATTAATCATGAAATTTGTGTGTGAGTAACACTTATCTCAGCTTGAAAGACCAAAATGACCACTTACTTAGCCAAATACATCCAGCTACAGCGCTGACTGAGGCAGCATAAATGTGGATGGATATGTATGCAGAATAAGTTATATCCTTCAGGAGAGGCACTTCAGCTGCTATTTCAAGAATGTTATGTGTGCCACCCTTGCAGTTGTGCACTAGGCAAACCTGGGACCAATTGTTGTGCTTACATATAAAGGACAGTCCATGCTGACTGACACCAGAGAATTTGGTGTGTGTGAGAGGAATAAACTGGTGCTCAGACATATTTCCAGCCTTAACTGCTTTTCTTAACCCTACAGCTCTTAAAATTCATAAAAATATCTTGTTGGTTGAGCTCAGAACAATCAGGTAGTACCTTCTAAACCTTAGGACAACAAAAAGACCTAATTAAAGGAACTTCTTACCTGTAACAGATGATAGAAATGATGATGATTGCTATCATAGGAATAAGTACCAGTGGCAAAATAAGATTCAGTGGGATGTCACTCACACGTGTATCATATTCCACCCTTCCGAGGACCCATTCACGGAGTCCAAATTTCACCTAAATAGATAAGCACAGACATTTGCCTCAAGAACTGCAAATAGACAGTGGCTCACTTTCCAATTGTGCTCTAAATTCTTAGTAATTCTTACTAAGTGAATTTCTAGCTCAATTCGTCAAACAAAAGAAACATTTCTGAATATTTTATACAGAATTTAGGTCACTAGCACTTTATTCTATGAAATAATTTTACTTTGCTTTGCAGAGGAAGACAAATTCCCAGCTTGCCTAGCTAGAATTTTACACTCCCATGTAAAGAACGTACAGCTCGGCAGCTTGGGAATGCTCTTCACATGTGAAATCTCCTAGACAGTAGGCAGAAGCTGGATAAAGAAAGAACTTCAAGGAGTTTCTTTACGGTATGCATTATATTGAAAAAGTAACCTACAATGAATTCTGGAAGGTTATTGATCATATCCCTCTTCTGCCTTTTCTTTGGTTGCGGCTGTACTTCAGGCGGCTCACAATATAAGTCTGTTTCGGTCAGTGTTTTTATGTTGCAAGGCTCATCACCTACAAAAGCCTGGGCCTCATCTATCGTCATGGCTTTGTTCAGGTTACTGCCCTAGACAGAAAATAAAAGGGTAAGTCATTAAGGCAAAGTCTTGGGAGATGAGAAATCCCGAGTTGATAATTTCTATTTGGATCATTTTGAGCAGCAGATGTGAGTCATACTGTAGTGTACAGAAGAGCAGAGTGGAGGGGAATTACGCAATTCCTTTTCCTTTTCTTCTTGACGCAAGAAGAAAAGTTCCCTCCAGTCCTTGAGAGCTCCCTGGGAGAAGAAATTTCCAAAGGCCTGACTCAACAGGAGTGGGGTCCTGGGGAAACCCGAAGTATGGCAAAAAGGCCTCTGAGAAGGGCAGGGGAGGGAAAGGAGAGACAGTATTTATCACCTAGCAGGGGTAAGGCATTCTAGAATTTTAAATATTATATCAAACAGCTGTTCATTATAGTTTAAGGGTTTGTGAAAGAAAGGAAAAATCCCACACATGCATCAACGACAAAGTCAGTAACAGTCATCTCTTAATAAATTTACCTTTGCATTTATAAGTTTGTTGACTTGCTTTTTGATGCCGTCTGTGAAATTTTCAAAAGTCGGGTCTGCAACATATGTAAATGAATGGCTCTCATTTTTTACAACCAACTGATAATGATCCATTAGAATAATAGTGGTGATGTTATAGTTTTCTGGATCTTCCAATATTGGTAGTGAAGAAAAAACCACTGTGGTTTCATTAAGTCTCGTAACACAGTTTCCAACAAACTGTAAGAAACAAGACAAGAAGAACATGAGCATATTAGAGTTTGACTGGTTCTTATACATAAATGTTGATAACTTCACACTGTAGAAATAAAAACACTGGAGTTGTATCCTCCTCATTCAGCAACAACAACACAGTACATCGTACTTGCTTAAAAGGAAAGAAAAAATAATAATGATGGGAATAAATTTTTGATTCATTATGTTCTAGCAGCTGCCCCCAGGAAAAAAACAGCTCATTTTCCATTGCCTCCAAATTCTGTGGCTCTGAACAACATCGGGCTGATATCAGTAAATTGCTCTAAGATTAAGAGGTTTACATGGGAATTTTAATCCAGATCACCTTCTGTACCAATTAAGTGTCTCAAATAGGTTCTTTTTACTGATACTGTAGAATACCTTCCTGAAATTCAAGACAGTTACAAAGTGAATTTCTGAATAAAATTCACTAATTGTCACTCATCTATGCAAGGTAACAACTCTACTGATCTGCCCCTCACCTCACTCTCAGTTACATAAATGTTCTTATCCTACAAACTCCTTCAGCCATTCAGTTACACAAACCACAGCCAACAGCACTAACATGAACCCTCAGAACTTCCTCGATTAACACCTCAGATTCTTACTTACAGGAATCAAATGCCATTTGATAGCTTCTCCTCTAAATACTGATACTGCTACAGAAATGGAAGCAAAACAAAAGATTAAAAAAGATTAAAAAGAGTATGAAGCATACGTAATGTAGACTTCAGCTAAAAAGTCGAGGAGATGCTGAGCATACATTAGGAGGGGCAGAAAGATACATGGGTAAATAGTGACAAGAATGCTAAATATTTTAAGATTGTCCTGGGATTTAAGGTAAGCAAGATAATTATACCTTGCAGTTTATTGCCTGTGAAATACAGGCAGTTTTCCTCTTAAAATTCTTAAAGGATAGGGACCTAAAATCCAGCTGGCTTTGGCATACTCTAGAAGTTGAGCCACACATAAAACACTAGAAATGCAGATAAGCAACTCTATAATTATTTTTGAAATTGAGCCACGCGACAGTCTTAAATTGAAAAGCTAGCCTTAAAAAAGGCCTTAAAACACATTCTTACCGGAAGATTGTTTTTTAAGCTCCCAATCTTTGTATTAAATTGCAATCTTCATGAGAAGAGTGGGAAATTGAGACCTACAGATAATGTCAGTTCTTAACATTACATGCAAGACATGTCTGTTTTCTTTTTTAATTTTATTTCTTTTTCATGTCTTTTTTTAGGAACATGCTATGAGTGGAATATGCTTGAAGCAAGAAAGAGAAGATTTTTTTTTGTTGAGCACTGACTGCTCAAAGCCAAGAATGCAATATTGTAGGAATTTCAGACAAACTGCTAAAGTTTGGAAGGAAGGAGAAAGACAAAGACAAATTACACCACTTTCAAATTTTGAAATATATCCAGTTTACCATTCAAAGCTTAGTTCTTCTATCCTTATTCATTTTGAATGAAAATAATTTTAAAGCAGCTGATTACAAGGTCCAAGTGAATGTAAGTCAAGATGGCAGGAGTGGGCTTTCCTCAGACTGAGATCCAGAACAAACCCAGAAGCCAGTTCAAATGTCACTCCACCTCAAGCCCAGTGAATTCAAGTGGGCAAACTCAAATGCATTTTTTTAATAGATTATATCTTACGCATCCAGTGTGATGCCTTGTGGGGGAAAAAAGAAAATTACCGTTTTGGAGCCCAGTTTGCCTGATTCTGGACGCTCCGCATGTACCATCAGTGAGAAACTCTGGATGAGTTCAAACCCAGTTCCAGTTACGGTAATATTTCTCCCTCCACTGAAAGACAAAATTAATAAAGAAATCAAGCAATTGGCAAAATACTACAGCTATAGACTGCTTTATCCTGCAGAACTACTACTTCCACTGAAAACAGCTATGTAATTGCTATATGACACGTAGATATTCTACACAAAGAATTTCTGTTAAAGTTATTGATGACAACAGCATTTAAAAACAGCAATGTCAACTTCAAACTAATTTCAAAATAGCAGAATAGAAAAGTGCAAGTCATTTTGTCAGTAGCTTTTCACTGATGCCTATTTTTGTGTGATTTACTTCTGCAATGTTTTTGTTCAAATCAGTCCACCTACCACACACAGAGATAAAGGTGAGTGTATTTTCCACAGATCTGCAGGGAACTGGCTTCCCTATTCCTTTTCATTTGCAACATACTCTTTAGAAGAGAATGTATTCACATAAGAAAAAGAATGCATGCAATTGGCCAGTGGGAATTGAAGTCTTCTAAGTAACACAGATTGAGAAGGATAGCAATCCTCAGAGCAATCCATTAAAATAGGGTTCAGTTCATAAGGAAGAAAAAAGAAGTCTTTTAAATACCCTGGAGTAAATCACTAGTGATCTACCAAAGAACCCCTGAGGCCTCCAAACCACCCAAACAAAAATCAAAAGCAAGTATGAAAAACACATCAAATTTTACATAAGCAATTACTCCCTATACAAGAAGGCAGGTACCAATTTATCTAAGAGAAGTCATGGCTGATTTTATTTTTATCATCCTATTTTTAAGGTCATGATCTTACACTTCTTTTTCCTGAAAGAAAACTTTACTTGATTCCTCTCTCTGTCAACTGTGCCCAATAGGCAGAATGGTCAGAGTATTAGGGAACAGCAGAGACCAGCAAGAGGAAAGGTCACAGCCTGTCCCTGAACCAGTTGAAGAATTAGTCTCAAAGCCAGAGGTATGGCAAGAGGACATTCAAATATGTGATTTGCCATCTTGCTACAAACAGAAGAGCGGCATACTCTTCTTTGGTTTCACAATTGATACTACATCAGCGTTCTTCCAGAAGGAATGTTGTTTTGACTGAACAGCTACCAGCTGGAGAGTTGAGTATCAATATAGGACAAACCACTCCTTTTAAAAGCCTTACAGAACTCTGATCAAGATTTCCTAAAAATATCGCTTTCCTCACAGGACTAAAATATGATAAGCCATAAAATTCCTCTGTTTCCAGCTTACTTACTAAAAGCTAAATAGAGGAGCGGCTGGAAACCTTTTGGTTAGAAACCTTTTATAACACTTTCAGGTGATGATCTTTCCTTTAGAGACAGTAAAGACTTGTAAGCAATACAAAGATCATGTTGTTTGACCTCTTGCTGAAATGCTTCAAATCTCTCCCTTTGATACATGCTTATTTAAAAGAAGCTCACTACCTTTTCTGGTTTCAGTCCTTAGCTTTGAAGTGATGAAAATTTGGAGGTAAACAAAATACTTTCAACATCAGCTGTGGTTAAGAAGTTCACAAACTTTATGTATCTAAGTTTGAGACTACAGTAGTTTTTATTTCAAACAGTTCTATATGGAGGAAAAGCCACAGTATATTCTAACCCAATTGTAAATGAAGTTACGACAAACATTTCATTACCTGCTGAAGCTATTTACGGGCTTGAACTTGGTGACAGTAGGATTCTCACTGTATGAAAATTGCACTGGTACAACAATTTTTGTTCCCCCATAGTGCATTGTGACTCCAACAGCTTCAACCTTGCTATTACGTCCTGTAACGCAAACAATCTCATCTCCAAATTCAGTGCTAGATTGCAGAAGATAAAAAAAAGGAAACATCTTCAGTTACTAATATTACTGTGATCTGAATTCTTTACTGTAGTATCTCATAATAACAACAATAAAAAGCTCTGGTTTTGCTAAGCATTAGGAAATTACATGAGTAGGCAACATTTTCTCCAGATCATTTAGAGTTTTTAATCTGATATGAGAAGAAATATTGTACAAACACAATGTGATATCAGCACACTTCATCTCACTCCATTTCTGGGAGGAGAGAAGGGCAGCAATTAATAAAAGGATAATGAATTGAGAGGAACAAGTCAAGGGG
Organism: Pavo muticus; assembly: GCA_016647715.1. Lineage (NCBI taxonomy): Eukaryota > Metazoa > Chordata > Aves > Galliformes > Phasianidae > Pavo > Pavo muticus. The sequence continues at coordinate 245,561 of JACDJE010000434.1, forward strand.
CACAATGGGATTAAAAGTGTATATGTATATGGAACCACTGAGGAGATGTTGAGTGAGAGCATGGCCAGATTTGGAGCAGCCAGTCAATCAGAGTGAGCTGAAACTGTAAAATTCTTTGCATAACTGAGTTCTTAAACTTTGTCGATTTTTGCAGCTGCCTCTTCCAGCTAAAGCCTCTGAGTGAGCTTGTGTCTGAACATTACGTGTAGAACCTCACTGCACAGCATGAGTCACCATCACTAAGAGATAGACAAAAGATTTGTGTAACTTCTGAAGGCCAGAAAAGGTTGGTACTTTGTTAGAATATAACTCTGTATTGTTAGTTACCCAGGGTACGTACACATTACAAGGCTGGCTACCGAGAAAAACACGAACATCCTTCTTGGAACCAGTTGCCAGGTTCATACCAGTGATGGTAAGTGTGGTTCCACCTGCTTGTGGACCACTTTGAGGTCTTATTCCAGTAGGGTGAGGGTCCTGCAAAGAGAAAGTCATCAAACTACTTAAGAAAATTCAAATAAAATTGACACCAGTATTAACTGGTATAATAGATAATAGTAGTTTAATATTATTATCTGAAAAATAAGAAGATAAAAACAATGAAGGACAAATCTTCTCAAATAATAGTCTATCATTATTCATGGTGAGAGAAGGAAGAAGTAATGTGATGTGAATGTACCGATGTTTTCTTCATACTTTACTTGATAAGGCTTTATATGAACTTAAATTTCCTAATTGCAATATTTAGAGTTAACCGCCATTAAATTTGTGTGGGCTTTGTGTTGAATTTCTTGCTTTCATACTTAAGATTTCTCTCTTCCTTATGGCTGAATCTACCCTTCACCTTTCCTACATTTCACATCAATGACAGGAGAGACAGAACAAGTTTTACAGAACTGATACTAAAAACCAAAAAGAATATTAAGACCCCAATTATCTTGTAGGACTTTTAATTGCAGTAAGAGAGTATTATCTCTTTCTTGACCAATGAGCTTGCAGAGAAAAAAAAAATTAGAAAAGACTAAACTTTTCTTTATACGCCTAAAAGCTTGGAAAGGATTTCTTAAAATCAACTGAAACAAGCTTCAAATTGTCATGAAATTTTTGAGAAATAAAAATTTCTTAAGTTCACTGTTTTTGTTCTCAATTCATTCTTTGTTTCTGTGCTGCATTCCCAGAGATATGACAAATAAAATAAATTAACAGTGAAGGCTTTTCATGAGAAGTGCAATTTAATTACTTCATCCCTAAGTAGTCTCTACTCCCAGTTGAGAAAATCATTGCTATTCAGGACAACTCTGAATTAAGAGTGTGAGTGAAGCCATATAAGAGGCTTGAGATCACCCAGCCTGGCTTCAGCACGCACTGCCTGCCAACTTGCTAATATGAGTGGATGATGGTGAAGCCCAGCCTTGGGGCAATGCTCTGTGTAGCATATACAAGATGGTCGACAGTGAGGGGACCTGGCAGGTCACACTGATGGTTGGACTTGGTAGTCTTGAAGGTCTTTTCCAAACTAGATGATTCTAGTTGATTCTAGATGATTATGGCTAATGACCCTGCACATAGCAGGGTTGAAACTAGATGATCATTATGGTCTGTTTCAACCCAGGCCATTCTATGATTCTATGGTTCTATGATTCTATGAATAAAGCAAGAGCAAAGACATTTGAGGACTTCCCTCACTGATTAGGGTTTACCTGATCACCATCACATTGCATAGATGCTCACTCAGTGGACTGGCCAAGCTCAGAGGAGGAAAGGCCATGCTCAGAAACAGTTTTGCTGACTAGTCACATAGCAAAAAGCTTTCGCTTGAGTTATTTTACTTATGGAAAGACTGCCATCTCTGTGTCAGCTTGCAGCTACAAACACAATGGTTCGTAAATGGCTGATAGAAGAGGGAATGATGTACTGGAGTTTGGCTGAAAGCTCAGTAAGCCATTGATAGGTTTTTAACAAATGGCAGGAATTTGTAAAAATGCATTCAGTTGACCTTGTGGTTACTTGACAAATTTGTTTTATCGAAGCACTGATATTATAGAAACATAGAGAACTTGTACTTGCTGTGCTTGTTATATACTTTCATGTCTGAGCAACTTCCCTCTGAAGGAATGCATCACGGTTCAGCACACTTCACAAATCCACAATGACAACTGTAATCTGCTCTCAAGTCATTGAGCTTTAGGAATATGCTTTAACACTAATTGGGTGTCAATTGCTTTTCTTCCCTAAGAGAAATCTGTTTGTAAACCCTTCACTTCTCAAGATGTACGATGCTACAGCACGTGACTGCTCTCATGAACTAACCTCTGATTTCTTTTTAATTTAATACATCACTTGAGTTACAACATTTTATGTAAGGAATTGACTCAAAGTTATTTTTAAGCACAGTTTAAATAAAAGGGAACATTGATTCAACATAATAGAGTTGACTAAAACTGCTTACTTAGATCTATACAACCCTCTCTGTTCATACTCTTCTTCAGATTTAATTGCTTGCTGATTTAACCTAAATTGAAATTACACAAGGGTAAACAAAAGACTTGAGTAGGTCAGTTTTAAAAGTCACATCTGAAGCTTAAATTAACATGTCTAGATCTGCTCTTCACAAAAAAGCTCATTGGTGGCTTTTTGAAACACAATTTTGTTGATTAAAAATACTACAGTTAAAGTTGTATTGCTCATAAAAATTTACCGAACACCTTACATTTAACCTGAACAGACAGACAGAAAACCATGCTTTTTATTAACTTCAGATTAAGTTTTGATTGCTACAAAGTGTTAAGTATATCGGACTACTATATGATAACCAGTAAAAATCCACAGTCACAGATAGATGGACATGGAAGGGACAGCTTCCAGAAGTCAATATTCCTCAAAAACTACTAAAAAAAATTAGTGGACAAATTCTTTACCCCTCAACCTCAGAAAAAAAACTATGTAGACTGCGTAGCCTTTTTTCTAAACTCCATCTGTCAAGCTTTTATACAAAGATAAATAATTACACCATTAAAGCTCAGTTGGGGTATCTGATCCATAACTTAGGCAGTGCAACAGTTGGTTCAGTTGCTAACAATCAGCAAATATCAAGCAAGTCATGAACTCGAAGCAGAACCACTGAGAACCATTTTCTGTGGGACCTTTTATTCGCAGCCTACATCTGCCCCTCTATGAATAACACAACAGCAATGTGGATGTGAAACAAGTACCTGTTCCATTTTCTCCAGAATTTCCTTTTTTTATTAGAAAGACTCTGGCTCTGCTAATAGTTAAAAAGCTAAAAGGAGATGGAGACAGGCTTATTGCAGTGGTGCCCAGGGACAATTTCAAGAGGCAAATGGAATCTTCTCTGGGCATCCCTGCTTGAAGAAGAGCTACACCAATTGGCTTCCAGAGATCCCTGCCAACCCCATCCATTCCGTGATTCTGCATCATTTTGTGAAAACCCAGCAATGCCAAAAAAGAGAACATGCTACCCACACCTCACCCCACTTCCACAACACAGCTGCAACATGGAGCCGGCACATCTCAGCTTCATTTCAGGTTAATGAAAAGCTGAGGCCAAGAATTGCTATGGTAGGTATCACAGGTAGCAGCTGAGGAAGTGGAATAGTTATATTTAACCCTTATTTTCTCTTTAATCACCGTTTTTGCAGCAATCCCTCAAAGGGCTATTTTAAAACAGCTTAATCCAAAGTATTCATATTTAACCTATTTAAACTAATTTTGAAAATACCAAGAGCACTCCAGGGACCAAATAACGTGGACATCTAGTAAAGATCTAATAAGGAGAAGCTGAACTCTCTGTGTGCAGAGGAGTTTTTGAGGATGACTACTAAAACAAAGCATCATAAAGTAACAGCTTGTTACCACAGACTTGTCAGGAAAATAATTTCAATAATTCTAATTTGCTGTTTTCTGTTTCACAGGTTTTTTCCTTCCCTTCCCACCCCTTTCAAGGACCTTCCAGAAAAATAAGTAGCTTAAATAAATTATTGAGAATTTTAACCATTTTAATAACCATTTTACTGCAAAACCAATGCACTATCAGCAAGCTTTAGTGCTCTTCTAAAATCTTCACGGATGGCTCAAAGCACAAAGCTGCAGCAGCCCACCTGATGGTCACCTTAAAGTATCAACAAAAGAAAAGTGTAGCTCACCTAAAATGCTTAGCCAGAAAGCATTTTTCAGAAATGCAGTTATGTCGACAAGATCAGCCGGAGAAGACATTTTTCTGAATGCTATGATAATTTACAAAAGGCCTTTCAGCAATGGTACAAGGCTTTGAGAAGAATCGTGTTACTTCAGGAGGAGGCAGCCCCTTCCCATACGTCACACCATGCTCACTCGCATGCGGAGAGGTTCAGACCTCCGCAAGCCGCTAGGCTGAGTCTTACTGTACCAATTCTAGCAAAGCTGCAAGAAACCTACCCACACCTCTACACTGCTGACCCCATGAGATTCCTTCTCCTTGCAGAAGAAAATGAAGGCAAAATGGTAAATCCTTCACTGCTAACCTGGTTTGGATGATACAAAAATTGCTACTTTTACCAAGAAGCAAGCCTCTTTCATCTGGGCTAACTCCTGGGCAGTGCTAAAAATTCAGCCACTACAACCTGCACTGATCAGCCCAGGACCCCAGGTGTTGTGAGATCAGTGATACCACCTTTTCAAAACCCCCTCAAGGATTTCCTTTTTCCTAGTTTCTTCCCTTTTCTCCTTTCAGTTCCTGAATCAAAAGCACTCCTGCACTCATAACAGATACTACGCTTCCATTTTCATTCCTCTGCATCTCCATATCTGTTTGCTCAGTCAGAACGTGCCTGGGGGACATCACACTTTCTGCAACATTGCACCACAGTGCTTGCTGCAATTATGATGTTAAGCAGAACATTTGATTATGTGTCCTATATGGAATTTATAGCAGCCTTGTAATAATTCTTCTGGAAAACATCAGCTCTTGTGAGGGCTTGGCAGTGCTTCATTTCTCATGGACACAGTAACATTTAAACAACCCTACCCTACCAACATTAATTTAACTCTTGTTTTATAATTCCTTCAAGTGTAGAAAATCATAGTTCATGTACATTGCAGTCCCTTTCTTACATTGCTTGAAATAGGAAGATACTCTTTCAAGTTGCAGCGGTCTAGGCATTGGACACATTTGGTCAAATTGGACAAATACCGTTCATGCCTTCTGCATACACTGCATCTGAATGAGCACAAATCTCTTCTGCAGTAACAGGCTCCCTCATGCCTAGGTTTTCTGACTGCCTGGTTTTCAAAAGCCTGCTCCGATGTCTGCCAGTTGTTCAGTGGCCTGTCAAGGCATGTAGGTCATCTCTCAGCAGAAGAACTTACCACCCTACCCTTTCATGACCAGGTCCTGTGCTTGTAGGACGTGGATTTGCAGTTTTGATATGTGCATCCTCAGCTGTGCTATTTGAGGAAGGATCTCTTCTCAACAGGTGTAGCTTGCTCCCAACAGGTGTAGAATGATTTATCCCGAAGAAACAATTTGCTCTCAACAGGATTTCTTGCTTGTAGGTCAGAGCAGATTTTAGCTTGTCAGCTGTGGGAAATTCAAGCGTTTGTATCTCTTACATTCCAACTTTCCTTAAATCCTTGGTAGAGATAATAATGCTGAGGGAGAGGTCTCAAAGTGCACCTGAGACCCATCTCTCCCATGTTATGCCAGACTGCTGGGTGAGTACTCTGAGCTGATGAGCAGGTTTCCAGGGCTTTGATAACCGCTAGGTAGCTTTGGTGGAAGGATAATAATAATGCTGTGAATAGGTTACCTGTTCTGCCTTGATGACTATAGTAAGCGCTGATCCTGTTGATATAGCTTACCTGAAAGCAGTGGTTATCTGCTCCAATTTGAAGCAGTGAGGCGATGACAATTTCTAAGCAGAATCCTTGCTTGTTGCTTATGGTATATAACATTCAAACAGTGTGACATTCTTCTGTAGCAAAAGAGTTTATTCTCTTTGTAACACCAATGAATTTACTTGCAACTTGCACTCGCATTCCTGTGTACCCTGGTACCCTGCCTTGTCCCTGCATCATGAACTGACCTGAGCTTCACAAACTGTATTTTTGGGTTGATGTCATATTCTTGTAACAATCTGTCCTCTGAGATACGCTGTGCTTTGTCAGCATGCAGATATGAGGGGAAAATAAAGTCCTGGCAGAAATGCTTGCGCTGGCCCAAGCATGCATATGACTTCACGTCCAGGCCGCTTTCCAGTGTCCTGTTTTCTTCGGTGCAGCCAGAAACCTTTCCTTGCTTTCTGCTTGCATCCTCTGCCTCATACTTGCAAATTTGTTCACAGAAATGCTTATATATTATTTGTCGTAGTTTCATGCTTTCTGCATGCTGGAGGGTAAATTATCTCCATGTCTGTTCCACTTATAATCACATTTAGCAGTAAACTTACTTATTAGCAACGTACATGACTGCTGCTCCTGATAGAGCTACCACAGCCCCTCTGAGCACTTGCATCTGAGCTCTTATATTTTTCATCTTGTTTATTAATCTAGAATGAATGTTTTCATCTTTTATATTTTATTGCTTGCAGTCAGTCTTTCTGCACAGTTAGGAAGGTGATTTGTTATTTCTTTAGGTTTCTGATTACAATGCTATTAAAAGATAGTTTTAACAGACTGAAAGCGCTCCTAGTGTTTTGGATGTCTGTGGTCTGCTGGTGTCCAATCGAAGCATGGCTTTTATCTGGCTAACAGCAGGGTTACTTTTTTTCTCCTTTTCTTCCTGCTATCCAGCTTCTTTGCAATTTTTCCATTAAAGATACACAGGTGCAACACAGAACCCTTCCCCCAGCTTCCTTTTCACTCCCCTGACTTGCACTTGGGATCCAATCTGCCACGCCAACTAATGTTCTTTTTCACTCGTTATATTTATTTGCTTTTGCAGCTCTCTTGGTTTACATAGTGGTGCCAAGACAACTCACTTCTGGTCCCTCACGCAGCATCCATGAACAAGAGGACTGCAGTCTATGGGGCATCACTGAGGTTCTGCAGATTTTCTTTTCCAATTTCTCTGCTTTTTCTAATATTGTACTACCACAAGCACATCCCGAACTTTCTATATTCTGCGGCATGACTCTGTAAATAAGGATACTAACTGCTGTATTACTGAGCTATGATAGGAAATTTCTAGCCCAAGAGCTGCACCACTGAGATAAAAGTGGTCACCTTTTGTCCTTCACTAATGCAGAAAATGGGAGGAACAACCAGCCACCAAGGAGGCTACTGGTGAAACACAGGGTGGGCCAGAAATTCAAAGCAGTTGGAAAGCAACAGAGGATGGGAGATGTAAAGAGGGATGGGGGATGTCTGTGCTTTGATGGGGGATGCTGGAGAAAAAGCAACCTTTCCAGACCACAAGCAGAGACAAGTGGGAAGGGTAAAAAGGGCAGTGGCAGAATATATCCCCATGATGCTGTGGGAGTTGCCAGCTGCAGCACGAGGGGAAGCCAGCAACAGATGGATGTATCAAGTGGGCGTAGCGGGCAGCAAATGGCAGAATCGCCTCAGCTCCCTCCTGCCAGCTCCTGCTGCAGCAACCTCCGTCCGGGGCTTTGCCGTTAGTGGGATTGTGCACCCACGAGCACAGTGTGCCCCTGTGCTTCCACACATGGGAAGCGTGGGGTGCTGTACTGGGGCCTGAGGAGGATGCACACACACATGTGGGCAACACTCTCACTAGTGTACAGAGCGTGTTATTGCGCTGCATTTATCTCATCTGTCCTTTCTCCAACAAGTATCCTTTCTCTTTCCTCATCCTGCTCCCAGCTGCAGTCAGCTCTGGCTGTTGAAGCAGGTCTGTAAAACAACTCATTTGTTACCAAAATTATCCCCCCCGCCCCACTCAGAGCTGAATTGTTCTGCCAACCCTAGTGTGCAAAAATTAAACACATTAAAGGCATAGTCTATGAAAGCTGAAGGCACTCACCACCTTCATGAAGGTCAGAGTGTCATTTCATGGACTGCAAAGGTAACCACAGGAGATGAATTAAGCTTCTGAACAGGGCACATGAGCTGCTCCTCCCCCCCCCCGTCAGACATGTTTCCTCAGACCTGTTTCCTCAGACACGCCACCCCCTCACAGCACAGCGGGCAGACAATTTCCATTGCACACACTGGCAGCCGCTCCCTGAGCCAGCCCACCTCATAGGGCCGCAGGGACAGTGCAGCCAGGCCTCGCTCCTGGGTTACACCAATGCAGGCCAGTGGGCCAAACCCTGCTCTCCTAGGGCTGCTTTGTGTGAACCTGCAGCTTGCCCAAATGCTTCCAGGTTGTGTAGGCAGAGCGTATGCCAAGTGACACACACTGCCTGCTGTGGGTGGGAGGCTTATATCCTCCCAGCCCTGTGCACAGGGCTGATATCCTAAACAATGGATGGTTTGGACTGCGGGCAGCATCTTTTTGTCCTGAGGCAGAGACCACATCATTTTCTGAACAGCCCATAGAGCCCTTCCGGTAGCTCTGATGGAGAAATGAAAGCACATGTGGCTGGAACGCCTGTATATCATGTACCAGTGTTCACTGGCAGCTTTCAAGCAGAACCCACAAGCACCAAATTGAGGGATATATTTTTAAGTGATGCCTCAGATGATAGAGAATTAGGTCTAATAAAATCCACGTGAGGAAGGGCAGCTTCCCGAAACCTCCAAGCTACCCAGCTCTCCTGGCCCCTGTGCAGGATGACACACAGCCAAGATGTGCTCCAGAACTTTTATTACTATCCAGAAGGATAATACATAGCCACTGTCCTCTGGCAGCAGTTCCAGACTGCTGTGGGTGTCTGGTTTACTAGCATCAATCATAATGGCAACGAGCCATGTAAACTGCCCTTCTCCCCCACATTTCAGTGCAAAATGGATATGCCATGGTGAAGACTTGTGGAGAAGAATTAAGGAGGGAGCTGAGCCTCCACTGGAGCCCTATGGCACTGATGGCACTGTGGCGGTGAGAGATCCGCCAGCGACTGCTTCTAACATCAGGAAGGGAACCGGAGAATGGATGAAGATATGAGGAAAATACTGATTTGTAAGAATATTACGGTGGAAAAAAGTACCTTGTTAAATCTATCCTTCCACTCAGATTCATATTCAAACTACCAGTACAGTGAGCAGTCATTTTCATGTTTGTTTTCAGATCAGACTCTAATTTGTTGCTCTTTCTTACATTTATTTGAGCTTTTTGAAACCATACAATCTTTTTAATCTACTCAGACTAAAGCTCACAGAGCTGCTCTTGCAAACAGGCACTGAAGAACCTGGAGCCAACTGCAAGCTCTCATTCTGGTGGCTTGAGTCTGAAGATGAGGTATTCTGGGAAGGAAGAACACTTGCAGGGTATCACTAGTCTGGGTCATTTAGCTGGGAAAGGCTTAACTTCTACCTTCAGTTCTGTTTCTCACTGCCATCAACAAACCAATCAGATGAACAAACAAAAAGCAGGACTGGCCTTTAGCCATGGCACGGCTCCACCTGCGTAGAGACCAGCCAAGTTGTCAGAGGCATAGCATAGCTGGATATTAAAATTTAGCATCATTTCATTTCTATTTCAATAAAAGGAGAATGGTTATTGCTGGATTCTGCTTATAGTGAAACAAACAATAAAAGGTCAGTGGAGGAGGATGAGGTTACCAGAATTTAATTTCACTGGAATGTCTGTGCTTGAACAACACTCAGGATAGAAGAAATTGTGATGGGTAGGGAGACATAAAACTTTCTCTCTTTGTTATGCAGCAAATATAGATGAGATGTTTACTATACAGCACAGACTTCTAAGGAACAGAGCATTCTAGTTCAGAAATGATTTTGAATTGAAACCTTGGATTTCTTTCTAACTGGATTGTTGACCCAACAAGCGGAAGTCTCACCTGCTGCTTGGCTCAGCACTGTGCTGACAGAATGGAGCAGAAGCACAAGTGTAAGCCCCAGGTTGTGCTGACTGCTGATGGTTGTCAGTCCAGCTTTAAAAACATATCTCATTGTTCTGGCTGGTCATTGACTACAGCCAGATGTAGTAATATCTGATAACTGATTATGGGCTCTTGCTGGCAGCCACCTGCCAGATATATGAACCCCAGCAGTATGGTGACACTTCTGCTCTTCAGAGACACCAGGCTGAGCAGCTCCTTGTCTCCTCGAGTTGCTTGTACACTTCTGCGTGGTGCTGCCACACACTGCATTTCAAGTGGACGCAGCTAAAGCTGAAGCTATTGTGCTGAGGGTGATCAAACCACACAACAGAACCACTGGTATTTACCAGCAGTACAGCAGCAGATACAGTACCAAAGAAAGGGGAAAATACATAACAGGAGACTTATTTTAGAAAGGCTCTTGAAAAGTATTTTCTTTCTTTTCTATATATCAAGTAGTGGAGCTTTTATATAAAGCACAGATTTCGTGTATCTCCTAAAACAAGGCACCAAGGAACTGCCTGAAAACAACAGTAGAACAAGAAGCAACTTTTCAAACAACAGCTGCCTAGGCTGGCTGTTCTGACCATCTGTTCTGATGCCAGAAGCGCTCATGTCACACTTGCAGAGGTGTGCATGAGTGTGACAGCCCTGCACTGATTTTAATACTACCACAGCTGGCTTCATTTTCTCATGAAACGAAAAGAAAAACGAAAGTAGGAACCAATTTCACTAGTTGTAAGGCATGTACTGCTGTGCTTGATGATTTTGTATTCCTTGCCATTGCTTTTCATTCTGTAAAGAAAGCCCCCTGGAAAGATTTTTGAGGTAAATAAAGATGTTTTTTATAGCAGCAGCTAGTTCAGGTATCTGATATTTCAGTAACCTCAATCCATTCAGAGACTGGCACAGAGGAAGTCTTGGACCTTCAGGTAAACATCTACCTGGATGACAGCTGTGCATGGCAGCTTGTCCTGGGGTACCACAGGCATTTGGGAGCCTTTGCCTCAAACAGTGGAAGGCAGCAGCGCTGTTCTCTCTCATCTCACAGCTGCATTGAGTGGGGAATCCCACCAGAACAAGTTCCCACAGAGGTTTTCTAAGCCTACATGAAGGTTTCACATTACATTTCAATTCATTTTGTAACTTCTTTGTGTGGTTTTCATGCAAACCATGAAATAATCTTTACATGCAGGAGAAGCATAGGAGAATCGGTACAACACGTACACAGTGTAATGTCATAGCCTCTGCCCTACAGATAGGGAGGACACAAACATGGGACATGACGTTTCTGCACATTTCCTGCTCTCGTTAAGATAAATGAGATGATTGACAAAGGAAGACTTAATTATAACCTACGTTTCCACAAAGGAACAGAGGAGGGTTGTGACAGTAGAAGATCATTTTCAAGCAAAATGTGTGCTTTTGCAGAGATACCACAAGGGAGAGGAAATAATTGCCCCAAAATTGGGCAATGGAAAAAAACACTTCTAGCCTCTTTTGTGAAAACCAGAATGTCCTCTTCTCAGCAAAATGTCTTTCCTGACTTATCCCACCTCTTACTGCTGACTCCCTTCCTTTCCTTCTCACAAAGTACAAAGAATTAATGAGACAGAAGTTAAAATATAGGAGATGATAAAGCTGTAACACATCCTTTATATTTTATAGATTTACAGATTTTATAGACATAATTTTAAATATCAAGATGAGAATAGAGATTAGTTAAACCTCTCAGCTATCACAGGCTCTTAGAAGACCTCACAGATGCAGACAAAGCTACTTGCTGCTAAATCCACAGGCTACAACAGCAATAACGCATGGCCACGTTTAGGGTAAAGCAATTAAAGACATAAATTAAATTCTCCTTCACAGTGACACTGACAACAAAGCATATATGTAATCTGACTCAAATCATGCTGTCTCTGTCTCTGCATGCCATTTTTTGGAATGAAAAAAGTTATTTAAAAAAATTAATGCACTCATTCTTCAGCTGCTGTGCATTAATTCCTGCGATTAAGAACACTGGTGGCCTAAACACAGTGATTAAATATTGCACTAACCGTGTGCCTGAAGAACCTGATTTTTACAGCACTGACTTGTTTTTATCCAGTACTGACACCAGGAGATATCATGTCACTGCTGAATAAGTCGGCTGCAATTTCTTTTCTACCACATCTTTTCAACTTGACATTGCAAACATCATTCTATTTTGTGACTCTGGTCTACTGATAAGAATAGGTTTTGATATACCTTCTGTATAAATAAATGCTTGAGTTTAGTGTTTTCTAACATGCTTGAGCTATAATGCTGTTGATTAAATAAAGTTTGTAAGGCAAACACAAGTGTTTAACAGGTAAACTTCAAATTTAAGCAATGCACAAATTATAAAACAGATCAGTGCAAAAAAATGCACTTACCTGGTATGTAAACTGCACGTCACTTGGTGATGTACCTAATTTTCCACTGATGTTAACTTCAATTTGACCTTGTTTAGGTACCTTCATTTCTCCAACTTGACACACAATCCTAGCAAGAAAAAGTAATCTAAGTTTATCTGATAGCAGTAACAGCTGCAATACAATGCAAGGTACAATAGTTAGCACACCTGCTGCCAGCAAAAGCACAAACTTGGCTTTATCCTGTATGAGGTACTTGAGCTCTGGCTCAGATTCCCACCACAACCACCCAGGAATATTTCAATCATATCTATATGGAGTAAAACTGAAACTTGAGCACTGCACATAGCAATTACTGAGCCGACTTCTTAGTAGAAGACTCAAACTCAGTCCAGAAGTCAGGGACAAAACTGTCTGACCCTACACAAAGTTTTCCCTTTATCTGGTGGTGTTAAAAAACCCAGTGGCATCCCACATAGACCTCGATGCAAGAATCAGCTATCTTATAACTTTGTGTATTGGAGCTGCTAATGCTTTTGTTGTGAATCCTGCTATCTCCCAGCTTTAAGCTACTGCATTTTCACACCTATGATCAAAATCCCTTTAGAATTACTGTTCTCTGAAAATAAATCCTCAGATAACCCACGCAAAATCAGAGGTCAAGGAACAGTGGAGGAGAAAACATCCTGCATTAACCCTCATTGCTGCTGAGGGAGAGCTGCAGTGTTTAGATTTCTGTTTCCAACAGGTGACATGCAGAATAAAAGCATGAAAATGCAACAAGGATTCGACACACTCAAAAAGTGGGACAAATGCTTAGTGGTGAGCTGATAATTCAGTTAGATAAGGATGCACATAGTGTTTGCAGCCAGCGCGGGCAGTTTCACACGGGACACACCCTAGGAATCACTGTTCATTTCCTTCATTCTTTCTCTACTTGGATTACTGCTCCTCTGTAAGCACTGCATAACTGCTTTAAAAAAAAAAAAAAGAAAGATAGAAAAACAACACAGCCCAACCCCCAAATTACTGAGTACAACGTACTTAAATTAGGACTTATAATAAAAGGATTGTCAAGTCCCCTTGCGGATCACTCCAGAATTTTCTGCCTGGGTCCTGGCAAATGGACAAAATTCTCTAAATTCTTGCATGTCCTGGCATGTGTATGGCTGCCTGAGTCTGTTCCTCATCATCTCTACTGTATTCTTGGAAGTTGTATCTCCATGTCAGGCAGAAACAGGAAACAGTGCCTTTGGAAGAATGTCTACCATATGTCAAGCTAAGGAAAGCAGTCGGCTGCCGGGACTTGGGGGTGAACGGGGAGCCGGCAGCGGGATGAGCAGGGATTTTAATTGAGCAAAGCTCCCTCCCACCCCAAGCGCTGGCACGGCCTCCCTCCCCCTGTCACAAATGGAAAACTACAAAGGAGGAGGATGGACTTCTCTGGGCTGACAAAGAAATACCACAGCAGAGCCAGCGAGCAGCATCCAGTGCCTTAAAGCTTGCTGCCCTCCTACCCATGGGAGGAACCAGCTCCTAAAAATGAATAGCTTTTTGCTGCAGGAAGGATGGAGAAGCAAGAGTGCTTCTTTTTCTTTTTCTTTTTTAATTAAGAATAAATAAAGTAATAATTAAACAAAAGAATGGATGAAGATAAAGATGCAAAATTATAGATATCCATTTAAACATTTTGAATAGGTTCTTTTTCAAGGCTTCCCTAGTGGAGAACATCCTTCAAAACCTCCTAATTTGTTGGTAAATTACATTATGCGAGTTGCATTTGTTCTCGCCCATTACCACACTGGCAGAGCTCAGGAAACCAGTAATGTTGCTACGATACAAGGAACCAGTCATCTCAGTTTTGGCTCCTTTCCACATATTTAAAAATACCAAAAAGCTTTAGAGAACGCCAAGAGGCTGTGGAAATTCTTGTAAGGCTACATTGGGATTCAATGCAGCTTTTGCAAACACTGGAAATAGGGAATGGGAAAAGATGGCTGAAAGGGAGTTTTGAGAATTTTGTGGATAGTGATGCGTGTGTAAACGGGAGTGATGGTAACGGATTTGGGAAGCAGTAGGAGATACAGAGTTTTATAGATATTCTTAGGTCCTTGGGGCCTGGGAAGCTGCTAAATGCCTGATCCACAAACTTGACTAAAGCCAAAGCTTTTTCAAAAGCTAAAAAAAAAAAAATTTGAAATCTCTTAGGCATCTCAATATCTCTTTCAAAACATGCCACAGAAATAAAAAAAAAAGTTATTGTACTGCACTTCAAAATAATCAAAGGGAGAGAAAGCCAAGGTTTCAAATGCAGTTTTAAATATTGAAAGTGAATGAAAGAAAAATCACACTACTTAAAATGTCGTTACTAATAACACGAAGACTACGCCAAAAGTAACGTTTACTGTTTCATTATGTTGGCTCATGATGTCAGAGGCGGATGTTGGTGGTATGGCAGTAGAGGCTGAACCTTCCCACCAATATTCCATTGCATGTTGTTGCCATGCAATAGATGGCAGCAGAGGGGCAGCCTGACAAAATGGTGTCTGACATGGATGTATGTGTGAAGCAAAGGTGTGGCACTGAATTCCTCCATGTAGAAAAAATGGCTCCTGTTGACATTCACTGTTGTTTGCTGAATGTTTATGGAGACCAAACAGTGGGTGTGAGCACAGCGAGGTGGTAACTGGTGCATTTCAGCAGTGGTGACAACAACAGTGGGTCACCTCCACTGCTGCAGATTTTTACGAGTGCAGCATGCAAGCTTTTATTCACTGCTGGTGAAAATGCACAGCTAGTGGTGGTGACTATGTTGGAAAATAGTGTTTTGTAGCTCAAAATTATCTCCATTAAGTAGTGTTATTGTGCTTTTCATATCTGTTGTAGTTTCCATGGAAATAAATAGGAGGCATTACTTTTGGAATGACCTACATATTACTACTGAACCTTTATGCTATGCTTTCAATCAGCTACTATCAAAAGGGTATTTCCCTCTTGAAATTAGATGCTTGATATAATCTGCAGTATGCATCTAGACACCTAGAAGAACTTAGTCACCTTGTTTTTACTTTTTGGCACTGCTTAAGAGTGTGACAAGTAATCTACAAAGTATCTCCAACCTGCTTAGGCAACTCAGCATCCATAGACTTGTTGGCCCTGTGATGAAACTGAGTCATCTACAGTTAACCCAAACCTCAAGGCTCCCTCCCTGCCCCCAGGAGAGAACCTATGTGGCTGGACTGTTATAAAAAGAATTAAGCTTCCTCTTGTTTTGCTGACTTTCCCATTGGCTGCTCTGTGGTTGAGACTTCCCAACAATTTTAATGACTAGATGCTCACCTATCATGCCTTTAATTTAAATGCTCATAAATAGTTTTGAGACATCTGCAGTAATAGTTTATGAAAGCTTTCCAAACAAAGAAAAAAAAGTCAATGAATCAGAAGCAGGAGGGTAACAGGCTATCATAAATTTTTTGCTGTTCTGGAATCTGTAACAATTTTAAATAAAAACTTTGACATGTTAGTATGAAACACTGCACTTATACTGTACCAGTTCTTTCTTTTATTGGTAATTTCTAATAATCACAGTAATGTCTTCTTGTGAGGATGCACAGAAGTTCATTTTTAATTTTTTTTTGCCTAAAATATGCAAAATATACAGTGATTACCTTGTGGAAACAGAGTAGAATTCCTCCTTGAAAATACATTCCTTGTCTGCCACCGTTATATTTTTTACATCTTCTGCTTTTATTCCCAAATTAGATCCCATTATGGTCAAAAGAATTCCACCATCCAGTGGTCCAGTCTTTGGCTCAATCTGTGATTACACGAGGGAAAGTAAATAAATAAATATTTCAGTGACCATACGCCATAAGCAAGTCTGAGCACAGGCAGGTGGCTGCTGCTGACTGCTGTCTAGTTCAGCTCCAGAAACACCTGCTCCATTTTCCAATATTTCATGTTACTAAGACTGGATCCTTCATCCATGGCCATCCCTTTGTACTCAGTTTGTAAATAAAGTAGCTGAAAAAGGACTCGGCAGTGTCCGTAGCTGTTTCCAGATATTTTGTTCAAACCTGAACCTAACAAAAGCTTTGAAGAAACTGTTATATCCCAACATTATTAGTATTTAGTATTTAACCCGTAATCATGTATAAACAGTATCACTTTTATTTTTCTTCCCCACTTGATCATCTTTATCAGGGCAACAGTATTATACAAGTATTCTTCTCCATGCTTTTAGGATACCTGCCCTCCTTGGCAGACTTCAAATGTTTACCTGCCATTTCTTCTCAAATACAGCATCACAGCCAGTTTCATCCATTGTGCCACTATTCTGGCTGTACCCACACTGCACCCCCAGCTGCACAGCCCTGGGAGATTCATCACATCTCTGCCAGTGCAAGGCACAGGTTTCAGATTTAAACTGAATGAAATATCCCCATTATGACTCAGCATCTGCCAATTCACTATGGCATCTTTTGATGGCTGGGATATGTTCTTATCAAATGGTGTGTGCGGATTTCAATGTACTGATGCCACTGCCACGGTCATTTAGATGCGCTCAGTTGAAGTACCTAGAATGTTTTCTAGGCAATGATGCCCAGAAACACAGCATTTGGCTTGTAACTGAAAAAGCAACTGCTGGAAGTAAAGGAGAGTTTATTGCTTCTTGCTTTGGCTGCTGATTCAACAGGTGAAACAAAGCTCTTCCTTCACCCCAGGGGATGCTCCCACCACAGACCCACAGCTCACTGAGGGCTCACATCTGGCCTTTCTGACTTCTCACATTCAAGTTCTACAGCCTCAGGATGCATCAGGTTTCAGCAAGAGTTTGCTTGGATGCTTCCTGATGAAAAACAATGCACTGGTAAGGAGGAAAAATCTTACACGAGTGATTTCTGGATAAGGACACGTGTTGGTGGGAGGAGCACGACACAGCTTCTCATACACACACTTGCTTGGCTTGCCATCCTCTTCACACCAGACACACTTGTAGTCTTCATGGGCAGCAAGACACAAACTGCAATCGCTTCGTCCATAGGAGCAATTGTACAGGATCACTGAAATAGGGATGGTAAATGCACTTAGACATTACCCTAAAAAAAATCCTATGTATGAAGCCCCCCATTGCTCAGCTCAATCCTGCGAAGAAGGTGCACACTGTGCACTTAACCCCTGAATGCTGCTTGAAGAAAACCTTGTTTATTGCTGGACAGAAAACTCTCACAACTATCCACATGCAGAGTACAAAATATATGATCAAGAAAAACCCAAACACAGTTTTGGTCACTCAGGCTTTGTCAAAACACTTAAGCACGAAGTCTTTTCTTTGAGCATCCTCAGTGAACCTGGCTATAAGGCAGCTCAAAGACCAGCTCCAAAAGCAGGTCCTGC
This sequence comes from Pavo muticus, assembly GCA_016647715.1. Lineage (NCBI taxonomy): Eukaryota > Metazoa > Chordata > Aves > Galliformes > Phasianidae > Pavo > Pavo muticus. The sequence goes on from JACDJE010000434.1 coordinate 263,310, forward strand.
TGGAGCACCAGCAGCCAGAGATGGAAGGCCACAAACTCTCATGGTGTCACTGGGACAGACACAGCTGGCATAGGACCCAGACAGTTGTGTATTTATAAGAAGAGATCCACCTTTGTTAGCTGTTTCCAGGACATTTGGGCCTTTCCAAAATCATCATGAAAACGTCAATGAAATATAAGGTCAACACTTAATGAAACGTTATCCTTTGTCCTAGTTATACCTCCCTTCTTCTCCGTTGTCTTGCTTCTGTCTCTCTTTGCCTGGAGTTGCTACTCTGACACATGCCTTATTCCTTCTGCAGTGGGGTTTAATCCCAGTTCTTCTGAACCAGGAGATCAGGTCCGACAGTCGTGTACTGGTGAACCAAGCACCAGCTGCCCCAGACACTAAGCTTATTTTGGCACCCGTCCATCTCTAGTATGATGCACAGTCACTGAACAAAATCATTTTTTCCAAGTGGATGCAAAGATTTGAGATGTAGCTGGTGATTTAGCAACATAAGGAAAGCCTGGCTTTGCAAGAAAACATTTGGAGATGCACTTGAGAGCTAGCCCAGAAGAAACAGACTGAAGAGATGCCACACATTTCTCTGGGGAAAGCATGCATGTGGCACAGATTATTCAGAGTGTGAGTGCTGTTCTTCCCCGAGCAGGTGAGCTGGTTTTCACAAAGAGGGGAGCTTCTTGATCCTTCCTTTTATGCTTTCCCTTCATCCCTGCTTATTCCCTCCCTGCTTATCCCTACCCTATGGCTGTCCTATTTTTCTGGCCACGCAGCCTCACCCTCTGTCACCAAGGCTCTGGCACCTGTTGAGTCTTTTTGTAAATCAGCTTAACCTAGCAGAGGAGCAGAAAACTATCCAGGTTTCCTCCTGTGCTCTTTCAAGTGTTAAATGTGCACACAGATGGGAGTGGGGAGTACATGACAGAGAATCAGCATCTCCCCTTCCCAGTGGCCATTAGCTGTTTAAGCTCATTAAGACTCAAGAAATGGTACCCTTAGTGACATTGTTTTTTTCCCTAAGGAGGTGCACCCTTAAAGATGCAGTAAACAAACTGCCATACATAGAGGAGACCAGTGGGCAAGAGAGACTGGGATAATCCCTTGGACACTGCATGTGGTAAAAGCCTTCAGAGATGTCCATTTAAAGAAGGCTTCTACTCTCAGAGTAGCAGGACTCCAGAAAGGACACCAGCAAACCCACCCTCCAGTCACTAATGTTTCAGTGTGAGTGATGTCCTCCTAGATAACAGCAGAAGCAGCAGCAGCTTTTAACATCTAATTCAAAGAGGCTGCCATGTCAGATGCCTACTGAAATGAAAAAGTAAAATGAGAATGCTGGTTTTCCATTATTTTCCAGCAGTGTCCTTATTCCCACTGCTAGGTCTGAACAATTATTACAGATATCTAAAATATCACTGCAGTCTCCCTACCATTTGTATGTGAGCATACAACCTCATAAGGGCAGATTTTCTCTAAATGCTGCATATTTAAAAAAAAAACTGTGTTCAGTCTCACAGCTATAGTCTTTATTAGAATAGCACATTTTTATTCTTTCCATTACAATGAAGAGTTAATGCAACAATAAAAGCTGCTTTTAACCCTTCTTATATCTAATCAGCATATTCACTTGATATCAAGCAGCTCTGCCAGGATGCACTCAGACGAGACATCCTTGGATGTGTATGCAAAGACTTTGACATTAGTAACAGTGAATTGATGGGAAAAAGCATGCATTTGATTTAGCTCCTCTCTTGAATTTACAAGCAAGGGTTGAGCGCAAAGTAGGAGCAGCACCATTTGCTTCATATGTTGAGTGCATCAGTGTGGAATCATTGAGTTAACAAATATAAGCCAGGCAAGAATTTTCAATGATTAGTGTTAACTCTTCACTCTGTATGTTGGATGTGAAGGTAGTGATGGGGAAAAGCACCAGACTGACAGCTCTACTATGTTGACTATGTGCTACTGACAGAAGAAACAGCACAGTCAGCAGCAAGGAGGAGTTTCGTCATGGCCAGGCACCAGCTCGCTTCCTTCATGCAGCCCTCAGAAAGGCTGCTACAGCATAGGAACCTGAGCAGGTAATACTGTTAAACAAATCTTCCCTTCTTCCCTATGCCTTCCTAAACCCCACACGACCCACCCACACCAACGCACGGCCATCTGGCAGAGCAGGGCAGTACGCCTACAGCATCACTTTGTTGTGTTTCTTTGGCTGGAGAGAGATTTTTGTCCCACCCCCTGTAAACAGTGTTAGCGCTGCAGTGTCTTGACATCCCTCACATCCCATTGCATAAATGCATCCGAGAAAGCTATGGCCTTAAAGCATTAAACACTCCCCTCATTCACTGATCAGCTCATTAAATGTACCAGCAGCAAGCCACTCATTAGATGCAGACTCTTATCCATCACCTTGAGATACCAGCTGTGAAATCATTGATAAAAAGGAAAAAGGATAAAAGAGCTATATTGGATTTCGTACTGTTCAGCACCCCTGACGGCACAAGATGTAAAAGCGCTGTCGTAACTTAGTATTCGCTAAGTGTCATACAAAGGAAAGTTCTCCGACTGGCAGGTTCAAAGGTGCTTCTCAGCAGCAATCATATACCTAAAGTCAATTCTTTTCAAGATGCATAAAAAATACGATGCTCTGGATTTCACCGGGCAAGGAAATTTTAAAGCAAGAGAGAATCTGGATACAAAAATCTTTTATAATAAAAAGAGATGAGACGTTCGTTGATAATTTTTCAATTCCTCTCCTGCAAGGATTCTGTGTTTTGATTTGCATGATAACCTTTCTTTAATAATTTAGCTACTGCCTTTATTCTATGGTTTTGTTTTTCTTTTTTTTATCAGACTGGGAAAAAGATGTTGGGAACATTCGGTCAAAATTCTGCAGTTTTAAACACCATGGCCTTTAGAATGGAAATGAAGACACTGAGACTGCAGCATGACCTCCCCATAATGTGCATGCCAGGTCCTCTTTTAAGTGCTTTCATCACTGCACACAAAGCCGTAGGGAAAATCTGAAAACATACTTCTGTGCTGCCAATGTGACAGGGGATCAATTTAAGTATTGTTCAGATGGAAAAATACGGTCTTCAGATTTAATCTGTAGGGAAAACTACTTGGGGGTAGTATTAGTTTTCCCGATGTTGACTCCTAACACAAGTAGTAATAAGAGTGTTGCCTCACTGTTTTTCCAAGATCATGCCCTAAAACATTGGTCTGAAGACATGCCAGGCAGGTCTCAGTTCCCAGCTACTGCTCCACTGATTTTAATGGAGCATTCTCACCTCAGTCCAGACTAAACCCACAGACATACCTGCTGTAGGTTGAAAGAAGTAAAAATAAGGTAACAAGCAATTTATATCAGAGACCAAGTCTTTATTTGCGCTATATACTAAGTATACTTTTTTTGTTGTTGCCATAGAAATAAATGAATAAAGTAATGAGATGGAAGCACACAGAGTGTTTATGCGTCTTGCTGACTGCCAGCAGACACAAAGGCTGCCGAGTCTGCTGCTCAGGAGCTGAGACAGCTGCAAGTGCAGACTTCAGGTGAAGTCCAGACAAGCAGCAGTAAGGAAAATCACCCCTCTGTTAATGGGGGGAGAAAATTCATTGCAGCTTTTGGAGCCTGGGGGAGGAAAGTGGCCATTTAAAAAACAAACACTAAAGTATGCTTGAACTGTGAAGTTTTGCTTAGGATTGTCTTTCAGAGCAACTTCAAACTTGAGAATCCTGGCAACATCTTTAAAATGGCTTTTAATATATAAAACACTAGTATTTAATTCATGAGTTTAGTATAAGTAACTTTTGATCTGTCAGATTTGATTATTTCACCAAAGCCAATAAAACCTGGGAATGTAACATTGTTATCCACAAATCCAAAACTATAAAGAGATTCCTGTTTACTGTAATTAACCACCCCTTATCACCATATTTTGTACTTACCCATCAGTTTGCTGTCAATCTTAACCTTGTCTGTTCTTATGGATAATTTAAGTTTTACGGTTTCATTTGCACTATAGGAGAACTGAAAAAGATGATATTATGGAGATATTAATTTTGCAAGGCAAATTTCATGCCTTCTGTGATGCTTAATAGTCAGAGCTGAGAAGGTTTTAGAAGCTATCCAAAACCATATGGTCTTTTTTCTCACCTTGGCCCAATATATTTATAGAAAAATATTTTAATGAACCTAATCCTTCACATTCAGAATTTTCAAGTACCAAGGGAGAGCAATATCTGAATGCCTACTTTTCATTAATTTAATTTAAGTTGGGTTATAAGTATCCAAGCAGCGAGGGTACTGTTCGGTGTCAGTAAATATAGCTGCGGACCCTGCTGAGTTCTCCCATCCCACACCATCTGGTCCCATTATTTCTGTGGCCACGGCAGGCTTGCACCACACAGAGAGGAAACCTCTTGCATCTTTTGCAGTGCAGCCCCCTCATTATAGCCAAGGCACACGGTTTACATGCTCCAAGACACGGGCTTCTGCTGAGGCTGAAAGACAGCAGCAATAACAACAGGTGGGAGAGAAAAACAGCAAAGAAAATATAATGACTTCATAAAGGAAATTATTAGTGCTCGACTCAAATGCTGCATAAATGTTAATTAGTTATCAAAACCACTCTCTCAGCAAGCTGATAAGGTTAAAGTCAGCGTAACATTTGTGAGTTTAGCTTTGAACTCAGTAGACTTGTTTTGAACACTATTTTCTTTCTCTGTAAAATAAACCAGAGAGAAAGACGCATGGACATTAAGTAAGCCAAACAACGGCATACTGTTACCATTCCCATTTTTACAGATGTGAAATCTGTGCTATGGGAAAGATAATTAATTGGTGTGTGGAGAGGGAGAGCTCTGAAATTCTCATCTTTTATCTCAGTGGTTTCACCAGATTGCATTAAAACTGGAGAATAAAAGAGTAATGGCCCCAGATTCCTCCAGGGGCGATACAATGAACCCATCGATTCAGAAATATAGCAAAATGATCCGGGACTTTAAGGGGAACTCTGAGCCAAAGCTCCTGCTTTTGGCTGCTACTACCAAAAGAGAATTTCCACCACAGATGACTTTCTTTTCTGAGGGAAAGCAGTGCAACATACTTCAAGACACACACGTATACTGAAACAGGACTATAAAAACAGCATATATTTGGTAGGCAAACCATATTTTTGCATTTACCTCTTTACTCATGAATGAAAATCTTCCTTCGTCTGCTGCCTCAACAAGAGCTTCAAATTCAAACTGGCTGTTTCCAACCACAAATTTGTCATCCTGTGGAAGAGAGAAGTTCAGCTTTCAATTTTTACAGCATCACCAAGTGCCGTAACATACCACCAGGCAATATATTGTCCAGCACTGGAAGTAATAAGATCAAATGGAGAAAGCTAACCAGTTAAAGTCATCACCTGAAAGCCAAGCTAGCGAAAAGTCCAGCCAGTGCAATCTGCTGCCTTCTGAACCCCTCCAGCATTCCCTTAAGGTGCAAGCATGGAGAGGTTCAAATAAAGCAACGACATATCTAGCACTTGGTTTCAGAGAGCGTGAAGGAAAAGCAAAGACACGTGAAAGCTGGATGGCTTCACACATCAGATGTGTCATTAGTGGAGCTGCTTGAGTTCTGCCCTTTAAGGTTTTCTCTGTGGGATTACAGGCAGAGTAGGAAGGCAAGAATTAGACAGCAAATGGGAACGAACATCCCTCAGACTGTGCTGGCTTTGTTTTTCCTGCTTCACCAAGACTCCAGCTGTGTTTTCACAAGACAGTCTTTGATCGTAGCACCAGTTTAAGGGTATTCCTGCCTCATACAAGCTTTCTTCCCCTCACTTCACCCCATATCTCACAAAAGCCATTGGTTCCTGTCCCTAGGCTGCAGCACCTGAGCAGCACTGGCACAACTGTCAGCGCCGCTGTTCTCGAACATAGGACTGAGCCAACTAAAAAGCAAACCATGGCACTGTTCCTGTGCCGGGTCAGCCTCCCACCCTGGCCCACAGCACAGCTGCCTGTATAGCTTTGCCAGAAGAACCAGAGAAAGAAACAAATGGCAAGGATGTTTTTAGAAAGTGTTGTTGGTGAAGACCAACAGAGACCATAGGAATACAAGACCACCTTCATCTCTTACGCTTTTTAGGCCCCACTTTCAGTCACTTGAATACTTTTGAGTACTTCAAAAAAATAGTAACTTGATCTTTCTCTCCTGCTCCAAGGGTTAGTAAGTCTGCTACTGCTGTCATCAAAACCTTGTGTATGAGGATAGTAGATAAACCTTTAATGCTGGTATCACTGTCAGCTCACAGATCAGGTTTATCTAAGTAGTGCAGTGGAAGCTCCTCTTATTGCCCCTTTGCTGTGACAGGTTGGGCAGTGGACACAAGAGCCCACCAAAGTTTGGGGCTGAGGAGAAGCATGTGCTCATCCAGGCAAAGGGCCCAGCTTCAGACTCTCAGAGGTTTATGTATAGAGGGATACAGACTTTTCACTTCTTCCTTCTCAGAACTTGCATACAGAAAACAAGCTGCTGAGCTCATATAGATCTTTTCTGCAATTTTTAGAGCCCATTCTGTTTCACATCCTCCAAGTGTTAAATCACCTTACAAATCTCTTTTTTGAAGAATGATGCCTCACTGTCCCTGTTTTACATTTGAAAAGTGGTCAAATTCTGTTCCTGCTGCTGTGGAAGCTTTCCTGCATGTTTAACAGGCTGCACGGGGAGAGGAGGGGACCTCGGTGTGCATGATGGCTGCCACCTGGAGAGAACTGAAATCAAGCTGCCATGCTGGGCTCTACAGCAGAAGGCCCAGAGCTCTACTCAGCAGCCTGGGTGTAGAACAGATAATGCAGCAAACACCAAGAAGTGATTTATACATCAGACACTCATGACAAAGACAAATCCAAATGGGAAGTTACTTATAACTAAAATCTTTGGAGGGCCAATAAGGTTATCTTGGTGCTGGTACGTCTGCCTCTCCTAGCATGCCAATATTCCAAGGATTCAGCTGGAGAATGTCTCTTAGAAGTTGCATGCTGATCAGTGTTAAACTTCCCTTCAGTGCCTTTCTCAGCCTCTTGCTCTGAATGCAGCTATTCCCAAGAGAAAAAGGACAGCTTGGATTTACTTCTGCTTCCTACTGAAATTCTTTTAGAGGAAGGAGGGTCAGAAAAATAGTCAACAGCTTCTCATCTTTTAGTCTATTTGCTTCCCGCAAAGGCTCTCACAAGCAGATTTATTCATTGTAGTATAAGTGTTCACAAGTTAAGAGGATTATACAAAAATCGCGGACTTATTCTTCTACCCTGACCTTAACCACCAATCTGCATTTACGGAGATGCTTAGATGAATGATGCTGCCTAGAGCACTTAGTCATTATTAGTATAATAATATACTGTGGCTGTCCATGCTCTTTTAAACAAAGCGCAGATTAAACTAAGATAATAGAGCTAGTAGTTCAAAGTAACAACAGAACATTTATTTTTGCTGATCACCTTTTTCTAAGCAACAATGTAGGCAAATAAGATATGAAAAATGGATATATACCAATGTTCTAATCAATAGAGGACTTAAATGTGCTCACAGCTGTGTGACTGCCACCTCCAAACACACTGTAATGCCCAGGACATCCTATGACAAAATTATTCTATGTGAGAAGCCACATTCTAATTTGCACTTGGGCTAAGGGCCAACGTCTAAGAGATCTGTCCATATGTTGCTCCTGAGCCACCCTGTCATCCATGAGAAGGTTACCCCATGTTGAGTGTAGGTTATGCCATTACTCAAAATGACTTTCAGTAATCAAACTTACTGCTTCAGGTAGTGCGGCCGCATAGGAACGAGTGCCTCCATGATTACAACTATTTCATTTATTTGTGTATTTTCACATGTTCTTAGAGCTCTGTGCATACAGATGCAAAGCACTGAGTGTGCCTGTTCAACTTCTGGTACTGAAGGCATTACAATTTGCTATAAAAATGCACCTCTGTACTGGGATATGCAGGGCTGCTCCCATGACAGGGAAGATGTCTTCACTAGTCTCTCACCTAAGAAAAACTACTCTGACATCACTTGACACGCCTTTTTCTCCACTATCTCTCCAAACTAGGGCCTATACCTTCATCTAACTTCTTAGAGAGCCTTGAATTCCACACAAGCCTTTCCTGATCCCAGTTAAATAAATGCATGCTGGTCTGTTTTGCAGGCAAACTGTTAAATATTGCTAAACTATGACAAAGCATTCAAATCCACTGTGTGTGTTTGTTAAACGTAATTGATACCACTGAGAAAAAAAAAAGGAGGTGGCATTTTTTTCTCTCTACTAACAGTAGTTCAGAAAGATTGAGGTGTTTATTCACAGAATGATAAACAAGGTGAATGAGATTAGCATAGCAGGTTTGTTCTGCTGTTTCTCCTCCTTGGAGGAAAAGTTCTCTAAAAGGTAAATTTGGTACATCTAGATTATGCATCTGCCCTGAATTTGTTGTTAAGAGAGAATGGACTCTTCCACTTATGTCAAGGGATCAGAGAAAGCTTTTCCTCTTGTGCAGAAACCAGTTTGTCAGCTCCTCACAATGCTTAACAATAGAACCCGGAGTGAATTTTCTACAGTGTGTTTCCATTTTTGATTTAAATGCCGCAGCAAAGTGTTGTGTCCCACTTCTTGCACGCAGCCTGAGTCAGGTCAGATTCATTTCACCCAGTCAGACATCCTGCCAGTGAACAGTGCCATCCTTCACAGAAAACAGATAAAATCCACCTTTATTTTTTTTTCCCTTTACATTTTTTTTTAAAATCTTTGAGCAAAAATATTTACTTTTGAACGTATGAATGTATAGAATCTTGTACAAACATGGTTTTGATATGATTGTAGCATTTATGGTTTGCTTTCTAACTTTCTCTGACCACACTTCTTATATTGCTGTTATGCTCCTGTCCTGTTTACCTTTTTCCTTCTCTTGGCAGGCATAACAGAAGGGATGGAAGGATTTTGTAAGCTATTCAGTACTTAAGTTTGGCAAGGTAAAAAGAAAAAACCTCAAAAACCACGAGTCTTCTTTAGTTGAACGATGGCTAGTGGTTTAAATAATCGATACAATCCAGCATATCTACCATTAACTGTATTTAAACAGACAAACAAACAGCGGAAACTAAGAACAATACTTAAGCTATCACCTAAAGAAGTTTTTTAAGCTTTGCTTTTATCAGACGAACAAACACTAACTTCTATGCATTCTGCATACCCAGGTGATAAAACAATTAAAATCTCCGAGTCAAACTAGCTGCTTGGCTTTGCAATTGACTTTCTGGAAGGAGGTACTAAGAAAGAGAAATCTTTGCTACAGCTGGGACAATACCTGCTCTTTTGGTTTGATGGTTAAAAAATAAAAATAAAAGATGGTTTCCTCCAAACTAAAAATCATGCAATTTCTGAGTTGTTTTTTTTGTTTGTTTGTTTGAAAAATGAAGCCGCACTGGTGAGGCCGCACCTCGAGTACTGTGTCCAGTTTTGGGCCCCTCGCTGTAAGAAAGACATCGAGGCCCTGGAGCGTGTTCAGAGAAGGGCAACAAAGCTGGTGAGGGGTCTGGAGCACAGGTCTTATGAGGAGCGGCTGAAGGAGCTGGGATTGTTCAGTCTGGAGAAGAGGAGGCTCAGGGGAGACCTTACTGCTCTCTATAACTACCTGAAGGGAGGTTGTAGTGAGCTGGGGGTCAGCCTCTTCTCTCGTGTGACAGTGATAGGACTAGAGGGAATGGCTTCAAGCTGCGCCAGGGAAGGTTCAGGCTGGACGTTAGGAAATACTACTCCTCTGAAAGGGTGGTCAGGCACTGGAATGGGCTGCCCAGAGATGTGGTGGAGTCACCGACCCTGGAGGTGTTCAAAGAACGTTTGGATGTTGTGTTGAGGGACATGGTTTAGCGAGAACCATTGGTGATGGGTGAATGGTTGGACTGGATGATCCTGTGGGTCTTTTCCAACCTTAGTGATTCTATGATTCTATGATTCTATGAAGAGAGAATTAAGCACACCAAACAGCGCTATTTTAGAATACCAAAAAGCAAGTATTTAATTAGAAAGCGATATGAAAAAAAGCAGACTTCCTAAAATTCCTCTCCTTTCATTAGTTGAAAAATAACTCCCAAGGTGTTTCAGGAGGTCCACTTTATGTTCTTTAAAATAAAATTCATCTACTGGTTATGATATTTTGCCTTGTTGTGATTTTGTCTTTGTGGTGACTCCACATTTAGAGACTGTAACTAATGTTATGTCAAATTTAATGTGTAGCTCTTTTCCTTCTTTAACAAGAATTATGAGCAAGAACACCCAGGAAAGCAGAACCTAATGCCTGAAGAGTGGGTGTGGCTGGAATTAAAGTGGAATACAAATGACAGCTAGCTTTGAATTAATCCACTTACCTGATAATAAGCTAGATGTCTTCCCTCGAAATGCACTGTTGTTCGGTACTCCATAGGTATTATTGATGGGTTAGGGTTTAGAAACTGTGGGCATTCTTCTTCCTGGGGAGATAAACATTTTATCCATTATTCAAAACAAAAGTCTTATCACAACAAGCTCCGATGGCCTTCGGACAATGGGATGATTGTTCTAAATAACTTTGTGCTTAAAATACAGTGAAAGATTTGATTACACCCTTTCAAATTAGACATGCTAAAAATGACTACAGCATATGTCAAAGCCGTGGGTGATTATCTTTCCCAGCCTTGAAATCTTGTTCCTCCCATTGAAGCAAAGTAAAAGGAACAAAAATATCCTTTCAGGAGTTATTCAGTCACACTGCCCCTCCTCAATCACACCCTTACACTCCCACCCCCACAATGTCACTAAAAAAAACCTTACACTTCTGGAGTTAACTTTAGACTCACTTTAAGATCCCTAATTCAGCCAACAGATATGAGAGAAAAAGCAAAGAATATACTCAAGTTTTCTAATAAAAACCCAATAATTTTATTTTTAAACATTACCATATTTTGTTTGATCACATCCTGTGCTGAAGAAGACTCTTCACAGATATGTTTCTTCCAGTCCCACTGACAATTCCATCTATTGCTTGCACAAGAATAGCATCTACAAATATAACATGATAGTCATGACAAACTGTCAGGCTTCTTCCCCCACTGACAAAAAAAGTAAATTAAATTCCATCTTTATTCATGGAGAGTAGATCAATCTGCTACAGTGTCCTTGCTATATTAAGCTGAAAAATACATAGTAAGAACAGTTTGAGAACCCCAGAAAGCTATTTTTTTTTTTTTTTTTGGAAATATAACTAATAATTGGAAAACTTTAAGATAGATTGAGTCCAAGGGGAATGGAAATGATCTTTATAAACCTTCATATATTGAGTTAAAAATGTGGAGTTTGAGTTGGCTGTGTCTGTCCTGGGGCAGTAACATCTCAAGTGGGGAAGATGATGGGGGCAGAGTCAGCTTTGACCACCACATTTGAATATAACCCAAAGCTCCAATCTAACACTTGTGGCAACATGTAGTAAGTAGATATCCACAGAGCTCACCTATAAGTACAATAGCAATGACCAAAAATAGCAACCCAATGAATTGGCCTTTAATTGGATGCCTCATTAAAGTCTAAGATATGATGCCACAGGTTCTAAACACCTCAGTTAGAAATCTGAAATACTTACGGCTGGTTTTCATAAAGATTCATTGCTTCTTCACAGTCATAAAAAGGGTAAGTATGTGATGCAAAAAATATCTTGTTCTCTCCAAAGGTTAACTGTAATGGAACTGAAACGTGATCTACCGCAAAAGAAAAATAAAAAGAAAAGAAGACAAGTTATCTAAGTGGTTGTTGAATTCCTTAGCTCTTGAGCAGAATGATACAATAATACTTTTATTATTTTACAGTATGGGCAAATATTTAACTACACAGTTGACGCTTTGGATCTCATGACCTGTTATATATGAGCTTTGCTTTGTCTTTTTAAACTCTACGATTTTTTGAGCAAGTGGTTTTCAGAAGAAAAGCAGAGATAGGATAAATGGAAGAAGTAAAATTACATAATAGCTTTGCTTTATGGAAGTGTTTCTCAGTGTTGCTATCACCATGCTAGAATTTTAGAGTCTAAAAGAAAAAATGAATAAAAAGGTAATTGAACACAGATGAAAACTGGCATGAGAACAGTCATTTAAAATCAAGCATTATCTTAAATACGAATACGTCTTCACGTAAAATTACTTGTTTCATTTGTGGATTAAAACTGTCATTGTCATGTGAATTAAAACAAGTGGTCTTTGTGGTTAATGCCCAACAATGCCCTCAACACAAAGCTACCACAGATCTCAGTTTGCTGTACAAGATTTCCCCACAAATGTACTTCTCATCTGGATCATTACTGAACTAAGAGAGTAAAATTTATCTTTAGAAACTGGTGCTTTCCATGGTGAAGCTGCTTAAAATGCCTTTTGCAGAAATCATTAAGCCCTTGTGACAAGCTATTTCACAAGCTATTGGGCAATTTCAAACTCTGCTTTCCTTGAAGAGGTTCTTGAAAGACCATGAGCAGCATTACTGGAAGTCACCTTTGCCTGCACTGGGTTCCATTAAATATTTCAGACTGGTAGAAATGCCAGAGGATTTTCTAACAACAGGGCTGCAATAAAGCATCATTCCTTTCTAGAAATATCCCATTCCTTTGGAAATGGAATACTGCTACAGTAACCAGGGCCATTCCAGACTCAACAGGGTTTCTAAATAGTAAGTGGACGGCCCTGGACTTTCTGTCACATGCTGTCAGGAAACGCTGCCTGTGTTAATAACTGCCTGCCTTCTGCAAAGTGTCTGCCAAGCTTCTGAACATCTTGATATTATTTTTGAATATCCTTTCAGATTGGCCACTGTGGGAAAAACTCAGGAAAGCGTATTATTTCTAGGTGACTTGGTTACTTCATGCCATTCCAGACAGGCTTCTAGTCTTACATGTTATGCTGGAAGATGTCAAGCTGTCATATTTATCAACTCGGTCTCTTTATGTCCTACTTTTCAAAATATTTAGGGAATGTGAATTGGCCCTAAATAAAGTAGTGCTGTTTTAACACTTCGCATAATCTGATACCTTGACATACCCCAGCTATTTTAAAACTTGAGAGATTTTAACATCATTACATTTTGTGCAACTAAAACTGGATTTTGACCAGCTTCAGCTTGAAGAGAATTTAGGCGTGTCTTAAAATGTGCTTCCAGGTACCACTCAGGCACTCTTTGGAAATTCTGATACGTATGAGAAGGTAATCCTAAGGGGTACCTCTATACAAGCTGCAAGAACACTTTTTTAGTTGTTTAAATTTGATCAATTAACAATGAAGGCTGTGTTGCCAGTTTTATTCTATGCATTTATGTATCAGGATGTATGAACTTAAGGCTCAAATAAAGCACTATTTAGGAAATAGCACAAGAATTATGATTGGCAAAAGACCGTAAGCGTATAATCAGTGGTTCAGAACAGTGCTACAGCCCTTAAGAATACGATCATATATTTTTCCACTGGTCTTACTACTGCAGAAGCTGGAGGGCGCACAGTGGAAGGGGCAGAAGGCTTTATGATGGAAAGGACAACCTTCTGACATGGACCAGAAGACAAGTTACTGAAATATGGTCAAGTTTAGCAAAACTAAAACAACACATCATCATACTATGCTGCTCTTCTGGCCTCATATCTCAGTTTGATTAGAGTAAGATTAGCATAGCTGAATTTTGCTTGTTTGGGACACAGAATCCCTCTGCTCCTGGCAGAAACACTGGGAATGGCACAGCTTGAAGAAAACAGCAATGAAAAAATTTTGGGTAAAACTTTCTCTTTTTTAAATTAATGTTTGAATGGGCAAAGATCAACAATAGACTACGTAAGCCAAGGGACAGGAAGAGGAAAAAGAATGTGTACTCAGTTCGTATAAAAGGATCACATTAGAAGCAGTGGTTTATGTTCTTTCCTTTCTTATGCATGGCAGGTAGCAATATTTCTTTACCTTGACCTTTTGGTGTAGGAGGAATCATATCAGGTGGGTCACAGATAATAACTCCTTCATTTAATTGAGCACGATGGCTTGTTTCACCAAAGGTACACCAAAGTTCGTCACTGGTGCTCAAAGTTGGCAATGGACTTACTGTCAGTTTCACCTGCAAACAAAGTTTTCAACAGCTAAAATATTTGAAAGAAAGTAAGCAAGCTCAGCAAGGTTTATGGCCACAGAATTTTCAGCTGCCTTTTTTTTCCAGCCAAGGGCGATATTTTGGCTGGTACCATAGAAAGTGGTTCTCCTTTTCAATTTTTATTTGTTGTCACCTGCTATTATTTTCTTCTTATCTCCTACCACTTTTCCAGCTGGGTTTATGCTGAATAAAAATGGTACAGAAAACTCCTCCCTTGTCAGTGCACTAGATCAAAACAAAAATGTCTGTACAGACACCTGCCCAGACTTTAATTCTTGTACTCAGCATCCATTTCAGTAAACAGAGTAGTTAACACTTAAGTCTCAACGAACTTAATTAAAATTACATTAACCTTAGGTGTTACTAGCCAGCAAAGGAACCGAGGCTGGATGGGCTGGAAAAGCTGGAGTTTGAAAGGGCTGAGCAGATAAAAGTGGCTTTCTCAAGACTCAATGTACGTGCAAAAAAAACCCCAAACCCTGACATCTATCATTACTACTGAAAAAGAATTTCTGAGAGAGTGGTGGTGAGATCTTAATCTTCTCAAAGAAATTATCGATACAGTATGCATGTGAGAAACTAAAGGCAAAATAGAGAGGGAAAAATTAGCAATGGAGGAGGAAGAAAATGAAATGAAATTTTGGATACTGCCCTTGACTCAATGTTTCAGATGTGTTAATTCTACATTTCAGTTTTTTTACATTTTGTGTTTCCAACAGAAATGAGGATGGTTCCTTTCCCACTGAAACTGGTCCACTATGTTATAAGCTGCAATATTTTTTGGTGAGTAAAGTAACTATGAGAAGATGACAGTGGCAATATTACAGGTTGTATGTAGATGCTCGTTTGAAGTTGGCTTTGTTCTTGTTGTTTAAATATTTTGGCCTGATATTCTGGAATGAGGCACCAAAGTCTTGTCAACACAAGTTGACAAGATCTGAACTAAGAGAAGGTGTGGATTTTAACCAGGATAT
Organism: Pavo muticus; assembly: GCA_016647715.1. Classification (NCBI taxonomy): domain Eukaryota; kingdom Metazoa; phylum Chordata; class Aves; order Galliformes; family Phasianidae; genus Pavo; species Pavo muticus. The sequence goes on from JACDJE010000434.1 coordinate 278,482, forward strand.
GTACATTCTACTAACATTGTTACTCAGTGTAGAGACAACTTTAGCACACTGCTGCTTACATCATTTAGGAATGAAGTTAAACTAACCCAAAGTGAAGTCTCTTTCTTTCTAATTAAGAGGGATCAAAAGCCATTTAGTAACTTTGCTCAAAATTAACCTGATTTTACTTGCTGAGCATCACCAGTACGTCCTCAGTCTGCACCGGCATGCTGCATCTGAAATCAAAGCAAGCTATGACATACTAGTCACACTTCAAATGCTTCATTTTTTTGCCACATAGTAGTTTTGCATGCTGAATTTAACTTCTCCATGTATACAGACAAATTCTGCTGTGTAGGGAAATCCACTGCTGATTTTAAAGAAACAGTTTATGCCTTCACTACTTACTCAAGTTTATGCTCAAGTAAGCTGAAAGAGGATGCAAGGGCAACATGAAATCTCCCCTATCAATTATCTTTTATAGGCTATACAATATTGTGCAACACTTTCATAATATTCAGATAGCTCTAAGTGCTTTGTCATCCATAATAATGCATCACCGTGGTTTATAGAGAAGGTTAAAAGGAGCATTTCTTAGAAGAAAACATTAACTACAGCCTGCAAGAAGAACAGGCAAGAAAAGAGCACCGTGAGAAGTCTGAAAGGTTGAGATACCCCAAACACTTTATATTTCTTGCTATCACCATGTCTAAAGAAAAACAGACATCAATATGCTTGGTAGTCACATCAATGTGCTTTAAGAACATGTAGGAAAAGCATTTTCTTGTCATACCTTAGCAGGGGCTCTACGACTCATGTTTTGAGGGTCTGCACTGATGATAGTCATACATGTGCCACTTGGACTCCAGAGCCAGTCGTTCTCCTTATCAGCCATTTCACAGTCTGCCCTCTTTGTGCACCTGACAAAATGGGAACAAAACACGAAGTAAAGTAAAAATATTATAGCTGGACTCTGCCTTCTCTGAACTAAGCAACAATTCAGGGACTAGAGACTGAAATTGCAGTACAAGATGCCTGGGAATTTGCTTTAATATTGACTATTCAGGTTGCTATCAGAGAACTATTAAATGAATAAGTGATGGAGTGAGTATTGACCATTTTTGAGATATCAAGAGCAAGTAGGGAGACAACATACATTGCATAATGCGTAGGATTACACCTCTCAAATGTATGGACACTTAATAATATTTAACACAGTATCAAAAAGAGAATGGAGCCATTGCCCCATTTCCTGAAAGTAAGCTGATAAATCTTCATTTTAACGTGTAACAAACTCCTGGAGGAGTGGGAACAACCTTTATGTGGGTCAAGGGGATGACACCCATGTGTTGGTAGCAATGAGACACCTGACTCATGAGGGCAGAAATGAGGCAGAGCAGTGCTGCTTGGGGCGCACAGGAGAGCTCCTGTGAACTCTCAGCACAAGAGAAATGCTGCTTTCCTGGTGAAGGGCTTCATTAACTCCTGCCACTGTTTAAGATCTCTCTCTGCGAGGGCACCCTTACCGTCGCAGGAAGACATCAGTGGCTGTGCAGCCTTACCAAAAATCCTGGGAGATTTTCTCAGCTCCCCTACAGGAAGGATGTAAAGCAGAGGTGCTGCAGGACAGACTCTGCATATGTGGCTACAAAAGCTTGTCAGAGTGTGTGCTGGGGGACAGTTTCATGCATATTCTTTTCATCCTGTGCAACACTTGTGAGAAAACTCTGTAATATCTCTGGCTGTTGTAACAAAAGTCTATTAACTCATCAGGGGCCTTAGTACAGTACAGTCGCTGAACAGTTCTGCCAGCACTACCCTAAGGATATCATTTACATACAGAGTCTACATTCATATAACACGTCCCTAAACACACAATTAAGCGCTGCATGTGAAGATGAGACAGAACTTGGTGCAGGTGAGAAAAACATTAGAAATCACGTGCTTCTATTTCTATTGGGAGAAATACTACCAAATGCAAAAATTCACATTTGCTTGTTCTCAGAGATCATTAATACTTCAAGTTATTGAGGTCAGTGGTTGTATCAGAAACCTAAAGGGAAATCTAGGGGAAATTGCCTCCTGTATGATATATGACACGGCCTTCAACTCCGAGTAGCCAGGAGGAGTTTGAGGAGAATGTTCCAAATCCCCAGGTTTCATCCACTGAAGCTGAAGCCTGGTCTTGAAGAGTTATTACAGAATATTGCATAAACACGTACAAACACATAAGTTTCTCTGCAGTGCTTCATATTATGCTGCACAACAGCCTGTTAGGTAACTTAATGTGAGAGTTCACATTTTCAGGCAGGAAGCTGGAAGCCTGAAATTCATCTGCATGCTATAATTAAATAGCCCCTTTGTTCCAACAGCAAGTACTTAGAACCATGAATTCCCAACTGCTCATGCCAAGGGGTTAATTAACTTAGTAGTCAAAAAGAGAGCTGTAAGACAGCACTTGCCTCTCACCACTCCAATCAATGCACAGTGTAAAGAAGAGACATCCAGAATTGTTCTAGTTTGCATATGTTTGAATATTAATTCAGATAACCTCTGCAGACAAGTCAGCCAAAGGCCAGCTTCTGCTCTCATGCAATGAGGTGAGAGCCCGGTGTAGCTACATGTCTCCATAGCTGACATTTATATACAAACAGCGTTTTATCTATATACTTTATCTCCAGACATTAGCAATTTCTTCCTTTATGCCCTTTTATTATGTTTTGCATCTCTACTTAAAATAAATGCTATATTTTCAGGATTTTAAATAGGGAACACTCTTAACTTCTGGGAGAACATCTGACTGCATGGTTCAGAGAGCCATAAAACTTGCAGTTGCAAGATGTGTAATGATTTTCAGTACCAGCAGAAGCGTATATATTTTCCCAAACTAATGAAATCTGCAGAAGTCAACGGGGACTTATTTGTGTGCATGGAAGATTGATACCAATGTCTGCGTGATAAAATTCAATCCCTATCAGTACTGAGAGGCTGAGTACAAAGAACCGGAATCGCTACGCAAAGCAATAACAGAAGGCATGTGCCACATCTCGAGGCCTCCTCCAGCACCTCCACTGCGGAGACTCAGAACACCTGCGGGACTCACCTGCCCTCCCGCACACACCAGCCGCAGTACGGGTCCTGGGCCTGCGTGCACTTCTCACAGTCTGAGTACTTGTGGCACTGCTGTACGGGAAGGCGATGCACCTGGGGAGCCAACAGCAAGAAAAACCATCACGTGTCTGAGGAAGGCACAGGGAGACTGAGAAGCTTATGGATGGGATTGCACAATGCTGCTCCCCTTTGCAGGAGAAGACCCCATATAACTATGTTCAGAGTGCAATTTGGTTTTTTAAAATGGAGCCTGGTTATCTCCCTGGTCATGACTTAAAGCTCAAATTCACATGCTTTCCATGCTCTTCTTCACCCCAATGTTCTCTAGTCTCTCTCCCACCTAGCAGAGCTCATTGCCATAACCAAGAATCACAAGAAAATCTTAAAAAACTGTTCAGTTCCTGCAGTTAGGTTAAGTTACTTCTGGACATGTGCATTACAGCAGCTGCTACAGAACAGAAATGGTGAGAACATCTTTTCCAACCCAAGAAACAGCTACTGCAGGACAGATTCTTCCTGTAGGTTAACATGGCAATAGCTAGATCAGTTGTACGTACAATATCCTCCCCTCCCTATTGTTAGCACGAGGTTGAAATCCTTTGGAAATGTAACTGTAAGTGGCACTTTTAGCCAGAAGGCACTGCAGGAAGTCTGAAAACCTCAGAGAGCCCTGGTGCTTGCAGGGCCGCACTTCTCCACACATAACCCTGCTGCTGTGCAGTAAGTTTACAACAGAGAATGGAAATAACTGTGGCAGGAAGCAGCATCATCAGTTCTCAGACTCCCCGTAAATATGTGGCTTCTGGTTTTGATTTCCTTTGGGGGTGAGAATAAACAATTTGGTCTTTCTTTAATGACCAGAAAAACGAGCTGGCACATAATCAGCACTTTTAACTATGCTGCTGAATTGTGCAAGAGGAGAAGGGACATTCTCTTCCCGGACTGTTAAGGACCATGTTTTACCTATGAAGAGTGAAAAAAGCTTACTTGTAGATGTAAGCTTTCTTTTTTTTTTTATCTCATCCTCTCATTTAAACCTACTGGCAGTTACAAAGCTACTTTGCAAGTCCAAATCTGGCCTAATTTCACATTAAAAGAGTTCAACCTGACTCGGGCAGGGCGGATGGACTTGATGATTACCAGAGGTCCCTTCCAGCCCCTACAGTTCTGGGATTCGGTGATTCAGTTGAGGAAAACGTCAACATTTGGTAGCGTTCATGCATTTGCTACTACATAGGCTTATCTCTTCAGTACTTTCTACTCCCTTTTTCTTCCACAGGCTGCTTCTTACCCAGACCTGGCACACCGCTTCACTAACCAGCTCCCCTCTCGTGAGTAATTTAATATCCAGTGAATGGCTTTTTTAGGACAAAGTGTCTGTTTCATAATTCTGGCCAGCAGAAACAAGCTCCAGAGATTGGCCGTCTCTACAAGTTTTACACAAACTGAAAGGGTTTTACAGAAGAAATAGCAGCTCGGCTTACAGACAGCTTCAAAACGCAGAGAAACTGATTTTAGAGATTTTAGGGTTTTTCTAATTGGCACTTTTAACCAGAGAGAGGGGTAAAAGCCATAACAAGCACAGAAAGTGGTAAGAATGGTGACTGCCACAGGCTTCAGTTTTACTGCTGATATGGGACATATCAGAAGGAATCCAAGATCCTCCCACTTCTGTTTACTTTTAATGAGCTACAGTGAGTATGGCAGGAGTGGTGCAGTCCTTTCCAGCTTCATTGGGCCCTCCTGACCCCTGCCCAGCTCTGGGAGGAGGATAAGGAGGAAGGAACTGACTTTTGAAAGCATCTGCTCCGAGCCATCCACTGCTTGGTAAAAGCTGGGGGGGAAGAAATGAAAAAGGAAAGCAAGAGCTGGCTTCTCACTGTGATCTTAACCTCCGTATCTCTTCCCTATATTTTGTCACCATCTAATTTATTTTTAAAGGCTGCTTCGCGTTATCACCCGTCACATCACTTGGGTGGAAAGTGCTGCATCTGCCAGGCAGGTCAGCATTCAGCATGCACAGCAGCACAGCAATTGTGCCCTTCACTGTTTACCTCCTTTTAAATAACTGTAAACCATTTTAACTCCCAGGGCAGGGTTCTGGTACATCTTTTCCCACAACTTGCAGCTGTTCTGAAAACAGCAGAGCGTGTTTCAGTATTTATTCTTCCCCTCCTCACTTCTGTCACTTCATTTCTTCCAGCTCTGAAGGCCTCCATTCTCCTCTATCTGGCTTTCAAAGTGGGTGGGACTGCTCATTGTAATTAACTCCTGGAGATGACAGTAATGTAATGCCGTGACAGAGCTCCCAAGTTTAGTTATTCACATTTAAGCTGAACAGGTTTTGTAAAAGAAAATTATTATTCACATTATTTAGAAACTGATGTGTCTATGAGAGCTACTTAGAAAAGATTAAACTGAAATACCTTCTTTGGGAGACATTTTCTGCGCTCTAAATTTAAACATTTTGTAGAGGTGGAATTATTAGCGGCCTTCCTAAATTCTCTATTTCAAGCAGACTATCACCAGAAAACCTCCTTTACTTCAAGGTTGCCCCCATGCTCATGCTGCTCAGGGCACAGCCTGGTGGGGACATCAGGACTCTGAAGCAATGTGCTGGTGTCCCATGGGGTGCCAGGCTGCGTAGCCTCATGCAGACTATGTTGAAGTTTGAACTTCTGTTCCAAATCTGAAGTACCAACTATGCAAAAAAATGGCAGTAACCTGCAGGAACATGCTTCCCCCACCATTTCCCCCAGTACTCTCCTTCCCCAGCCATCAGCATTCTCCCTGTGTTACTGCTACCGGGGCATTTCCCATGTCCCACTGAGTGTCCCCATCAGTGCTGCAGAAGTGGCAATCTGTCACCTCTCCCATCCTGGAGAGCTGCTGGACCACGTGTGTGAGTGACCACAAAGGGAAATGCCATGAGCAGGTTACAGCTATAAGTGGTATCCCTCCCACCTCCTCCTTTCCTTCTTTTGTTTTCCCTTCAAAAATCTCCACTGTTCCAACTCAGAGAAGGTGAACCAAGAAGAGACTGCCTGTTACTTCTGTAGCAGTCTGACCATTTGTCCTGCAGCAGTCCAGCTCTAGGCAGAAGCTCATACAAGGATGTTTCCCAAAGCTCTAAGTCTCTCCATTGCTTCTTACCTTTTGACAGCAAGACCCATGAAAGCTCTTGGCCACTTTAAAGATACGAAAACACTGCTATGTCAGCTACTAGCATCCCAAATCCTGAAGTATTCACAGAATCACAGAATGGCAGGGGTTGGAAGGGACTTCAAGAGATCAACGAGTCCAACCCCCCTGCTAAAGCAGGTTCCCTGCACACGTAGGCAGCTCAAGCGTTCTTCCTGATGTGTGGCTGCCTGACCCTGTGGCATTCTGGTGCCAAACATCACAGATTCATCCTTTGCCCAGACCCCATTAGAGAGCTTCAGAGGTGAACTCACGTCCTGATCTCAGTCTGTGAGCATTAAGGATATAACCATTCTCCAAGTAGCAGTCAAGTGATTAAGCCCATCACCTCTGCTTGAGGGAGCAAAAAGCTGAGGGAGGCTGAAGCTGGTAGAAGGAGGAACATAATTCACCTTCTGCTTTCATCCACCCCCTAACCCCAGCAGCATTTTCATTTATTTGTAATATCCTGCTTTCCTTCTGCCTGTAAAGGTGCACACACAAATGCAGTGCAGGGGCATCCCCAGTGACTAGGGTGGGTTCCAGGAATGACAGAGAAACGTTCAAATCTCAGGTAAGGTCACACAGAAAGTTAAACTGGACCTGATGCTTAAAAAGAGAGGGATACATTACCTTGTCTGTGGTCATCACATATAGATATTCTTGGGTTTTGTCAAGGACCAGATCATTCTTTATGGGTTTATTTAGTTCAATAGTCAGAGAGCTGTACTCAGTTACAGTGGATGACAGGAACACCTGTTCCATGGAAGAAAGAAGGGCGGTAAAGGTTGCTATTTTTTCGATTATCATGAATGAAAATGCTATGTTTGCTCAAGTTCACAAATTCATATTGGTGAAAACATTTCAATCTGAAGTATTTAGCATTAAAGGCAGCAAGCACAGCAGAAAAATAATGGAAAAGAAATTGCTCACTGCTCACAGTAGCTACTATTTGCATTGATTTTTTTTTTTTTCCTAAATACTGATTTATTTGAGTGTTGTGAAACTCAAATTCTCAACTTGGAGCCACTGCACTTGAAGGTGTTCAAATTTGTTGACCTCCCTTACAATAAGCAGTGGTATCAGCTTCAAGTTTCAAACAACATAGTGACACATGGCCATCACTTCAGCAAAATAACGCATACGGTCTGACAGTCTTCATAGTTTAACAGGATGGACACACAAACCCTTGAACCACATGCTCCCACAGTCAGAGTTTACCAGAGCTCCCGCTTTAGCTTTATATTGTTATCTATATTCTGTTCACTAAATGGCCACAATGATTACAAAATGAAAATGTGCTCTTAAACGAGCAGGGGCTTGAACAGATATAAGGCCAGAGCAGATGTTAGAATACCAAGGGCTATTTTTATAAGGCTCTCAGTAGGTATCTAAACCTTTGGGAGAAGTATCATTCAGTCAATGCTAATTCTACCTGTGTACTGGAAAGCTGAGATACACAAGAAGTAACCTGTCTTTATTTTTCTTTGAAAGCAAAGACACCGAGTGCCAAGAGAATCTGCTCCTGCTACATGATCCTCTAAATCACGTTCACTTTCAGAATATCAGCACATTATCAGAACAGTTTGCAACCTATTAAACATGCTCCAAGCTTTGAAGTCAGATTTGTTACCTTAAGAATTTTTCCATCCGAAGTCCCCACAAAGGCCACGGTGTGCCCATTCTCCACAGTCACAGTAACAGCCGTGAGATTCATCCCTTCTTTTTGTAATACTGGCTTCTCTATAACACCATTTTTACTTCCCAAGAGGTATGGTAAGTGTTCAGAGCCACAGGGGAAATTTTTACTTGCATTCTAATAAGGAAAAGCAGAGGGATGTTAAACATTCAGATCACTAATTCCTAGCTAAGATTGAAGTGCACCACTGCTACCACAATATGATACCCCTCAGATGTAGGAGAGCAGAAAGAGAAAAATGGGTTGCCTGGCCACGTTACCCAAGCCAACGAGCCACAATCAGAAAGCAGTCTGCTAATTGCAAACTGCTTCAGTGCTATTGCTTTCCAGGAGACAGAGAGAGGAAATGGTCTTTGTTTCTGTTTCACTGCAGAAGCACAGATTAAAAAGTAACCAGTTCATTTAATTAGCATGTAATATAGATCAGGTTTACCAATTTTGTTTTGAGGACTGTTTTTTAAGCTGTTTTGGTTTTTAATTTGCTGCACTCCATAGAAAAGCAGCCTACTGGCAATTGCCTTGTGAACATTCAATATGCTTGTGAACATTCAATATGCTTTAATCAGAAACTGCAGAAGGAAGTTCATCCACGCCTTGTCTTTCCTGCTACTCTGCTCTCTCATTGGAAATCCACATCTCCCTTTTGCTGGAAGCCGAGGCCACTCCAATTCTCACAATCACAATTTGTGTATTTGGTGCTCACCTCAGGCGCAGGGTACTGTAGTGAGAAATACTGGGGTTTGGAAGCAAAAAGCATTTCGGCTTCTAATCAGTGTTAGAGATCTACTGCATGGCTGTGATTTCATGAGATGAAGGATTCTAGGTCAATACCTGTAATGACCTGGTATTCCCATGCCTCATCCCTTCAGATGTTCACTCCTACCCCTGGGCTGCAGCACACCAGTTTTCAAGCTGTGCTCAAGCAACTGCTTATGCAAGTGTGTAACTTACTTGCGTTGGGGAATTAAGACATCTTTCTTCAAGTTTGCTGACTTATTTTTAAGGTGATTCAGTCCCTCAACCCAGTTTACAGTTGGCTGCAGTAACAAATGGCATGCACAAGCGAGGACTGGGAATAGGTTGAGAGGCATGGACAAAAGCAAACATCTAATGGAGATGCTGAAAACTGCATCATAAAGCCAGAGCCATAAATTGAAAATCAGTATCTTGAAGGATGTCAGTATCCTGCAGTATCCAAGGCAATGAAAAGCCATGAAAAGACATGCAAGGTCACCCTCATGCTGAGGGTCTATTTTGAGCCAGAGAAATACATGAAAGCCACCTGAATATAAGAAACATGCATATTTCCAATTATCTGAAAATTCAAATCCAAGTGAGAAACAACACTGAACTCCAGGTATCGACTTCAAGATCAATAATACCACTTAAAAACATTATAGATATGTTGGCTGTGAACAGAATTGTCTGTAGTAGTCGTCTGGAAGCTGATCATGGGCATAACAAATCACTGCTCAGTAATTTCCACACCAGAAAGAACTCTTTAAAAGAAATGCATTCCTGAAACCAGATAATATTCGTCTTTTAGAAGGCATCAACTCTTTTTTAAAATACTGCAAATTATAAATATATTGTTGCTTCTGTTCCACAACATTCCCAACCACATTCAATTTCTGTAGTGAATCCATTGAGTGAACATTCCATTTTCAATCATCTGATCTCACTATATTTTATCTCAAAGCCACGTAAAAATTATACAGTTGTGTATTATCCAGTATTCCTATCACAGATTATAACATTGATGCTGATATTACCTGTCCATGTGGTCCACACGGGTTTTCTACTGCAAATAGTTTGTAAAACATGCTGGTATTCTTATTTGTGTAGCAATCATCCCGGTTTTTCTCCATTTTTTCATTGATGTGCCTCAACGAAAACACACACATGGCAGATTTTAGGGAGCCATTATCTTTGTTTACTTTGCTGAAGAGTGCAACAAGCACTTTGTCATCTGAGGCAGAATCTGTAGCTTGTCTTTGCTGAGCCATGCTCTTGGCCAGCTCTTCTCCTGGAGAGGTGACGTAAGCAGAATGACAGTGATCATAGGAACCGTCCTCATCTTTGCAACCCAAGTCCATTTCAAAGTAGGAATAATAATGGGCATCATCTTTGCAAAGACGTGCAATTAGAGTGCGGTTATTGACAGGCTGCTTCTCTTGCTGGTTAAAAATGAAGTAAACGTAATTTTTATCCTCAAAGACTGTCACAAATTGTTGTGTGCTTGAAGAATGATATGCTGACTTAACAGCCGCCGAGTCCGAATACATTTCAAAAATGTCTTTCCCGTCCTTCTCATGGAGCTGCCGAGTGCTGATTATTATCCCATTATCATTTGGTCCGTTCCCTTTCCCAACAAACAGCACCTGATCATTGTCCAAGGAAGTGATCAGCCCCACCGTAGATACATTCTCATCGTTGCTTGCTACAAAGGACTTCTCTCCACTAGTTTCCACATAATGCGTAACTTTGGTAATGTTTTCTAGATCTCTGGTGGCACAAATCCCTTTAAAAAGGCTTCCACACACCACAATTGTTTTATTTTCCTTGTTCAGCAACAATAATTTGTTGTAATTGTCAGTCAGTACTGCCTCTTTACATTGATTTTCTTCAATGGGAGGTGTGCATTTTTTGTTGTCCTTTCTTGGCCCTGTTTCCACATGTATCCGTACCACCAGATTTTCTGTAAGCTGATACAGAGCATTTACCACTCCCAAATAGATTATGCCAGTGTCATTATCCACTGTTAGATGATTTAGCTCTGTGGCACTTTGAAAAAATTTCAGTTCCTCACTTCTGGAAAAGGTGATGCAAAAGCAGCTCAGGATGCTTAGCGTCCAGATCCATAAAGCCATCTCTACGTAATACCTAAAAAGGGAAAAGAAAACCGTGACAATTAAAAAGTAAAATTGACACGAAATGCAGCAACGTGAAGTTTTATTTAATGATTTCAGACACAAATATACTCACCCTTATGCTTGTGCAGACATCACAAAGATTAAATAAAGCGTCAAATCTTGTTAATTGCCTAGCAATTTAATATGTCGGGGAAGGATGGAACAAGGTCACATGTCCAAGTGTTGATCATATAACCAATTAGATAATCCTGTGCTAAAGCACAGTGAGGTCAATGGACAATTTGAGACATAACAAGAAGTGGTAGGGCTTCTTCAGTTTCACACTGTGTGAATTGTTAATTACTGAGATTTTAAAAACAAGCCGGAGGAGCCTGGCATTTCAAGCAGAGGGGGAGACCTTATGTACAAGTAACGCTGGGGACATTTGGTGTTGCGGGACTTTCCCGATAAAGGAAAAAATCCTTCTGTTGACTACAAGGAGGTCTGCATCTGGCTGTTGCTCTCTGAGAATCCTCCACTGCTGTAAAGCTGCTTCCTATGCAACGCTGCCTTTGATATTACTGGTATGCATTACAGTCTGACACTTCAATTCACTTTAGCACCGCAAATGAATGGTTTTAAATCTGCCTTTAAAACATCATTTAATCACTGAGAGTTTTACGTGCTAAAGATGCTTTTACGTGTTGCATTGTTCAACCGCCTCAATTTCTACTTCCAAAGCAGATCCCCTGGCTGTGTGGAATTAAGCAAGCATTTTCTGAGACTTGTAGCCTGGCCTAATTTTAACCACGGACCTAAATAAGGAGGCAAATCCAAACTGGCTTCCTAAGAACTGAACGATTTTCAGTGTTTTCTGCAAGTTTTTCATTCTGGGAGCATAAAACAGAAGGCTTGGACAGAAGTGTTTGGGGGAAAAAAATAAATCGTGTTTGGAGGAAATACTGAAAAAAACCAAGCATGATCCACAGTTTTTTTAATTTTCAAAGTAAGTCATGGGACTCCATAGTCTGATGAGGAGAGACTCTGTAAACTTACAGGGAATCGGGGGATAAATTTGAAAGTATCTGGAACTGTGAATAGAAATGAAAAAATGAAACCCACAAAAGACAAGAGATACATTCAGCAAAGTAACCTCACAGTGGAAAGCCTGCTAGAAGGAGGAAACAGCTGAAAATACCAAAGAAAAAAAAAAGAAAAATAATAAAAGCAACAACGAAGGAGCCACTCTTCCGTGCCAGTTATAACTGCTGTTTTGGCAGCAGTGACAGACTATAGTGGGATGTGAAGGAGAATTGCCTGAATCACCATTTATGTTGGATAACTAAAGTTAATCATCAACAATGGGGTTGCAACAGCTGGAGCAGGAAGGGAAGAACCTTGGTTGTGAGAAGGAGCCACCTGCTGCGTCCCAACACCAGCCCTCATCACCTGCCATTCTTCCTGTGCTGACCATGTTTTGGTCCTCTATGAAGAAAACATGTGCGTAGCAGTAAATCACTCTAAAAGTAGAGTGATTCTGACTTTGAAAAAAACCAAAAAACTGACAAAATGTAACTCAGAATAATGATAAAAGAAAAAAAAAAAAAAAAAAGGCTAACTTCAAACTTACATTGCTAGAGTCCTTATCACAAACCAGACCAGTTGGCTGCAAAATGAGGTCAAAGAAGAGCCAGCACATTACCAACAGCACAAGTCCAACTTCTAATGATAGGCTGACCTAAGAATTATACCCCATTCTTGAGACATGTGGACTTCAGCACATGCCTTGCAAGTAATGTACCATGCTTGTAATGAGGTGTTGGACTTCTCTGCAACAACCTTAGACCTCGTCTAAGAAACTCTGAATGAATTCTGATATTATTTGTAAGAAACTCCTATTTCTTTCTGCTCCCAAGGACCTCAATTTTCCAAACAAGCTTTGGTCCCAGCTCACATCTCCACGGCTAAATGGTATGTCATCATGCATGTCATCTAATTTCAAATATTGTCCCTGACATTTATCTGCAATGAAATAATAATAATAAAGAAAAACAGCTTGACACACTGCTGCAATGTTGTTTCACAACAATTTTATCATTCCGCCATCTATTGTGCAATGATCAAACGCAGAAAAAAAACCAGATTCATTTGTTTATGCTTTTCCCACAAAGTAATTATTGTCATCTCTGATTGTAATCAGAAAGCCTTAAATAGCTCTCCTTAGAAAATATGCCTCAAATGAATGGATAGTGATTCACTGTACCTTGAGCTCTGGGCTTGGTTCACCCCCATGTCCATTTACTTCAGTGGATTAAAAAAATACAACGAGAGAGCAGAATGCATCTCTTTATTCCTAATTGTACCACAGGTACTGAATTGTAATGCAGCTATTAGAAATGGATTGCTTAGCAGCAGTCATTCATGCCATGTTTTGTCCACTTAGGGCACTCAGCTCATGGCACAGAGGCTGCACTGGCAATGCACGTGCCTTTGTCCCCTGGGAGAACAAAGAGCTGTGCTGGTTCCTCCCAGAGCCAGGATTGAAGGAAAAGAAAAACAGAAAAAAAGAGAAAAGAAAAGAAAAAAATACTTACAGGAGTAACCCATCTCTGTACAAAAATGGGTAACACTTCCCACTATTTTCTGCCTTGTTTACTTCAGATGTAAAATATGAATGACAGTCTCTTTCTAATATGACTTCAGACAGCAGCTAGTAAATCATTCCAATTTCATTTTGGACATGGTGTGAGTGTCACCAAGAAATTAATGACGATTTGATCTTCGTTAGGATATCCACATAGGTTGAAGACAGTTAAATCCCATTGAACATATTAGAGGAAACTATCTTTTGCAAAACTGGGCAAACAAATCCTGTAAGGCACCAAAATTAAAAGTTTTATTTAAATAATTCAGAACTACATGCATTCTCAATTCATTCTGCCTTTTTGTTTTGGCATTCGGTCCCTGTCACTCTGCTCCCAGGTCAAACAGGATGAAGTTATCACACATGGGGTAGCAGTTCTTCATTGTCTATAATGAAGAACAAGAAGCTTTGGTTTTCCCCTTTCATCAAAGGGGAGAATAAACAAAAATTAAATAAGCTACGGAAAAGATCCAGACCTAAATCCCTACCCACTTCCACAAGACCAAACTTTGGGAAGAAGAAAGCTAACCAATTCAAACCAGTTGCAGTGCAATCACAGCTCCTTCCCACCTAACCTGAACTTTGACTATGGGAAGGGCAGCAGGAGGGGCCCTGCCACGGCCATCTGATGGGCAGGACATCTAGGGCTGCTATTAACACAGGTGCCCCACTGAGCTAGGTGCTGTGGAAATGCATGAAGGACCAGCTTCCTGCTGTGAAAAGCTGTTTTAAATGAATAAGTCAAGAAAATGCGAGATGAAATGAGTAAGAAAGGCAGGCTGGAGCACTGAATCTGAGACATCCAGCTAGGCAGATATAGTTCCAATGGATTATTTACATAACTTTAATTATACAAGGGCATGTATAGTTTACTTAAAGTCAAGCTCTGATCATAGAGTCGTTAAGCGATGGAATGTCTTGGGTTGGAAGGTACCTTCAAGATCATCTGGTTCCAATCCCTTGAGATCTGGTACACACCCTCTGACCAAGCACTTACTTTTAAGCACTTGGAAGATGTAGGATAAAAGAAGCCCGGCAGTGCAGCCGATCACATCACTGCTGTCACTCTCCAAGTCCTGCCTCCATCCTGCTTCTTGCTCCCCATCCTCTGTGATATCATCAAAGTAATCTCTACCACTGTCCCATCAGGATTACTTGGGTTGCAAACTCACTCTTCCTTTTTGGATTCCTCCCTCTTTCATCATTGCCTTCCCCACCCTTCCCGAATCTCAAAATACATCCTCCACTTCTGGCTCATGTACCTTACAGAATGATTTCTATGAAAATGGTAGTCCCAAAAAAGAAAAAAACCTGTATTATAAAAAAGTCCATGTTAATTAAAAAGAATGTGTGGGTAACACACAGTGCTGGTGCAGCCAGCTGGGGACTCAACAGGTGTCAGCATTAATTGGTGAGAGGGAAAAGGTGATTCAAAGCCAGACTGGATGTGGCTCTGGGCAGCCTGGTCTAGTGGTTGGTGACCCTGCACATAGCAGGGGGGTTGAAACTAGATGATCATTGTGGTCCTTTTCAACCCAGGCCATTCTATGATTCTATGATTCTGTCAGTAACTGCGCACGTTAGAAGAAGCCATCTGAAAACAAGCACAGTCATGCTGCTTATGATGAATACAAGACTCTGCAAGTTGTGTGCAGGAAACATAGAGCACCCAGGAGAAGGCTTCACACACAAAATTGCAGTAAAGTGACACTGCTTAGAAACGACACAGATACCGGCACTGTCCCATTTCTAGCTAGATCGATTTTAATTTAAATAAATGTAACTTCATGTCTTTCTACTCGAGCAAGACTGATAACCTTAAGTAACAGTCAATTCCTCAAAAGGCATGCAGAAAGTAATGAGCATCATACTGCAAAAGTGCAAAGTGAGCATCAGATTGACTTCCCATGACTCCCATAAATACCCACAGGATCAGCACTAACAGCACACAGACACAGAAGGGACAGCTGTTTTCCTCCTTTCTTGTATCTGCACACCTGAACATTCAGCTCTTCAGCCAACCTCAGTTACCTTTCTTTCTGCCTTCAATATAATTTTAGCTTTGTTACTTCATTTCTTACAATCATTTCTATTGGAGCAAAAGAATACCACACTTTGCTTTAATCTGAATAACTGACAACTAAACATGTGTCCCAAAACAACAGACAAAAAAGTCCAATGGATGAATAATTTTCCCAGTTCAGCTTCTCTGGTGTTTTTTTGCAGAGTTGTGCCTTCCTAACCATACTGTACTGAATTGACTCTGGTACCTCATCTAGTCTACATGAAGTTTCCTGACTTGTAATGCTGGGTCTAGAGACAAATGCTTCTGCCAATGGATGTGTGCAAAATCAATCTGATGGGCTTTCAGAGTAAGTGATGCAGAGAGCTGTGGTCCCCACTGAGAACCCTCCCCCAGTCAGAGAGAAAAAGACTCCCAAACTGCAAAACAAAAAAGGTACAAATCCAAAGGATATACTCAAATGACTTAGAGATTTTGGGAAATGAGGAATTAAAAGAAATTTTTCCTCTCTCTCATTTGATTAACTTTGTGTTTAGCTTCAGGTGGGTTTTCCACAAGCCAAAAATAATTCACCTTTCATACTTAATTCAAAACAGAAATTGCAGAATGTGTGAATAAGGGATGAACAGATTTTCTGTTAGGACTTCAAAGTTTCTGATTTTATGAGAACTGCTTGTAAATGTGAGCATCCTCCTCTACAGCCACAACTTTTATTACTACTTCCTAAATACAATCAAAGAGATCTTCACTGGTTCAGAAAAGGAATCACCTGGAAAAAAACTGCAGAATTCAAGTGCATTTCCTAAGAGGAAGGCAACATGCTGGAAAGGCTTTGGAGAGGGAATAACTTCTTTTGTAGACTATGGCATAGGTCCAAGACTGTTTTTGTAGAATGAGAAGAGCAATCTCTGTGATGGGAGACCATCCTTTACTTCTGTTGGTTTGCTGCCAGCAGATGGGACCCATGGGTTGGTGACCAGTGGGAAACTCCTTTGCAGAGGATGAAAACCCGACATCCAACATCTGTTTCATTAAAAGTTGTGATAACCTATACTGCTATTTTCCTACTCTTTCACTGCTTCTCAAAACACAATTTGCTAACATATCCTCAGATGGGACAAACCGTTCTACCTAATGAACCTGGAAATGCGGCAAAAAATGGGCAAATACTTATAATATAGATTTTACTCCTTACATGGAAGACAAAGATTTTACTAGACAAGGAAAACTCTCTTTCTTAAAAAACAATTATAATTATAATATAAAACATATTATTAGAATTATATAATAATAATATACTATTATTATTATTATACAATTATAATTATGATATAAAATATAAAGTTTATTTTTAGTATCTATAGTAATCACATTGATATGGGTCTTTAATAAGGCCTTTTGTAAATTACAGAGTTGCAAAGGAAATAATGAATGTTATACCCTCAGCCACTGTGCATTCTGCAGGTGTTGTGCTGTGTAAAACAAATGGAAGACAGATGGGACCATAAACTCAGGTTACAGAAAAGCAGTGTTTCCTGTACCATGGTTTAACCTGGGCAGGAATTAGATGAATTCTGGGACCCACAGAGGGGTGAATTTATTGCTCAGGCCTGAAGCTTCAGAATAACCCAGCGGTAGCTGAAAGGACATGAGAACACGCACAGGACAGTACACCTGCGAACTTTTACCTACAAGGTAATTCCCACCAAGCTTGCCACAATATAAGATGAGTCTGGGAGTCTGTACCTCCAGTCATATCACTAAAACCCATCAAACTTGCCACCTGCCTTGTGTCTCACAGTCTCTAAGTGGAAAACACAGAAATTAAACAGGGCACCTTACCCAGCTCTATCTTAATCACTGGTAACCACAGAAAATAGCACTGCCATACACAGAATGGGTCAGCAACCCAGACAGCCCCTTGCTTCCAAAATGTTTTCCTGTCCCAACATGGAAAAGGTTTCTCAAGGCACTACAATTGAAGTGTTAATTAACAGCTGGGAGTGCAACAGCTTTCCACAACAGGTTCAGTATCCACAAGGTTCCTGCCATCAACCCACCAAGGACTCTCACAGATTCGGTGAAAATCTGGCACCAAGGGTTGAGTCATAGGTTTAAATAAGACAAACAGCAAATTCAGAGCCTGCATTAATAATTATGTCATTAGCTTCAAGCTAAATTAATAACACTATTGGTAGTCTGAATCGAAACCTTTCATCCACATATACCTGAGCTCCAAAGTATTTAATATTCTGAGCTAGATCCAAATTCAGAGCAAGAGGGAGCAGGAGGAATGTGAGTCTTAATTTTTCAACTAGGAGTCACTCAAAAGAGCATTAAGAACAGCTAATGAGACGGAGAAAATGCATACTTACATATTTTGCAATCCAACCCAAGAATTTCCGATAATGTGCTGTCTCTGCAACATCAGCAGGTAATCAAAAAAAAAAAAAAACCAACAAAAAAAACCAGATGCAATTTGCAGTTTTATTTGAACTCTTAGAAGCAGAGCTGTGCTATGCAAAGCTGAACTCTAATGATTTCCTTGGCTTATTACAGCCAGACTTGACAGCATTTGGATTTAGAAAATCTTCTACCATGGATACTGCCATAGTCCAAGGTGGGTTTTTGTAGGGTTTTTTTTTTTTTTTTTTTTTACTGCTGTTAGGAATAATAAAAAAAATCTCTACATGAAAATATCTTCAAGAGTTCACAGCGCCAAGTAAATTAAAATATATTCACTGAGAAAAGATACTGCAGAAAGACCTTCTTCCCTAGCACAAGCTACCAGCAATTGCTGAGTATGACACACTCCAAGCTACAGGAAGCTTATGCCAGAAAGGTCTCTTTAAATCCTGAGTTTTATTATTGCAATTCTTATTGTAAGGAAAAATGCACACATTATCACCTCACATCAGATGGCTGCATATACACAGTTCCAGTCCCACGGACTGGAGCATGCAAGGAAAAGGAGAAGGCTGCAAGAGCTGGCTCCACGCCGCTGCAGAAACTGGCCTTCTTGGCCCACGTCTCCCTTTCACTCTGGCTTCTATATTCATCCCTCCATCTTTTTTGTGTTTTCTCTGTAGAAATGAAGCACCCATTTTAATGAGGCCTCGCTTTCTCAGTTTTACAAAGATGCAGTTGATCTGCAAGAAAAGCAGCCGAGTGACGTGGTTAATAGCCAGCAGCTGACTCGGCAGGAATCTGAACCCACAGCATCCCCCCTTTGACCTGCTTCCTCGTTGGTTTCTGTGTGTTTTGTTTTAAACCACGACGTCTCCCACTAACAAAACTTCAGGTTTTTATCTTATTTTCTTCAGACTTCATTGCACGCTATGCCCGGTAATGCCCAGAACCTCTTTATGGACCAAAGCACATGTACATCAGTCTGCAGTTAGCACATGACCATAGAGCCCATTCAGACACTCCTGAAAATGCAAACAGGTACCTATACACTCCTCACTGCTGGAAAGAGGCAAGCCTATTTGGTGTAAATCCCTGCATCAGCTGAGCTGGGAAGGCTGTCGTATCCTGGTGCCATGGCTGAGTGGGGCAGGCACAGAGAAAGGACACAAGCTGGGAGCTGCACCAGCACCACTGCCAGCACTGTGCTATTTTATACCCCAACACAGAAAGGCTTCTTACTTTCTTCTATCCAAAGAACCAATAGAAAATGATAGAGAACTTAGAGCATGGGAAGGAACATCAGGGAGTTAGGACAGCTTTAATTCACTGCCTTTCCCTGCACTAGGGGTACTATGGCTCAAGGAAAAAAATGCATTTATGCTGATAGTAAAAGGACTCTGTGTCACCAGCTCCCTGCCACAACAAGGAATTGCTTGTTTGCAGTGCTAAGGTCATCTTCAAGGACTGCTTTCGGACTTCCCCTGGAAGAAACAAGAAGGAAGGCGAGTTTTTTCCAGTGCAGGGGAATCTGAGCATGACCATGTGGAAACAAACACAAAATATTCTGCTCCTTCCTTGCCAGAACCAGCTCTCCCTCATAATTAACCATTAATCACGTACACACATACAAAAATCAAATCGAAAGGATGACGTTTCCAGCATGTGCTGTGTTTTCTTACCACTTGCACAAATGAGGCCAAGAGCCTCATGCAGGCAGTCCACCTTGCCCTGCCCCGCTCACAACAGAAGCAGCGAATCCCACCCCGCCTTTCTAAGCTAAGGGGCATTTTGGCACAAGGCAGAGCTGCATTTTTTTTCTTCCTAGTACATTACGTTATGGGACTTAATAGGATGATCGTGCATAAGCTTCAGTATGAAGGGCAATAAGAAAGCAGTGCCAAATTTATGCAACACAAATATAACGAGTCACTCATTAAGACCTACATGACCAAATCCCTTCCCCCTAATTCCTCCCCTCACTGCACAGTGTTTGCTGCATGATCCCATCTCACTGTAATTCCACAGCCTTCTCTTTCTTGTAGTTTGCTTTCCCATTTGGGTTTACCAGGTCTCCACTCTCTTCATTTTAAGGCAGCTTTCTGGCTGGTTTCTCCGGGCTATTCTGACAGGTAGGACAGAAGCTGTGTGAGAACTGGAATCTGTAAACCACATTGAATGGAGCACAACAACATCTATTGTGCTTAGGGCTGACAATGAAAGCCACAAAGAGAGACAAGCAGAAGAAGATGGGGAAAATTCTTGAAATGGAAAGTTTATTGAATGTTAGGAGCCAAGAAACACATAGCTGAGGGATGGAGAATTTTCCTGGCTTCTGCTGCTGGAGATAATTCACTGGCTTTTGTCTGGTTTCTCTGTCTTTAAATTCTCTCAACCTTCATTTGGACCATTTGTACATCCATAGCAGTGTTATTCATTTTGATTGCTCAGAGATTGAAGATTTTTTTCTTTGCCCTTAAAATTAATGTTCACAATGGTTTTAAAAAAGCTCTTTTCTTTCTCTTCCCCTACACATCTTTTCACATCATCTTACAGCTCCTCCTCCCCCCGTTTTCTTCCCGGGCACAGCCTCCAAGTTTTCCTCCCCTACAGTTGCTGCTACAACCGCCTGAATACTTGTGTGGAACGTCTCTGACGACAAAGCAGAAGAAAAAGAAGAGGGGAAAAAAAGAACAAGAACCTCAGGTGATTTTCAGACCCCGCTGGGGAGCTCAGACATCCTCACTGTCTCACTGACTTTCTATCTCTTTCCAGTCTTACCTGGGAACAAGTCTTGTTTTTCAACTACATTTTCTGCTTCCCTCCTTGTGCTTTTTCAAACAGAGGAAAGAAAAATGCAGCAAGAAACACTTAACTTCATGGCATCGTGTGATTTTACACACTGAGTGCTCACTCCAGCTTGGGGAGCAGACAGGGTAGGAACCACTCAGAGAAGCAGAATTGAGATGTAGCAAGAAAAGGAGCATGGTAAATATTGGGTGAAGCTTTTAATGTTGTAAGGAGATGACTGAAAGAGAATTCATGTGACAGAGGGTTTGCAGGAAATTGATTGTGCTAAAAAAAATAGCACATGCAGTATGAAGGGTTAAGCACCCAATGTTTACAAGTGTAGAACAGGCTGTGCATATCCAAGTTGCATTTGATTGCACTTACTTATTCATTTTGGTTGTTGGCTGCCGCAGGCGAGAAAAGACAGAACAGAATTTCAGCATTTTGACTTGTATTTACCTTTTCCTCTTCTCTCCTCTCCTTTCCTTTTATTTTCCAAATACAGAAGGCTCAAATAAGTGACTGTAATGTCCCTGGGTCTAGAAGAAGAGTGCTGGCTTACATCAGTCATATCTGCCTGGACAGACGCTGCGTGCTCTTCTTTCATATTTCTATTCATTACATTTCACTCCAAATTTATATAGCCAGTTAGCCAGTAACTTGCACGGGTCTGACAGCAGCATCTACCTGTGCCTGCCTATTTAATGGCTTGTCAGAAATACCATTATAAAATCCCTTTTTTATGGATGCATAACACGGTCATAAAACGTGTTTTCCTAGCTTCAGAATTGTCCAACACGATTTCATCTCCATGAGCACTTTATTTCAAAAAAGTAGCATAATACAATGCGTGATGAAAATATATTACCAGGCATTTCCCACTGATCCCTGCCTACCCCTTCCAGAACAGAGGTCTTTCCTTAAGACTCCCAGCCCCCAGCATGCTGAACACAAAGCTCTAGCCTCTGCAGAGCAGCTCTATCTATGTGTGGGGTAGGTTTAAATAAAACAAGCCCATATGCATGAACAGCTCAGCATTCACTCCAGTTGAACCCACCAACCAGTTTAGGAGGGACCTGGCTGTGTCCCCAGAGATGGAAAAGCAGATACGTGATGTTGCATGGCTGCCATCTACCTGTTTCACATGAGGCTCCTCGCTGCAGCATTTCCACCCTCCTGAACAAATTGGAACAAATAGAAACAAGTGTCATTGAGCAGGGTGCACTTCATGCTGTTGATGCAGGAGAAATTTATCCCTGCCATGACCCCTCCATGTTAGAGTCAGCAGGTCCCTGTGCTGGGCAGATTCAGGAGGCACATGAGTTCTCCACCAAACTCCTCTCTGCAGGGCACAATTTTTACATGGAAAGCTGCTGTGCTGTAAGTGCTTGTACGAGGGCTGCTCTGACAGTAATGTCTCCTATGTTATTATGTTGGCCCACGATGTCAGAGGCAGATGTTGGTGGTATGGCAATAGAGGTTGAACCTTCCCACCAATATCCCATTACATTTTGTTGCCGTGCAACAGATGGCAGCACAGGAGTAGTCTGACAAAATGGCATCTGACATGAAAGTGCATGGGAAGCAAAGGTGTGTCATTGAATTCCTCCATGTGGAAAACATGGCACCCACTGGCATTCACTGACGCTTGCTGAATGTTTATGAAGAACAAACAGTGGATGTGAGCACAGTGAGGCAGTGGCAACAGTAACAGTGGGTCACCTCCACTGGTGTGGAGCTGAGAATTTGCTCTATCAAACAGTGTTACTGTGCTCTTTGTATCTGTTGTAGTTTCCATGGAAATAAATAGGAGGCATTACTTTTGGAGTGACCTATGTAAATGTATATATGGTCTCTTGCTCACTTGTCCTGAAAAAAATCTAGGCTTAAGTCTTAGAATTGATCCTCAAAATTACTAGTCCTAGATTTACAATTTTCTCCTGTGTCCTCAGAGGCATTCAAGAACCACAAGTCTTGTTTCTAAAGATCACGGGATACAATTTTGGCTGCACAGATGTAAAAAGCAACAGACAAGCAAACCAGCCCTTCCATTCCTACCAATTGCAACCCATGGTTTGGGGGACTTCTTTTTTTTTTTATCTCCCTGCTGATTTTAATATCAAACTATTCCAAAATTGTATTTTAACCTTGAACAACTGCAAGACACAGAAAGGTATTTTTAAAGGAAAAAAAAAAGAAGGGGGGTATAAAGAGCACTGTTTGCACTGTAAATAAAACATCTGGTTTCAGTTTCCTAACACTCCAGACCTAATTCTTCCTAAATGTTGGTAACTCCGAACTCTCCGTATCCTTGATGGATGAGCTGGGCTAACCGCAGTCAAATGAAGGAATGGCATTTTTCATGCTTCTGGCAGCACAGCAAGTCTTTAATCTATCGCTTAAATGAATGCTCCCTATGAAAAAAACGCACGATAAAGGATGGCAAACAAGTAATGCCATGCACAGTCTTACTGCTTTCTGATAGGAGAAACTGCAGGACAAGCTGGGTAGAGCACTGACCTCATGTGCAGTCCTATGGAGATTCCATTTCCTGGCCTGAGCTTCACTTTATATTTGAACAAACACAAAGGTCTGCCCCATTAATACTACCAAACAAAAAAGAGGCCTCAGCCCAAGTTATTGGCTTTCCCCAGATCTGACATACAAAGCTTTGCATGTTCACAGGGACAAGACCCTGCATGAAGCTGAGGCCTCCTGCTCCCAAGGGTTTATTCTCTGGTGGTGCAGAGCACGTTTCAGTTCCAGCTGTAACAAGATGAGTTTCTTCTGCCTATTTGTGACCTGACAGAGGCTGTGGTGAGCGGCTGCTCAACAGCTGGTGGGAACATTTTTCTTCTCAGTGATAAATGTATTTGGACACTTGATTTAGTAGAGCCAATAAGGGCCAACTATGTTATATAAGGCAAATGGGGAAAAGTGTAAATCCTCCTACTTGCATGACCAGTTTCATCCCACATGCCTAATTATTCAGGCAATCTCCAAAGACTTCTGTGGGCAGCCTTCATCATGCATCTTCTGAGCTCTTAGGCTAAATGTTTCTTTTACGGCACTCACTGATCTGGTTAAAAGGCCTAATCCAAGCCTATTTTACAATGTTTGCTCTGCACATGGGGTGCTTCTGTATATATATATATATATTTGAAATTTGAATTTACAGTGGCCACTCAAGGTATTTAGAAATGTTGCACAGTAGATAAACTCTAATTTCAAACACAGCCTGCACACTTTCTAATGGAGAACACATACCTAGGAAATTCTTCAAACATGATCACCATGCATAAACACTTTTCTGCTTGAGACTGTTTGAAAGCAAATAAACCAGAAATTTATAGGGCTATATTAAGACACAAAGTTTACAGTGCTGATGCTTATGAATAATAGCAAATGTGCCTCAAAGCACAGTGTCACCGAACAGAGAACCTGCACTTTCCAGCAAAGCAGCTGAAGGACAGTCAGAATAGTAACGCTCAATGTATATTAAACTTCCTGAGGGGAAGTGCAGGGAGAGGTGCTGGGCTCTTCTCCGTGGGAACCGATGACAGGACGTGAAGAAACAGCACAAGGCTGAACCAGGATTGGACATTAGGAGAAATTTCTTTAGCATGAGGGTGATGTAACACTGGAACAGGCTTCCTAGTGAGATGGTGGATGCCCCATACCTGTCAGTGTTCAGGCGGAAATTGGGCAATGCCCTAAATAATACACTTAAACTTCTGCATAGCCCTGAAGTGCTCAGGCAGTTGGACTAGATGATCTTTGCAGGGCCCATCCAACCAAACTCTTCTATTCCACAGTATAGGTGCTTCTGAAGCCTTTATTAAGACAACCTTATTTCCAAGTAACCAGAATGCACAGCTTGCAGCTGTTTGAAGAACACTTCTGATATTACGTATGGTGCATACAGAAAGAACAAACTATTATTGCAATAGTCGAAGAACATGCTTTTGTTCATGCTGTGCGTTTCATGAGATAAATCATCCTATAGACTCAAGTTAAAAAGAATAATTTTATGGCCCAGTTTACTCTGTAAAATACTCTTTTTAATCCTTGTAAAAATAAGCTTCGCGTTAATCCTCCTGTCTGAAAGCAATTTTGCAGACGACTTTGAACATTTCTATCACATTTTATTAGCTTTAAGCTGATCTAATTTCTCTAATTTTCATCAGGTTTATTACAATCTGTCCAGATATCAGATTTTTATAGTTGATCTGGTTTTATATAAAACCCTCAATCTGGTACATTTTAATTTCCCCAGCAGACATCTGTCTTCATCCACATCTTGTAAAGAACTAAGCACCTTCTTGGCCCGTAATTAATTAGAAGCAATGACCCACGCATCAGGTAGTAATAGCATCCAATTAGTGGAAATGTATGATGCTTGCAGAAGCATTATCAGTCACATCAGAGCACAGAGAGATTTGCCTGTTCATGCTGCATGCCCTGGATGTGATGTACCAGCAACCTGTAGCCATGACAGTGTGCTAGCCCAGACTAAAAAATCCTACCCCTTGGCCTGGTCTTTTTAATGTGAATTTCTAAACACATTCAGATGCTAACATTTTGCACATTTATGACTGCCATCAGAAATGCTGTATCTTCAAGCTTTAAATATGCTTACCATCAAACTCATAGCAGTAAGATGAGGTTTGTTAAACATGTGAGCTAGAACCTGCTGGGCACAGGAAGGCTTTGAAGCATTCACAACTCCCCTGTGGAAGACTCTTGCCTTCCTGAACAAAGCTGGAATCCAATCCCAGAGGCCAGAAACTTCCGTGTCTGGGGGCTGCAGTCACAGTATGACCCAGTTATCAACAACAGACAAATTTCCAATAGGTTTTTGCTGCACATGTACAGATCCCACGTGGAGTCGCTCCGAGATATGAATGAATCGTGTATCTTATTATGCTTTGCAAACGATTTTGTTAATACAATCCACCATCAAGTAAATATGCAGCACCTCCCACATAAAACAGCAGGAGTTGCACGTATGTATCGTAGCAAAATTTTCTCTCAATAGCTTTCTGTTGGACTTAAACAGTGACACAAAAAAGCCAATAGGAAGCTCAAATTTATAATTTTCTGTTTGATGAGAGAAGAGTAGGCACAAATTGTAACTGACATCATAGAGAAGTTCAGAAATTACTGAAGTACTGAAACACAGCGATGTCTGAGATGATGAAGATTGTTCTTTGAGTAACTCTGAAATACGTTTGCTTGCTCTGAGAATTCACTTAACTGCAATTCACAGAGGCCGTGTCGCTGGACTAGCTCTGTATCAGCATCCATAAAAAGCTGGAGTTCATCCAGGCTGAGCACACTGCCACTTGATATAACTAACATGATTGGCAATTCAACTCCTAATATTGATTCAAGGAAAGATGGCACAGAAAAGTGCTGGAGCTAAAAGATGGAACCAGGCTTGACAAGGGGCTGCAGCAAGCAGGCTCCAGAAGGCTGAGGAAGCTGAAGCCTCAGTGC
This sequence comes from Pavo muticus, assembly GCA_016647715.1. Lineage (NCBI taxonomy): Eukaryota > Metazoa > Chordata > Aves > Galliformes > Phasianidae > Pavo > Pavo muticus. Next base: position 304,665 of record JACDJE010000434.1, read on the forward strand.
TTCAGTCTCTGGTCACCCAGACTAGGGGAAAGCCAAATGAGCACTGTGCCTCCAGCTCTGCTACCTCATGCAGAAGGATGGAACCTGGGCTCTGCATCTCATTCTGCTCTCCATCACCACCACCACTCTGGCTTCATAGTAACATGGTGGGAAAGATTTGAATGCAGGCAAAACAAGGGTATAAGAATTTACAATAATGGCTTCAGGTCTAACCATAAATGGTCATTAAAAAATGATAAGCAAGAGTGCTTCTTATGTGCATTTAGAAAGAACTATCACTGTGCAGAAAGGAAATTCATGCAAACTAGTCCATGTTGCCTGTATATGCCCAATCACTCCACGCTCTCTGCTAATTTGATGACTGAAAGCACGCCCTGTCATCAAAATGCCAAGAAATTCTCATAGAGTCTCATCCTATTAAAAAAATCCCCAGAAGCTTCCTATTGATTTTAATGAAAGCAGAAAATGCCTTTAGAGAACAAAGATGAAACATTTTTAGACTCAGCTTTCATAGATTTTCACTGCTTTTCCCATGGTGTGATATCCAGAAGGCTGTAGAAGTACACAGTTACATAACCATACTTGATTGGGATTTAACTTTACCTATTCTTATTAATCTCATTTCATTTTCAAACAAGATTTTAAAATAAGGCACATTAAGGCTTTTAAGTCAATACTTAAAATTTAGATTTGTATAGATTTAGTCTAAATATTTATATCAACCGTTAGGCTTACGCCAAATAAGAGTATCCAGCTAAATTAATATAATCATTCAATAATACTTATTAATCCAATGCGTGCATTCAGACAAGCCTTCAAAAAGTAAAAGCATTAACAGAGCACCAAGCTTTGTAGAAAAGAATGAAACAAGAATGTGGTGAGAAGAAATCATTTACTGCCATAAACTCTCTTGAGAAACTGGCCAGCTCCTGGGACAAACCCCCTGGATAAGACCACCCACAGGACACAGGCACAAGGAAACTGCCTGTGAAAGGGTATGGAGAAAAGAACTGCCTATGTTTGGCTTATTTGTTATTTCATTGAAATAACTGATCCCTGATGCTAAAAGATAGCAGCACTGGTGGGATTCAAATACTCCAGACATTAATGAAGTCTCTCACTCTCTGGCAATGGATTTAAACTGCGTCTACTCCCACTGCACAGTGCCTTCAGCAAGAGAGGCAATGGTTTAATATTAAAGTAGGGCAAGTGTTCACAGTGAGGAGGTTATAATTCAAAGAGCAAAGCAAGGTCACCTTGTTCAGACTCACCAATATGTAAAGCATGTTCCTTGCAGGAAGAGCTACAGGAGTGGACCAGAACTCACATTTCCATACAAAAAAACCCCCAAACAACCCAACAACCAAACACAAAAATCCCCAACAAATCCAAGGCAACGAAACTGCTGATTTCAAAGGCCATTGCTCAGTCTGAGTATAACTGGAAAAAAATGCAGCTGGTCAATTAGGTGATTAAACAAACACCTCCCCCCTGAAAAACAGCTCTGCTCAGCAGGAACATTGTCTGCTTATTTGAAGAAGTTCCTTAACTTGTAATGTCTTTTTCATATCCTTCCAGTCTAGGTCAAATCCTGAGAAGCTGTTTAATAACTGCTGACAGAGCAGTTTGCCACATGTGTTGGAGGGCTTTAGACACCTGAAATACCATGTTCTGCATCCATCACGTGGGCCACATCCAGAATCCCTCCTGCGTGGTAAGAACAGATCTGAGCTCTAGGAAGTACTGTAGGTATTCGACTGGTAGCACAAATGAAATCTTTCATTAAGGTTTGAATAAGCTTTGAAGCAATGACAGGAGGAAAAATATCTACTTGGAAGGAACAACCACCTTTGCATGAAAGAATCAGTGGTCCTTGTCCCTTCCAGCACTGCTTCTAGGCAGCAGTGTGCAATGGCCATAAACCAGTGCACGATATCATAATTTCTAGCACGAGCCAGGCCTCTCTTTTTAAGTATTATAATAATATTCATGTAGAACTCCCAGAGTGGTCTGGTTGGCCTGACAGGATTCAGCACTTCTATTAATAATGCTTTGCTTGAACTTACTGGATCTTCTATTTGATTTATTAAGTCCTTCACAAGCTTTGGAGTGATATGCACAGACACACAAATGTCTGCACACGGAATTGCTTCACTCAGCCCTGAACAAGTAGGGTGATACAGCACCTGTTGTCTCTGCACCACCAACTCTACACAACAACATCTTTTGATGTACGACCGTGTCCAATTACATACAAAGAACATTTTAAATATGCAGAAGGTAATTATTAGGGCTGGATCGTGGCCAGCACAATGAAGCAGGGGAACCATTCTTTGAAAAAAAACTGTATGTTGTTTAGGAAAGTTGAATGTCCGGAAGCTTTCAAGAGCTTTACGCTGCGCTGCATGCAGTACTGGGACATTCACACGTGTGGTGCTCCTTTCCCACCACAGCGTAAGACAGTCGCAAAGTCTTGGGTGAGACCATTTGTTTCAAAAGGATATCTGGAAATAAATGGCTTTCGAACCTACTCCTTCTTAGCTGTAATCACCTCTATCTTAATTGGACCCTATTTATTTGAATCAAGAATAGATAAATGAGGAATCAGGACTGTGCTGCTACTGTCACACCATTATTTTTCCTTTCATCCCAGGGAATTACCAAATCCTGCTTCTTACAGAAGAATTTATACAGTTTTTCATGATTCCTGTCTTCTTTGCCCATGGCTTCTTTTTTTTTTTTTCAAGTGGAAGACAAAGTAGGAAGAAAGAGTTTGGTGAATAATAGGGAGAGATAACTTAGAAATAAGTCACTCCCTAATGGCTACATGACAATTACTAGAAGCACTACATTTCTACATGGTAAAGCGGTAAAGCTTTGATGCCAGAGCCCAGTGATAGCAGAGGGAGGAAAAAGGTCTTAGCTCTTCTGCGTGGATCTGGAGACTCAAAGTCATTTTCTTTTTGTGCATTTAAAGTCTCATCTTTTTCTTCTATAAACCTGAAATATAGGGCACTTCCAACTCCAACTGGCTCCCAGCTGAGCACTGCACCCTCATCCCTCCCACCCACCCAAAGGATTTCAACATGAAAAGCTCCCTGACCTCTTTCAGAGGGAACAGGACGCAGCAAAAATTAATGAAATATTTGTGATGGCCTCATCCTCTCCAAGTGCCCTTCCAAATCCCAGCCCTTCGATGGCTCTACAGTGAACTGAGCATTTTGTTCCTGGCATGCTGGAAGGAGGTCTGAGCATTAGTTTTGCTTACTCTGGTAAATCACTCTTCAAATGCCTTTTTAAGCTTCCCTAAGTGCATTCAATCTTTTAAATTCAATCTGCCAGAGTTAAAGTCTCTTCTAATTTTTCTTTATTAGAGCAGGACACCAGCTTTTTGAATGATGCCTCTCATTCCTAATAACCTCTCTGAGCACAGTACAGATGAGATGCTGCACCTCTCCTTACTCCTGGCAACATGCCCTGACCTTTTTTTTTTTTTTTAAGCTGAGTACAAATTTGCAAAAAAAATCCTAGTTTAACTCAAGATAAAATAAAATATAATGCAAAAAAAGTACTGCATCCAGGTCTGGGGCCTCCAGTACAAGAAAGCTGTTGAGCTGTCCAGAGGAGGCCCACAAGGATGATCAAAGGATTGTGGCACCTGAGCACCTCTCCTGTGAAGAAAGGCTGAGAGAGTTAGAGCTGTTTAGCTTGCAGAAGACTCGGGGGAGACCACACTGCGGCCTTCCAGTACTTAAAGGGAGCGTATAAACAGGAGGGAGATTGACTTTTTGCATAGTCTGATTGTTACAGGACAGGGGGGAATAGTTTTAAACTAAAAGATAAGGGATTTAGGTTAGATCTGAAAGAGAATTTTTTTACTCAGAGAGTAGTAAGGCACTGGAACAGGTTGCCCAGAGAGGTTGTGAGTGCCCCATCCATTGAGGCCCTCGAGGCCAGGTTGGATGGGGCCCTGGACAACCTGAGCTGGTGGGTGGCAGCCTGCCAATGGTAGGGGGTTGGAACTGGAAAGGCTTTAAGGTCCCTTCCAATGCAAACCACTCTACGATTCTATGATAAAAGAAAAAAAAATAATAACAAACAGCAGAGTAAGGGTGATGGAGCACTGGAACAGGTTGCCCAGAGAGACTGTGGAGTCTCCTTCTATGGAGATATTCAAGACCCTTCTGGATCCCTACCTGTGAGACCTGCTTTAGCAGGATGGTTAGACTATATGATTTCTTGAGGTCCCTTCCAATCCCTGTGATTCTGTGATCCTGTGATTCCTGCAGTCCCTGGGTGCAGCTGGCCCTCATATAACGTGCCACAGTTATTATTTTATATCGTGATATCAACGTGGTATGAGGCTGAACCAGCCATGGCAGCCAGGGCAGAAGGCCCCATGACTGCAGGCTGAAGCCAGTGCACTGCTCAGTGACACTTAATGGACATGATGCTCAGCCCCATCAAATGCCTGTTGATGACAGCCTCCCCCAGCCACAGGTGCAGTTTACACATAGCTTACTAATACCGTGGTATATTATGAAAAGCTGCTGAGAGAAGCCATCTAATTCTGACTCTTGAAATGATTTCAGTAAACTTTTTTGTTTTTTGTTTTTTTTTCACTCATAGTTTGGACTAATCAGACAGCAGCTTACTTATCAAATGAGCAGTCTTTCCCCTTCCATTTTCATACCTCAAAGAGAAGGCTATTCAAACAACGTAGGTAGTGTTAAAATTTGAGATTCCATCCAATTAAACATCGATACGGGAGGAAAATTATCCTTTTAAGAGATTACTAACAGAACACTGGTTTCTGTTGTCCACATGGGATCCTGAAAATTGACTGGCTGCATGGAGCTTGACATTTTATACTGCTTCAGTGTAGAAATGGAGCAGAATTAGGAAACAATTATTGGTAAGTATGCAACTGTGGCACCATAAAAGCCCCACGGGTAAGACCAATCTAAGGAGAAAGAAATGAAAAAATAACTTTCACATTTTTTTCCTTTTCTCCTTGTCTGCACAGTTGGAAATCTATTCTCTGCTGTTCCATATTTCCTACACTGATTAAAAGTGTTACCTACTGCATTATTCTCTTCATGGTCCAGATTTTCCAGGTGAAAGCATCATTAGAAACGAGGCTGAGGTAGGGAAACAGGTCTGAGTAGAAGAATCCTTGTAAGTAGTAAAATGTATTTTTCCACATAACATTTTAGCTATGGCAGAAATTGCTTTTCCACATCAAAGTCAAGATACATTCAAATGAGTTAGTACAAGAACCTCATGGATAAATAAGACCTTTACATTTTTAGGAACAAACAGACTTGTAACAAACAATGCTGGGTATTAATCGTGGTCAACACCAAAAGCTTCTTATTCTAGAAAAGCTTTTTCAGATATTTATGCCCTTCTTTTCCTGCAGAGCCCTCTGGAAATGATAGGATTGATTGTAGTGTATCCCCAGAGCACTATGCCTCTCAACACAGGAGAAGAATCAGAAGCCCTCTCTCTTTAAGCTGAACTTCTCACGTTGTGATCAGGAAGAAACTTTTCCAAAGAGCATCAGTTGTCTCATCACTATTCTAGTAACTGTGTTTGAGAGGTGAAAGGAGCAGTTTGAGTCTCTGCTGCGTTGTTCCTGCCTAACACTAAGTATGCCATTAACTTGCTCAAAAATGTAAACAAGCTAACTCTAGTGATAATGACAAAGGAAGATAAATAGACTGGACTCAATTAATGCCGATGCTGGAAGCTGCAGTAGAAGGTCAGCACTTCTTAAAACTGTTCATTCCACAAACTCCCAGTCATTTTATCCTGTTTACATTATGCATTCAGCAGAGTAGTGACACACATACCCTTCCACATTTTTCTCTTAAATTTGCAGTTTAAAAACTTATGGCTCAGGTAAAACATTTTTTGATTTACCACAATCCTGTCAGTTGTATTTGCAGTACAGTGGCTGCCTAGAACCACCACCAGTAAATTCCATTTTTCCTAACATTAAATTTTAAAAACTCTTGTCTCGATGAAATCTTGGAAATGAGAATCTTCCAAAATGCAAGAATATGTTTTTCAGTCCTGCTTTTAAGATGAACTTTACATAGGCAAACAGGAAGTGAAAACAATCCATGAACTTTGCTCGTCTTCAGTGAGTCACTTACGGAGCGCTGTATTCTTTGGACAGCATTTACAGGAACATTTCAACAACCCTTAATCTGCTGCAGTTTTACTGCCTATAAATGGGTTAAAGTATGTGGCACAGCGTATAATTTTACTGCTTCTTTCAAAGAGGCATGTGTGAGATTAATTAATTGCCCTTAGAAGGAAATTTGCTAATTTATTCCATGCTAATGGAATAAACCATTTGTAGTCCTTTAACTACAAAAAATGAAAGCAGCATTTCTAAGGTTTTTCCATCATACCAGAGTGCTGTTGGCATAACTTCTGCCTATGTATACCATTAGTTTTCTATGTTTTTTTCAGTCATATTCTCTCAAATTCTGTATCTTACAGAAGCTAAACTACCTTCTCCATTGTCAGAACTCTGCAGCTCTGCTCTTTTTCTCATGCTGAAGCCTGTCTGGGAACTTCAGACTAAACACTATTATATTCATCTCCACTAGAAGCTCAATCCAGGATTTAGAGCACTTAAGCACAGCAGTGGGGATTGCTGCACTTAGATGCCAGAGCCGCCTCCATTCAAAAATAAATGCAAACCTGTAGCTGGAGGGAGTGGAGGATGAAGAACACGCTAATAATGCTGCAGGGTTTGCATAGCAGCGCTGTAGCTGGAATACTTCTTTAGGAATTTGGAAATCTCAAGTTCAGGCTTTCTGTTGAGTGCACCCATCTGCACCTATCTCCCTAATGCTTTGCTACCAGATGTCTTTGCCCTAAGGGGCTCCTTTCTCATCTCATTTAAAAAAACAAAAACAAAAACAAAAACAAAACAGTGCTGCACAAGAAACACTTGTTTCTACATTTATAGGAACAGACAGAGGGATACCTGACTTGTAGGGTACAGAGTTGTGTGGGTAATTTGGGCTTCCAGGTGTAGGATCATCTTGTTTATTCTACCCAGTGATTAATACAGAGCATTTAACCCATTTTCAGAATGGGAACCAGATCTCATTTTTCCCTTTCTTTCTTCTTTCTCAAGCTGAGGAATGCAACAAACCCAGATGCCACACTTTTTCAGAACAGATGTAAAGGGAAGGGCACTATCATCAGCATCATGTTCCTTGTCCAAGACATTTCCGAAGAGACAACAAGCCTTGCTCCATTTTTATTCTGAAGAGCAACACTGGAGATCTGATGGTGCAAGGGTCCAAGTTGTGAAACTAAGTTTGACGTTGGTGTCTGTATGTATCCAAAAATGGGGATGGGAAGACTCCCAGGAAGGAAGACTTCAAATATAGTTTTCTTCTAGGCATTACTTGCTAATTATTTTGGGTGTTCTGCTCAGTGTCCCAGTTGTTTGTGAGTTGTGCCCGGATGAGCTTAGCGCTTCCCATGCAGTAAATGGAAGTGGAGGCACTCCCTAATTATGCTTGAGTTAGTCACTGCTCTGAGCATTATTAGCTTTTTGTCTGCTGGGCTGTGATAGTACTAAAACCAAAACCAAATAAACATACAAGAAAAATACACTTTTACCCACTGTCAGTTATATCCTGGTGCTAGAAAGAAACCATGCTCTTACAAGCATAGCCATGAAATACTTGTCCATGAAATAACTGCCTTAGATATTTTCTTTTTAGCCCAAGAAAAGATTTGGGAACAGCAGGGATACAAGCACTCACCTCTTCTAAACTCTGCATCACATACTTTATGAAATATTTTATCATCAACTATCTTTAAGTTTTTACCAGGATTACAGTTTTTGCTTTGGCAATGGCTCCCACAGTATTCTTGTAGGAGAGTTAAGATGTAATAGACCAATATTAGAACTACATGGAATAAAAACAAGAATTCACAGTCTGCAAAGGGAAATCTCAGCAGTAGGCTATGAAAATGCTGGATGTTAATGCTGTACCTCAGTGAACAATACTCTGTGTTCCTCAGATTACACAGGGAAATGTTTTTAAAAGGCAAAGTACACACAATTGCTGACTGTCCCTCTCACAGCTCCGTCCAGAAGTTCATCGACCATCAGAGCTCTCACAGGGATAACAGCCATGCCACCTTGAGCCTGCAGAATGCATTTTTCTGGGGGTTGCCATGGCGATCTATAGCACGCTGATCCCCAGAGAGCTTCGCTCAAAATTCACAGGGAACCAGAGCAGGACAAAGAAATGACACCCAAGCAAAAGGCAACAGGGAAATTGTGTATACACTTCCAAACGAAAGCTTTCAGAAAACAGATATACTCAGAATTGAAAGGTCTGTAGGAAAGAAGCATGGTCTTCATAGCCCTAACTCTAAACCAGGATGATCTAGTGAATAAAACTAAGAATTTCTGACCCTGTCTCATTTTGTGGATTGCTCCTTGGCATAGGTTAAATCCTCAGCTTCTGTACTGCAAAATCCTTATTTCTGCAGCATGGACAGAGATCAAGTGATAACTATGCAGACTAAATGACATAGATGTCTTTAATAACATAACACTGTAGAGCAGTAATATTTACTACATAAAAAGTAAATGTCAGATTTTGGTCATAACATTACTTTTCATTATTCCAAGAAAACAGTTAATACAACAATTCTTCAGTATTTGAGCAATTTAAATTCTCACGAAATACTTTATGTCATCTGTTGGCCCTTATGCCAGTTATGCTCTCTTAATGCATTCTCAACAAAAGAGAATTAAATTTGTCTGAACATGAAAGCAACACTCTGTCAAGTGATGTATGCTCTCAATATAGAGTTGAGAAACCTCTCGTATGGTCCTTTCACTCCCTGCATACAAAAGCACGATCTGGTCAGGCACTGCACTGTAATGGCCATACGCACAGGAATAAACAGGCAAGAAGAGACACTAAAACTGAAAATCTGGGCCATGTCAGATATGCCACAGTCCAGAAATAATACCAAATGAAAGTCAATCAATGTTTCGCTATTAGGCAGCGTGTTTCACTCAGAGATTATTAACAGACACTGCCAGGCACTTTTGCAAGCTAAAGAGCTCCGAAATCAGTTAATCCTACATTGGTTGATGTTCAGCCACTTGTGTACAGTGGTTTCTTTTCACCAAATACACAGTATTCTTTCTGTTTCTACCTGGATCTCTTATTATTGTTTCAATGAACACTAGCCTCTCCAAGTCATCATCTATTAAATTTCATATATACACAGAAGCAATGCCTCCTATTTTATGATGGTGGCCCACAACATCAGAGGTGAATGTTGGTGGCACAGCAGTAAAATCTGAACCTTCCCACCAGTATTCCATTACATCTTGTTGTTGTGTGACAGATGGCAGCAGTGGGGCAGTCTGACAAAATGGTATCTGACATGGAAGTGATGATGAAGCAAAGGTGTGGAAATAAACTCCTCCATGCGAAAAAAATTGTTCCCATTAACATTTACTGATGCTCGCTGAACATTTATGGAGACCAAACAGCGGATGTGAGCACAGTGAGGAGGTGGGTGGTGCATTTCAGCAGTGGCGACAGCACGGTGAAAGACAAGCCATGTTCCAGACAGCTGTGCACAGGTGTCACGTCATGAAATGAAGAGCATCTCAATCAGCTCAGTCAAGCAAATCAGCGGATTATGACCAGGGAACTGTGTAGTGAGCTAAATATTGGCTTCAAGCATCAATGGTCGCAATGCTGGAATATTGCAAAGTTTGCGCCAGGTGTGTTCCATGAATGTTCACACCGAATGCAAGACTTACACGAGGCTGAAGGTGACCATTTCCCCATTAAAGAAAAAGCTCAAGATGCAGCCCTCAGTGGGTGATGTGCACTGCTTTTTGGGATAGGAAAGGGACAATCCTTTTGGATTTCCTGGAATCTGGATGAACCATAAAATCTGACCACTACATTTTGATTCTGACTAAGCTGAAGGCTCAAACTTCCAGAGTCAGGCTAGAGAAGAAGAAAACATTTCTCTTGCAACACAGTAACACCAGACTCCATACCAGTTTGAAGACCATGGAGAATACTCCCAGTCTTGGCTGGACTGTCCTACCACACCCACCATGCAGTCTGGATTTGGTGCTTTAAACTTCCATCTGTTCAGGCTGATGAAAGATGGACTGTGTGGGCAACATTTTCCTAAAAATGATGCCATGAAACAGTGGGTCACCTCTGCTGGTGCAGATTTTTACGAGCATGGCATGCAGGCTCTTGTTCACTGCTGGTGAAAATTGCACAGCTAGTAGTGGTGACTATACTGAAAAATAGTGTTTTGTAGCTGAGAATTTTCTCTAGCAAATAGTGTTATTTTGCTCTTTGTACCTGTTGTAATTCCCATGGAAATAAATAGGAGGCATTACTTTTGGAGTGACCTATGTACATAATCAAGTTAGGAAAAATGGCCACTTCCTGAATGAGCATGAAGCTTTTCATTCAGATCCACTTCAGCTTTCATCAAGCCTCTACCAGATTCTACAGCAGTAACCACTTAACAGCCTTGCTCTGTTGCCATTCACAAAAATTTAGTGTGCAGTCTGTCACTTATGACCACAAGCAGCACTTTACCTGCTGCCTTTGGGTTCATGCCTGATGCCCTACTAGTGTGCTGTACTGACACTAATGCCCTTGGAAGGTGTTCTGGAAATCTTGGTTTCTTTACTATACTCACATTCTCACAGCCCTAGGATACCCACAGGATACCCATTTATATGTATAGGATACCCATTTATATGGATATACTTCAACGGCTATTTGCATGGTGTGCAACATTTTACTCTATACACGTCTTTCTTAACTCTGGTTCCTTCATTAATCTTGCTTTGACATTCAGTCATGAAATGAATTCTCTGTGCTTCGCCAGACGATCAGCTGTCTGGTTTTCAGATCAGCACAAATCATTGCTGGCTGGAGGAAGAGCTGAGGGAGAGATCTAACCATCACCTTCTATATTTTCTTATCCTAGGCTTCTTCTCTCCTCAAAGTTGCTGACAACAGTCTTGAGCAGTTTCCCTGTACTTCAGCCTTTCTCCTTTCTGCAACACCCACGTGATGAGGCAGAAAAGTTACCAATGTACTCCGGTCGTTGATAGATATCTGCCACTGCCCCACTCCTGTGCACGCTCACACCCACAGCAGCAGTTCGCCACTATGGGCAGAGCTCCCTGGCAGCTCCCACCAACAGGGACATCTTACAGTGGTGCTTGTGTCCCATGCGAAATCACAAACTACGCACCCCATTCCTCACCACAGGTCAGCACAGCTTCCAGGCAAGGAGGTGAACCAAAAGCCATTACTTCAAGAAAATCTGCTACTTACTGCTGCTGTCCACAGGCATAGTAAATGGCACCAGTGAGCTGGCAGGCTCTGCTGAGCTGATTTCTCTCTACTGACTGTAGCTGGCTACCTTTTCCTCAAACAGCTCCTGGAATACTTGGGCCTCTTTTTTCCATATGCTTTTACTCTTTCTGAGGCTTTGCAAGCTGCTGATTCCTGAACAGGAGTGCTATATAGCTTTTGGACATAAACACTCTTGATCTCCTTTAACAGTGCCTGATTTATTTGCTACATATACTAGTGCTTCTGCTCCCTTGCAGGAAAAGAACTTGAACTTTAATGAGATCCCTACAAAAACGCTGATTGAGGTAGGCATAATATTATGCTTCTTACTCTCTCGTACCTTGATCCCTTCAGGGAAGAGGTTTTATTTACCACGCATAAAGATGAAGGCTGACAGACAGCCTTCAAATCAAAGCACAAGCCAGAAAATGTCTGATTACTCCCGGAAGCAGCATTTAACAGCTTAACTTAGTCTTTATTTAGATATTATTTTGCATATTTCACCCATAATGAAAGCAAACTTGTTGTGAACAAAATCATTTGGTAATCTAATTTATCAACATCACTCACACACTGACAGACAATAATTTTAATGAAGTTTTCTCTTATGACATCAATTTGTTCAAATTTCCTTTTTTTAGATGCTTATGCATTTTCCAGGGCCAATGAATGGAAAAGAACAGAGACCCCAGTGCAATTCCAACCACTTCCAGAGAACACAGTGGTAAGCTGTGCTGTGCATCTGCCAAGGGAATACTTAAAAATCTCTACTCTCCTCACTTTAACAGCAGGCACCATGCCACCCACTACTTGTGTATGACAATATTTTACAAGGATACTGCAACTCTTTAAAGCACGAGGATGAATTAACTACACAGGGGCTGTCAGATATTTACCTTGCCCAAGAATGTTAGATGTATTAGAAATGCCAAAGATAATAAATGTAGTTCAACTTCAGAAGAGGAGTTGGCAGAACATGACAAAAAGCATCGTTGCAGAGACGCTTGCCACAGTCGTGTGTCACAAAACATCAGACTTGCACCCCCTTCTCTTCCCTTTCCTCTCCCCAGTTATTCAGCAATTGCAGTCACAGGCAAGGCTCCTGTCATCGCTTAAGAGACACAAGGGGAAGATCACAGCATGCCTAATACCTCACTTGGGACACCTTCTTTTTCCTCGACTGTCCTACAAGGTCAGAGTTGCAGTTTTATCTAGTGGATCTGACAGCAAGCAGTTTGCCCATCTCTCCACAGGCTGCTCTGCCATTCAGTTCAAAGAAAGATCTTGGGTAAATGTTGCCTAACATCTGGGCAGAACAGCTGATACCTTGTTCATCAATGGAGAGAAGATACCGAAAGGAAAGCATCTGCTTCGGGCTGGTACTGCAAGCAAGAGAAGGTGTGAACACACTTATGGAGCTGCTCTAGCAGGAACTACCCAATTTTTGTCTCCTCGTCAAGTTAGTTTTCAGCTCTTTCTTTGCTCAGACCTGAGGTGTGGTTGCACCCATACTTATGCCACCCATGGAAATGGTAGAAGCAAGCAGGTAGGGGAGATGAGAAAAAGAAATAACTTTGTGCAGCATCAGTGTGCACTGAGGCCCACTGAAGCGACAGTGTAAATATGTCTTGACACAATTCAGGGAATGTACCTACAGTAGGTGTCCTAGAATTGGAGAAAGAAATACTCTCTCTTGCCTTGTCAGAGAAAACAGGCAGGCTTGCTGGGAGGGGATGTTATCTCTGCTCATTCTTCTTTTGTGAGAATAAAAGCCTGCTTTGTATAGGATTACTATTTTCAGGATACCACATTTGCTTACAATAATATGTCAGTACATTCAATTTTGCTCAAGTTGTGCAAAATGGATGTATTGGGAATGCTTTCCTTTCTTTAGTTATTGGTTCCCATCCCCAGTCTGCATTACTTACTTGTTCTCTTCCTCCAGGCCCTATATATACTTCAAAGACATGTTTTCAAAGACCCATTTCTCTCAGCATAGCTTGCCCCCCAGCTGTAAAAGCTTTGCTCACATATACCTCCCCTAAGAGAGTTAACTTCTTTGCACAGAACTCCTTTAGGCAACATCTGCAGTCATGCAAACAGGTAGAAGGCTCCCATGTGGCGCAGCTCAAGAAGGAAACATACACATCCTGCAAAGCAAATCCAGGGTAGCCTCACAAATATTTATACATCAGATAAAATCTATATCCTGTAGCTTGGGCCACTATAAACAAATGCTACCCAATATATCTTTCAATTCAACCAACTCAAGAATTCACATGTGGATGGATGGCCTGATTTAGTTCACCCAAGGGTATGAAAAATCTAGGAATGCAATAAATCCATTTACTCCTGAGTTACTGACCACACACCTCTTGCCTCCTCAGCATCTTGCAACAGCATCTTTTTGGCTTTGAGATCAACCAGACTTCTCAGCAGTCAGTCAGTTTCTGGATACTTGTGATGAAGCATTGGCAACCAATGCCACTGTAGAGTACAGACCAAACCAACCCAGATAGGTTTCTCCTGTACGGACAGTATATCTCATGCTTTCTAAAGACACCAGAGGTAAGAACGGCTGAAGGACTTTGGGAATCTACTCCACCATCCCTGACATCAGCTCCAACGTATGTTCTTGTTCATCATAACAGAAATGGTATCATGACCCTTTTTTTTCCCCTATGAGTACCCTGAAAAGCCAAATGCCCAACAGTCTCTGTGATGAAGATTTTTGAATGCGCAACCGATGCAGAGGATGACAAAGCCAAAGCCACAGACCAGCTGTTTGTTCTCAGTGAGAGGAGCCTGGCACCCCTCGCCATGTCCACAGGACGACATGTCAGAGGATCGCAGAAGGAAACAGCTCAAGAAGAGTAGGAAGAGCGGGTCAGGCCATAAATCCCCGTAACACTGCTCATAATGGATACCTTCGTTCCTTCCACACGAGTGGGAAACTTTTCTTTTTTTTTTTTTAAGAGATAAATTATACACAGCTCTGTGCTTATATACGAATAATAACCAGGCAGAGTTCTCAAAGCTACGCACACCTCCTGCCTCCTCAATGCAACCAGCACCTTCCTCCTTCCTCCAGGTTCAAGTAACAGAGAACAAACTCTGAAAAACATGCTTTTTGAAAATGAAAGTCTAGCTTTGAAGAAAACTGTGGCAGGTCCCTTCAGTTGTCTGGAAATTTCCAGACAGGTCTTAAAGAAATCACCAGCTGTGTATCAACAGTGGAGTTACAATGTTTTGCAAACTCAGAAATTCCCAGGAACTGTAATCTAATACAATTCATTAACTAGTCACAAATTAAACTGATGCCATTTTAAGTAAAAGCAGCAAGGATAAACAAGTCTGTATTTGGTGCATCTCTGGAGGACTTCTATTTACTGTATTGACTTACTGATTGACAACAAGAAATCTGATGCCTAGCACGAGATATTCTTACTTCTTGACATACCTCATGACATTGTGCTCGATCAGATTGAGTGCTACAGCAACAGGACTCAAGCATATTGCCGAGATTTCCAAAGGAATAGCGATTTTTAAATGTGTTTTTTTGCATGCATTGCATTAACTGAATCAAATAAGGCTGAGGTTTGCCTTGAATTTAGCTCTAAAAATTATTTAGAGGACAAGTATTTAATTCTTACTTTTATCCCTGTTAAATCCTTTAATTAAATATAACATTAATTGAACTAAAGAATATTAAAGAGGTTTTTCTCAACTAACACATTTAAATGCATTAAAACAGGGAGAAAAAAAAAACAAAACAAGAACACAAGACAGGCTTAGAAACAGATTCACACAAACAGCATGAAGAAGGCAGCACTCTGTGAGCACAGGGCATTTTTTTACGTTTGCTAGCACAAGAGTAACAGCGAAGGTGAGGAGCAGCAGAGGTGGTGTATTCCATACAAATCAAGGTGCTAATGCGAATTGTCTCCATTTAACAAAGCAATATATCAGGTCATGCATATCAACTCCTTAAACAATATGGCTACTGTACAGCAACAGGATGATGGGTGGGAATGGTGCAGAAGTCCCGCACCCCATACTCAGACTGCTAGGTATGGGGATTCCTGTAACCCCCAGCAGCCGGAGCATTCCTGCACCCAACCCCAAGGGATCAGCAGTATGAGGGCTCCAAATGCAGTTTTGCAGCTCTGGTCTGAAAGCCATGGGCTCAGATCACACTGGAGGAAGCTGGGAGGCAGAGACCGCTGCTATAGCCTATGGCAGAAGAGACCCAGAGGGCAGCTGGTGTGAGGGGGTGGGCAGGGAGACCCCCAAAATGCCACTTTTGGGTTCTGCAGCACTGGTGGAGCCAGAAATTAATTAGGTCTGAAGGGAATGAGGAGTCCTAAAATTATTCATTTACTAGCAATTGCAGCCACCACAGGCACAGCACTCAGATGCTTGCAGTGTGCCAGCAAGCAGACAATGGCAGCAATGTTGTCAGTAAGGAGAGCAGCAGAACAGGGCCCTCAGCGCTTGCTCACTCACCTTAACCTGAAAAGAAGAGGATAAAGAAGATGATTTCACCAACTTCACCACCAGTAGCCTCATGAAAGGGCTCACTTTGGCCTGGAATCAAAGGTTTATGGAGACAAAGCTAATGTAGCATCTGAGAATAACACTAAATGACATTCAAACTTCAGAATCAATGCTAGAATCAATGCTGACAACTGATTTGCAACAGTTCCCACCATCTGAACCACAACGTGTTTCTTTTTCCAAATGGGGACAATTCTTGATTACAGTTGTTGAACACAACAAGAAGCCAGGTGGCAACATCACTGCTCCCGTGTTCTCCAAAGGGGCGCCACAGCTGCTTGCTCTACAACATCCCATGGGCTGTGCTTTGCTGGAGTTAAGTGTTACAGGAGGCCATGCATCTCACAGGCAGTGAATTCTGAGATGTTATAATAAAGTGGATGGTAGCGATGCAGTTGTGCTCATCAACATTTACAGGAAGGAAAAGAAGTACAGTTTAGGTACCTTCAACAGATATTTCTCTGGGAGTCTCCTCCACTCATTCCCCAGGAACTGAGATAACCCCACAACTTCACAATCAGCTTCAGCACCACAAAGCACTGATGTGAAGCCTTGCTCCAGCACACCCAGCTTGTCTGCTCTGCTTCTAGAACTGGGTAAACTGCTTTGTGCTTTCTCTTGATCTCCACAGGATGCAGCAGTCCTTGCCAAAAATAACTATGTTTTAATTTTCCTTCACAGTTCCCTTGAAGAGGTCTGCGCTGTTTTAATGCTGGAGCATCACATATCCCTTTAATCCCTGCCTACACATTTTAACATTTCAAACACAAGGTTATTTATAAACGAAAAGCCACCGGGGCTTTGGTGATGTACAGTGGTTTAGTGGGGACTGAAAGTGGGGAGGGGTCTGGGAGGGTGAGTCATCGTTTTCTGGTTTTAATACCTCGCTCCTCCTCTGGCTTTGTTACTAGCAGCAGCACTTAGTCTGAGCAGGGCAAGACAGCAAAGAAGCCCTCTGAATGCAAAAATGGGACAGTGCCAGCCACCAATTCACTCGTGCAGTCCTACTCCAGGCTGTGCCATCAGCCCCTTTTTGTAGCCCAGACTTCTCCCTCCCTAAGTGCCAAACCCCCCACCGAAAGCCTTTGGCTGCTGTTCTGTTTGCCCCCACCTGCTCATGCAAGAGTGAGAACAGACGGGACCAAAGTAACCCTGGTTGCTGAGTTCTGTGCAGTATGCAGGGCTGGGCATTAACATACTGAGTGGAGCTAACACGTTATAGAAACTGTTTAGAGGGACAATTCAAGGCAGTGGAAAGCCAGCCTCACTCCAACTAAAACAACACTTGGAAACAAGTTGTGCTGCATACTGAAAGAGGACGCAGCAGTTGTTCCCAGTCCCCTCTCCTTTTTGGTTGTTGCTGAACAGCATGGCAAAAATTTGTCCTCCAGCCCAGTTATACCATTCCGCTGAGGCTGGAACAAAAGGAGAAAGAGCCATGGCAGAAATAACAAGGTAACCTGCATTTCTAATGGAAGCAACAGCAGGACGTAAAAACCTTAATGCCATCACATGCAACTTTTATTTGCACTTTGAGCACCCTCTTGCTTTCTAAACACTTTTCCTCCAAAACAAATTCATTAGACTGACTCTCGCAAAGCCTTCTATTAACTCAAATATTTTGCAGTTCCATTGAGAACCATCTTGCCTTAAGCCCTGAGCTCTGGGCAGTGCAGGGGCCTGAGGTCAATCTGGCACCTGGCAACATGCAGCATCCAGCTCCAGAATTTCTAGGGGTGCTTGAGTTTGGAAAAAGCACGTCCCTCAGGTTCAGTTTCCAGATCCACATGTCAGTACCAAAATACTTGCATTCAGATTCAGAAGTGTGAATATTATGGGCCCCAACTGTAATTTAGGATAACAAGAATATGCAGAACCTCTGAGAACTGGACTAGTTGTGTGGATAAATTAAGTAGGCAGCAGTTGTGAAAACGTGATGTTAGGCATTATTTCAACTTCCTGGGCTGGAAATGGACATAATTTTTACTTACTTGACAGGTGTGTCGTGAGAATCAGCTAATACTGACACCTGGATCTTTAAAGTGCTTTGTCAAGTATTAATTAAGCAAGGGTCATTCTGCACTTGAAAAAGCTAGTGTACTGGAGTTGAACTTATTTCCATTCCTCTCCTAAAATAGTACAGAATCTACTGTTTGTTTTTCTACATATTCCCTGGGAGATAATTTTGGATAATCAGAGGCGTGAGAAGTTGACTGCATTTTGTTGCAGGAATCTGTTTTCGGGTCTCGTAGCCCGGCCCGCAGCCTGAGATCAAATGTTCCTGAACACAGGGAGAAGGGGAACTCCCCGTAACGAACACCCCCTTTATAGCTCACCTACTGGTATTTCCTACAACGCAGGTCACAAGGACACGTACGAGAAGTTCGTAACACACCACAGATACTCAAGCACTGCAATTACTGGTAAAGCATAGCCTCATTTCTCCACAGGGGGAAAGTGACAACATATGGGCAAAACAGTATTCCAATTTCATCTATATCCAGTGACATGAAGCATGCCCAAAGCTGTGTGATTCTTTTGTTCCACGAGTCACCTGTGTAGGATGCTGCTAGAGAAAGTGAGCAGAGGCTTGCTGCCAGAGCTGCCTCACTCCCAGCCTCCCCATGCTCGATAATGAGGGCAGGACATCCTTCGTGGGCACCCTTGTTACAAAGATCTAGGAGCAAAGGTGTGACATTTGGCATTAAATAGCCCACTGAATATAAACCCATATTAGAGGGAAAGAAAAGACTGTACTTGATAGCATATGGGAAAGTAGAAGCATAAATCTCCAAATGTGCTGCTTTGCACACCCCAGAGAGATCATTATACAGGGCTTTCCTGCTGCTGATGGTTCCAGCCTGACCTGGTGTCACAGGCTACGAGTGGTGGCAGCACTGGGAGATCCTCTCTCCTTCATCCTCAGTAATTTCTTTACTGTCAGCCAGGCAACACAAAGACAATATTGCCACAGAGAAAGAAAAAAACACAGGCAACACGTCCTGGGATAGATGTCAGAAGGCAAAAGCATGAAGATAGGTGTAAATCCTGTGTACTTCCCTCAAACTCTGTTTAGAGACTTGGGTTTTGGGGTGACACCAGCAAAACTTCTGTGAGAGCACCTTGCAATATGCACGTCTCATTCTCATCTGGTGCCCACCAGACACAGGTGATATCGAACAGTTGTTACCCAGCGCTTCAGTAGCTTCTGTCCCATGGATCTAAAACGGGGTCTTCCA
Organism: Pavo muticus; assembly: GCA_016647715.1. Classification (NCBI taxonomy): domain Eukaryota; kingdom Metazoa; phylum Chordata; class Aves; order Galliformes; family Phasianidae; genus Pavo; species Pavo muticus. The sequence goes on from JACDJE010000434.1 coordinate 323,875, forward strand.
GTTGATTCTGGGGGCTCAGCCTGATTGAGGTCACTCAAATTTTGCTACGTAAAAGAACGTAGGAATGTACTGGTAACAAAGCTCAATTCTAAAAGCAGGAAAATACTAGAAGTTCCTTATGTGAACCCGTTATGATAGTCCCTTTGGTGAGAGGCTTTTTGCACAGTTCCCCTGCCTCATTTCATGCACAGTACAGACATTACTTAATGAACTAGTGACTCTTCAATATTTATTTTTCTCCTCATTATCCAGCATGGCTCCATGCCTTATTTACCATGCTATCCAAAGGCTGCCTAGAATTATTTAGTTTTCATGATAGAGTAGCCAAGTTCTTATGAACGACAATTAGTTTTACAATCCCCAGCTGGATCCTGAATGAAGGTGGACATTTGGAGGATGGTCATTCTTTTTAAGCAACTATTTTATAAACAGATAAGGCTAAAAGCATCTCTGTAGACTTTCCAGAAAGAACCTGCCTGCCAGGAAGCAGAGCTTAGTGCGAGCACATGACATGATGTGCTCCTCACCCTTCAGAAGTGTGTTGGAACCAGGCTATTTTTGGTGCTGGTGCACACATTTTGCATAGTAACTACCATTGAGAACGGAGAACAAAACTCTCTCAGTGTTACATTAAAGACTTATTCCAGGAATCTCAGATTACAAGACACGCAGCAAGAATCTAATTTTGGTACCTAATGAGGACTGGGTGTTCTTCTATCCCCATCCTGTGCACCCTCCTACCTGTGCTCTACTTGACAGTGCCTGCTCCCAGTTCCCTCACGTGCACCTCCACTTCCTTCTGCTTTCATTCACTGCCTCAAGGCTATTACTATCTACTACCAGCATAATGTGATACAGTTATCAGCTTATCATCCCCTCTAGTCCATTATACATTTTTCCCAGCCTTTCCTTACTAATTAAAACAACAACATCACTCCTTATCTTCTCTCTCCTCTTCACCAGGTGAGGAAACAAAGCGAAACAACATTTCCCAGATTCCTCCAGTATATCTGCCTTGGCTTTCAGCTCTGTGAAAGATCAGTCTGGAAGTCAGGAAGTTTTTTGGAAAAGAATGGGGAAGAGACCGTTTCTGAAAGTTTATTCCACTTTTTAGCTTTATGGGTAAACAAAGCCCAAATCTTGCCAGCTATTCTGCTAAATGTACTTTAAATCCAAGTTCAAGATTTCATTTTCAATAACCAGTATTGGAGTTCAGAAGGATAAAAGTCTAATTTTCATGTCTGATAACTGCAATAGCCAGATCAGATAGAAGTTCTTCAGTTAGGAACTCAGTCTACACCTCTACAAAATTAAAACACCAGAAAAATAAGCTCTACTGGAGATCATATCTATTTTTACATCAAGGACAAAGTATTCAACTCTCCGCGTGGATGGGTTTATTCCTCTGCCAGTTCGTGGCCCAGCAGTAATCACGTCATCTACATTGTCTATTACGACTGAACTATCTGAAACACAACTTTAGTTCACATATTTTACTTGTTTTCATAATATGCACACATATGAAACAATATTTTTCATGGAGCAGTTATGTTTAGAATTCAACTTATACTCAAATGGCTGTCTCCTGCTAAATAAGCATTTAAAAAAACACAAATAAGACAGCCTTACTATCCTGCTTGTTACATAATTCTGAGGGAACTGATGATAACATTTTCCCAAGTTTCCCAGGTAAAACAGTTAAAAACTGAGTTGGTAACTATAATGTGAAAGTAACCGTAGGGAAACTTCTACAAAGACAAACTCATCGCACACACATGGAATTGATCAAGACGTTCCATGGGCTAGAACACTCTAGAGATCCTAAAGCTAAAATTAGTTATTTGTTGTTTGTTTTGATTTGTTCAATTCCCACTGGGAGGTTTTAAAGACCAAATTTTATATCTAATAAGCATATATTCATTTCAGGCTGGGCCAGATACTAGGGATGTAGAGCGCCAATGCACAGTCTAGTCTGTAAATCCCTACCTTAGGTACAATGTTGTCAAATTGTGGGATCTCTATTTCAGACAACTCAGAATCAGCAGACAACTCTATAGAACAGATAGCATTTTGCTATGTTCCTGTAGCAGCTCACTGTTTTGGTACTGTTAGTCAGTTAGTAACTTTAGAAGACAAGTTTACAAAAACCCAAAGCCTAGAATTAAAACTGTTCCAAGATGTTAAACATTTAAGAGAGTATCATTATCCTGCTTGACATCTAAGTCACGAATTCTGTACTTTATCCAGCATTTGGAAAGACTTAGTTGACTGCTTCCAAACTCATCAGGCAAGCTCTGGGAAATGGAAGGTGAGATCGTGGGAAAAATGTAATACAAAAAAGTACTGAAGCAAATCTGTGGCAGCTAGAAGTTTATGACTATCCCTGCTCTGCACACAAGAGACTCGAAACCTCCTGGGGTATGACTTCCAGAGACAGGTCTTTGCTTCGCACACAAATACATACGTACATATGCCCACACACAGTTACAGAGCTCAGATTATTATGAAATACAGTTAGGGAAAGCAATGGCTTTAAGAAAAATAATGGGGTATTCAAGAGCAAAGTAACAGTTTCAAGAGAAACAAACCAAAGCTCTTACTGTTAGAGAACTATTGACTCCAGGTTTGAAAAAGTGACCTCAAGTGAGCAATGATGCACTTAGCCTGGAACTTGCAGCCGCTGTATTTCATCCCAAATTGAATTGCCAATCCACAGTGCAATCTTCTACTGTCAGCTCACATATTTGGGGCAAGTACACAGAAAAATACTGTATAGTGGATGCATTATTCCACGTTAGACAAAATTCTTCTGGAAGTGGAAAATGTGTCTGTGTTACAGAACTTAAGGACCCCTCTGAGGTTGTGTTTGTTGTTTTGTTTTTTTTTTTTTCTTCTATGGGCATTTAGTGACAACTTCATGTTGACATTTTTCCTTCAAGCAGTTCATAAGCATGCAAATACCTTTGGACATGGCCCAGTTAATAGCATTTAGGTACACCTTGCCTACAGACCCGTATTTAAAAACACAAAGACACTTTATACATCATACAGACATGTACGATGTTCAGATCCAGCATTCTCATAGTAGGGAAAGTATTATGTTAAGTGGTATTTTAGGTAAATCAGTTTGTCAATAACAAAAGCATCAATATCAATGACTTGCAAATATAAATAATTGCCACCTGCATCCTAAGAAACACTTACATTCACTTTTCTACTATGTCTTCCTCACTACAGTCAGGTTATTTTCCAGGACAGCGTTTAATCTTCTTACTAAATAAAAATAAAAATAAGACAGTGATTAAAACAATATCAATATTCATTAAGCGATGCTCAATCATCTTAAATTTATGAACTTTGAAATATTGATTTAAGATCATCTACAGTGTTCCATAAACTTATAATTTGTTTATATATAGTCAATTTTATTACATTTTAAACACAGTTTTAGCACACCATAACTTTCAATCCTGAGGCTAAATGGGGTAATGTTCTGCATTTCAGTAGCTACAGAGATTATAAATCAGACGGACAGTTGCTCACAAATGTACAACTAATTACTACAGAATTGAGAGCTCAGCTGATACATTACCAGAAAGAATGCCTGGCATTACAGATGGGGTATTGTATGACTTGGCACTCTTCTAGTGAGAGCTTGAACATGCTCTTATCAATGGCAGCACTCAGCACCTCCCACGATCAAACATTTAAGAATGGAAGAGAAACAGTGCCTGTTCCTCTAGGGAAGGATAAAATACCATCTGATACCATTTAACATTAGTGTATATGCCAAGAAGTGATTAAAAAAGAGTATTAATCTGGACTGTTCAACTTGAATATAAATGACAACTGTCCTAAAAGATTACCCACATCAATCCATGCAGTGAGTGCTGAATGCCCCAACCTGGTTCTTACATACGGATATTTATCAGTACATTTTTGTAAAGAATATGATGCCCACTCAAGCAGTTCACAGCAAATGCCAACGCGGGCACTAAAAGATCATCAGATGGAAGTCGAGCATGAAGCAAGACCCAAACATCAGCAAAATCCACCACCTCATCTCCAAGCCATCTCATCTCAGCACCAGCTGAAGCTGACTTTGAGACTTGCCTGACACTGGCTCCCTGGGGAGGTAGGAAATAAACCTCAGCAGGACTTTTATTTTCCTCTTCACATGCCCTGAGGCTGCCCAGTACTGAAGCATGCTTATTTCATTAATATTCAATGGGACTTAATTTCTTGTTTGCATTCCCCATATCTAGTTGCTGTGGTAACACATTCTTTAGGACTCCATACATTCATCTCCTCCTGACAATACAAATTTCTCAGAAGCAGCCAAGGTCCCAATGAAAAGCAGTCTGAGGAACCTGCACACTCACAAAGATACTCAGCAAAATGAGTGAGATGTAAAGCCATGGTGAGCGCTGTTAGCTTCAATATTTGTGTGTTCCATTACAAGTGTTTTCCACACCAGAAGGCTGAGTGGCTGCACTAGGAAGAGAGGGCTGGGGCAGGTGTGTAAAACAGAGCGAAGTGAAACAAGGATAGTGGTCAGATAGATGTAGAGAGAAGGTGAAGGGATCTTCTACCAGAAGCATGAGGTGAAGATGGAGAAGTAAACAATATCATGGATGGATAAAGAGAAGATTTCAGGTCAAGATTTCTCTTTTTTCATAAAGAAGGGAAGAGAGAGACATGGGAGAAGAGCAGGGTGAGGTATTTGGACATCACCGGGATGACAGGACCTAAATGTAAAGAGGAGGTTTGGACTGGACCTTAGAGACGGCAAGGGAGGGGAGGCTTAAGTACAGTGGCCAACCCATGAAACAGGCAAGAGTCTTGGATTTAGGACAAAGGGAAACACAGATTGTTTTCTATGCCTTACTAACAAAGGAAATAACCTGGTGCAACATATGCACAGAAAGGAAAAGAAAATACAAAGTAAAAGGAAGAGCAAGGGGTATGAAAGAGCATGACCTTTTCAACAACCGTGAAGAAGGAAGGAGGTGGAGGTAAGTCAACAAGGAAACAAGATTTCATCCAGCTGGGAAGTTCTCTTTGTACATCACTTTGAATCTCTCTCCTTTACAAGTTTTTTGCAAGCATTACTGAATAGTGATGTAGGCATTTCTTGAACAGTTGGCTCACATCTCAGCTTTGCAGTTGCAACAACTTAAGTGCCTGTAAATTGAAATTTGGCTAAGCTTGGAAAAGGAATCAGATCCTGAGCTTTCACAGTTGCGTCCAGCCAGTTATACCCCCAGTAACAAAAGTACACATCCTGCTAAGCTTTATTTATTGGGAAAACAGGCTCAACCACAACTGAGGAACTGGAAGAGAGCAATCAGACTGTGTATGCGTCAGTTCTCACATGTGTACACTTAACATTTTAGTCTATGGTTGGTAACTAGCTGTGCCAGAGAATGATGCCACCCAACTGTACTCAATTTTCTACGCTATAATATACAGATCCTTTTTCATAATAGGCCTGGGACACAAGCCAGAAATCTTACTCACTGTCTCCCTTACTTATTCAAACTGAGTCATCAGATTTTCCAGGTTGCTCCACTCTTAGCCGGCATGCTGCTTTGGCTAGGTTTGGATGGACGTCAGTGGTACCATCTGCCACAAAGCTTCCTGGTTTTGTTTAGTTTTTTCCTTTTAACTTCTGCTTGTAGCACAACAGCTCTTTTTCAGTGTCTTACACTGAGCACACTGTCACTGCAAGGAATGTTGGCCAGCTGGCCAGCCCAAAGTGAGTGCTTGAACTACAGGAATTAAAATACACATTCCCATCAGAAATCTTTAAGCTGGAAGTTCTTGCAGGCTGACCGAAAGTCAAAAGTACCTAGAAGACATAGTGAGGTTTTCTTTAAAGCTGACAGCAACCAGGAGCACAAACAGAGCAAGTGTGGGGTGAGGAGATGCTGACACAAGCTAACTTCAGTCTAACAAGGTTGATCTTGACAGAACAGCTGAGGATGGAAGGGATCTCAGGGTGCCATGTTGTCCGTTCTCTGTGCACTGGCTCAGGAGAGAGGGTTTTGCTATGGATCATCTTCTAGAGAAGGAATCAGTCTTTGAACTGCTCTTTGGAGCATCCTCTCCCTCCATAACCCCCAGAAGACAGTAGAGAGATGAGTGACATTAGACCACATTTAGCTCTTATCCTGTCCCATCCCAATCTGAATGCATTTAACTGCTCCTACCCTCTCACATGAAACAATTTCTGACTTTCAAATCAGAAGACTCCACTAGGACAAAGGGACAAAGAACACCACAGACATGTAACCTAGCTAAGACTGTCAGGACGTGTAAATAACCCAGCACAGCTGCATACAAACTCCCTATCCTGCAAGCACCCTGTTCCTCATCTTGCAGCTGTGCCTCTCTATCTCGGTTGAATGTCATAGGTACTGTCACTTCAAAAACATGGTTAGCTCAGGTTGAACAGCTGCGTTTACATTTTGAGTGCAGCTCCAATGCAAAATCTCCTGGAGGGATGGTGGCTTTCTGAACACTGGAAGGAACAAACACAGCACTCATCTGACTGAGCAGCCAGTACTGTTATAAGTAAAAATGTTTTAAGTGCTATTTTTGCTTGTTTGCTTTGAGAGCTTTGGGAAAAAAAAAAGAAAAAAAAAAAAAGAATCCAAATTTCTTTGAGGGAGGTTTTTATTGGTTTGTTAGAAAGGGCACACACGGGGTTAGGGACAGAAAGTTGTGCTATCCGGTTCCCAGACACAGGCCTTGCTCCCTTGAGCTTCAGTTATATGTAACATATTGAGTAAATGCTTTTCATATAGGCATTTATACACCCACAGGACATTTATTTGGCTGTTTAGCTAACAAGCATGGTGCACCCGATAGTTCTGAGCATATAGGATAACACTTTCAGTGTTTCTGTTTTGAGCTTAATTTTGAAAATGGATCTTCACGTTTCATTTTGTCACAACACTGAGATCACATCCATATGGAAACAGGATGTAGAATTTACTGTTAAAAACTTTAGGCTGTTATTAAATGTCAGCTTAAGACCCCAAACATTATAGTATTTACATCACTAATTAACTAACATACTGCTACGCTACAATGCTAAGCTAATTTTGCATCTCCTTACTTTCAGCTCCCTACTTTACGTTGTTCCTGGTCATTCCCTTCCTGCCCTCTATACCTCTTTGACCTCAGAGACACTGGCTTCAATTCCAGCATAGAATCTCCAAAGTCATCACTGACTTCCTTTCTATCTCCTCCACTTGGCTACCTAAGGTTCAGAATCGTCATTTTCTTGAAGCTGCTCCACATAGCTCTGCCTTAAGTATGCTTACACGTAATACAGTTTAAACTCTTTAGCTTTGGTTTTCAGTCAGTCTCACATCCTTTTGTCCACAAATTTATGTGCTATAAAAAGGCCCTGATCTCCTCTGCAAAAATTCACAGAATATTAACATGATGATGGAAGTGTTTAATATTGCTGGATGTACCTCAAAAGAACCACCACTTTCACTCAGCCCTTTCATTTTTCTCTTCCTGTAGTTTGCAGGGCAAAAACAAAGAAAGAAAGAAAAAAAAAAAAAAAAGCACACATGCTGGAGTTTTATGTTCTTAACATTTAAGTTAAAAGTCTCAGATCAAAATCTGAGTTTTACAGATATAATACAAGAAAAAAGACCAGCATAACTCAATACTGAAAACCAAGAATTTGTGCTCCTTTAGCCTTTCTGAATATCCTTCACTTCAGTATAAGGAGACTACATGCCTCATCTCTTTATAGACTTTTCCAGAGACTTTTTGACTACAGAATTAAATGCACTAGCCACTTTCTCTGTCGTCCTTTCTGACCAGTCTAGAAAGCCTACCTGCTCCTTGAACAGTATTTCACTGCAAAGATCAAATAGCAAGAACATTATCCCATGAACTGGTTGATCTTCAGTAACTCACACATTAGGGCCAAGAACTGAAGCAATTACCAATGCAGGAGTGGTGATGAATACGCCTTTCCAGGCTCTTCAGATTGTTACTTATCAAAACCTTACAACTGATACTGGGCAAAATTATACCCTGCCGTATCACTCACAGAGGGCAAGAACCACTCTAACCAGTGTAGAGTCAGCACCTAATGGTGATCCACCAGAACCTGATACTCATCAAGTGGCCTGGTCTCTTGGATAAGGGTTTCATCCAATGCACAGCAACAGGGAAGCAATTTCAGTTTCTCAAAAGCTATTTAAGAAATTCTTAAACCTCAACTTCTTCATCTTCCAACAGCATATTTAGCTTGGTAACAAGAATAAGGATACCACAAATAGTAGGAATAACTTTTAAGCCTAAAAAGCTATTTTAGAAACATCCTCAGCTGTGAGATATAAACAAGATGTCTGGTAGCGAGATGTAATGCAAAAAAAAAAAAAAGGCACATATTTGGGATGGCCCATGTAATTCACTAGTGCTTTTTTTAGTTGCAAATAAACCTGTTGTCCCAAACTAATACCATAAAAAGCATGCTAAACAGTAATGTCAACTATACAAACTGTATGATTTACCTGAGGGTAACAGGAGAGCTAGATTTTTAACACAGTAATGGCTGTATATTTTTTTCATCATGAAAATGAAACTTGGCAAATCTGATGAACTCCAAGCTGTGTTTAGTTTAAACATTACCTACACTGACTCTGGCTTGTCTATGTGACAAGCTCAACACTGAGTGCAAAGCCAGAGAATCTACTTGTTAGAAAGATCAATACAGATTAGAGATATTCATGCTTTTAGGTTGATTTTTTTCTTCTTGCTGTTTTTTAAACTCTCCAGCTTGCATACTGTGGAGTAAAGGTGATACAAAATCATAAACAGTACAGTCTATGTCCTTGACTTTTCAATGCCATTTGGCAAACTGTTGCAAAATGAATACCATGAGAAGCAACTTCATATCCCGGGACAGGATGTTTACACTGTCCGGTGTCGGCATCTAATCAAACCTGTTAGTTTCTCTACTCTCAATACAGCCAAAGGAAAAAGGCAGGCTCTTCCAGAAGGCAGCTTAAAGTGGGCTTCTTTCTCTTACTATTGGCTAGAGAAGCATCCCAGGTGCTCATGTTAGGAATCTAATTTGTTAAAGTGAATATCCTCTTTATGTAACTAAATAATGACTTGTTAATTTTGTGGCCTCTGGCTTAAAAAACAATAATTAGAAGCTCATGAAAAAATAATCAATGCATTTTCTCTGATACACTCTGCACAAACAGACAGAGACAGTAAAGATCCTCTTTTCAGTTGCTTCACAGGGCCTTTTCAGTTCTTAAGATAACCACACACAGACTTCCAACAGTCTTCTCCTTCGCCTTTTCTTTGAGTGATCTGCTTTCTCCATGTCTGTCAGGAGACCAGAATGGAATTATCTGAAAATTCCTGAGACAGATTTTTCATTTGTAACTCATACCAAGCAATGTAATCTGCCTGAGAGCAGGAATCAAACCTCTAACTCTTAAGTAAACACTTGCCATGAGCTTCATATTCTAGCTGAAGGTTAATCACCACATAGCTTACAAAACGTGCAGCAATCTGAAGACCAAAGGTGAAATCCTATGGTCACTGAAGCAAGTGAAAGTTCCTGTAAGGCCAGAATTCCTGTCCAGGTTACCTCATGTGTGTGTGTGTGCACATGTAAGCTTTAATAAGTTCACATCGTTTCACACAGAAAAAGGCTACAGATGCAACCCACATACTCTCATACTAAAGACAGGAATGACGTGCACTTCCCCTGTCACCCAGTGAATTTAGCTATAGCCTTGCTCAGTTGAAACACATTTCTGTGCATCTGCCCTTGAAGAGGACACTGTGCTCCAGGTCCCAGACAGAGGAGCCATTATTGTCCAAGGGGCACAGCGTAAGTAAGTTCAAACCCTCCTTGTGCTTACTGTTACTTTTGTGGCTGAATTTGGACATCGTTGCTTTCAAAATGTGAGGACACAGAATTGCTCTGACAGCCCTCAGGGCCAAGGCTCAGTGCGCTGGGCAGGCTGCCAGCACAAGGCTTGTGTGTGTGGCCTTCCCTCTCGCACTAAGGCTCTCCCATCAACACAAGGTGCTCCCCAGGTCACTAATATCACCCAGAGCAGACAGCCACTACCTCCCAGCAGAACAAAGTTTACTGTTAGTTTTCCAGGAATTCAACACAATGCCGGCATGGCTACACAAAATTTCCCAAAGCTTACAAGTTTAGTTTTCCCTTCACTTTTCTATTGCCTCAAAGTCCTAAAACAATACTGCTGTTCTCCTCTGTTCTCAATTCTCTGATAATCCTATTTTTTTTTTTCCTCTTTGGACAGGGAAAAGAGGAAGCAGAGGGAGGTGTATTGAAAAATGAAGCAGATTGCCATCTATTTTTGTGCTGATAGTAAAGAACATTAAAAACACAGAGCAGTTAATGGACTAGCTTGCATTCACCTAAGTTGCTGAAGTACTGAAATAGCTCCATCACTTCAAAATACCAGTATTTCACTGACAAGAAGTATCAGGAATTTTGTGGTATTCAAGCTGTGTGCAGACTTACAGGTAGCGCTGCTCTTGCCATAAAATATTCTACAGCTGCTGCTCTGGCTTAAAACAACCCCAGCAACAATCTTCCCCCAGCTTCCCCTTCACAAAACACAGCTGTTAAGTGCAAACTGCAGAACACAAAAAAATCACCCAAATTGCCCAATGATCATTACTGTTCAATCAAGGTAAATTGTGAGACATTCACGGACACTGCATCAGAGCCTCCCACCTCAGAAAAGAAAATCAGTGTCTGTGGTATTACATCCATCCTTCGTCTTCATGGAGCAGAAGGCATTCCACAGGCAGTTTTATTTCTCAGAGCACTGATTTTCTATCGATCTGCTCTGGCCTGGATTTGAAAGAGGATACCACATGAAATTGGATCCTGGGAGCCTCGAACAAGCCCAGACTTGCAGAGGAGGTTAAACAAAAAGAAAAAGAAGATTTTTTAAACACACGGTGGGAGTAAAACTAATTTTAAAATGCCCACCATTTCTCTCGAATGGAAGTAATATATTACCTCTATAAAGTCTTTTATGTAAAGCTCTTGAAATTCTTTATTACTTATACAATGCCATTGGTGCACACCTCGCTTTAGAAATACGCATTTTAATAGTCAACCAAAGGGATCCAAACCACTAAGGTAATTAAGACTGTTTTAAAATTGGCTTCACTAGCAGACTTCTACCTTTCTCTGTGCAACTGACGCATTCTGCCCCAGTCCTGTAGTCCCTCAATCACATAGTCAGTGGAAGGACTTGCACAAGAATTTGACTGTTTACTCCCTAAATTATGAAACACAGCCTGCCTTACTGGAAAATAAACAGGCATGGGAGTGCAAAGAGAGAGAGGAAAAAATGTGAAGTGAAAAAGGTAGGTAAAAAGAAGAAAAAATCGTTAAATGGGAAACATGACATGGATGAGAGAGAATAAGTGACGTAAGGAAAAACCAGCAAAGGATAGCATGGAAATAACAAGGACAGGCCTAAAAGAATGGAGGGTGCATCCTGAGCACTGCAGGGCTTTGACTGGCATGGTGAGCCAGGCAGGCCTTTGCCAGAGCCCCAGCAAAAGGACTGATGGAATTTTTAGGTGTCTTCTTGACTCAATTTCTCTTGGGATAGCATGCTGCATTGCACATTTTATATCTTTTGTTTGCTTTCAAAAGCACAGAAAAAAGAAATTGTCACAAAACCTGCTTTGAAACTTAATGAAAATTTCACCTTTCCCATTAAGAAAGAAGAGAGAAATGTGAGGAATGTGTAAAACACAGAACCTTCTCATTAATACAACACTAGTCTCTTGCCAGCCAGATCAGCAAGCATGAGAGCAATCCAGGTTTAAATACCAGGGATGTCTCATTTGTCCATCAAAATGAAGGAAAAAAGCAACACTGCCTAATTACCAGCATTACAAGAACACTGCCCTCCTTCAAATCAAGCACAAGGGCTCTTCTCCATCTTCAGAGCCTCTCAGAGAATCAGCCAGCTACTTCTGAGCCCCCCTGCTTCCTCTGTGATCTCTCTTCCTGATCTGGAGGCCTTCAGAGCTGGGAACCAGACCCCCTACCTTGATTCCCATCATCTGCACCTATTTAAGTCAGCAAGCCAGGCCAGCTGTCCTCCTGCATCCGCAAGAAACGCATACACTCTGTTACTGTTCTGAACTTAAAGAAAATAAACATGAAAATAAGGAGTTCAGTAGAGTTTTGCCTGCCTGGCTGCAACTTGCAACCTACTCTGCAAAATTAACCTACCTGGATTTGAGGAAGCCTTTCCAGCTCCTGTCCCCACAGGTGCTGTGCCAGGGCAGATGCAAGGCCCCCCTGGGACATCCAGCCTGCAGAGCTGCAGCTTGCTCCTCTGCAAATGGCTCAGAGGGATTTCTAGACTGCAGGAAGAGGGTAAGCTTGTTGTTTCAACTTCACTACGAAAGATACATTCTTATTTTTTTTCTAAAAGGCACCATTCCAAACTGAGATATGAGCTGAGCTCAGACTGATACTGCCATATCTTGTGGAACAAGTCACAGCGGGCTCTGTAAGCACAGACTGCAAACCCTGATTTCACCCCCTCCCAACGCCCCCC